>NEWO01000114.1:427464-498547 GCA_003013225.1 Phalaenopsis aphrodite
AAAATAGTTTTAATATAAAAATGATTTTTGAAAGTAATATTTTAATTAAAAAAATAGATGAGACCAAACGAGTCTCACATATTGAATAGTTTGGATGGATGAGCATGATACCACAAGTAATACACTATCCCGAAAGATAAGCATACCACTTGACAGTAGATTCAACCACATAAACTAAGAAGTTTATGATATCTGTTCGGTCTGCAAAACCTTTTATGTATGACCGGCAAGTTCCTTTACATAATATAAGGATTATATAAGGTTTATTTTATCTGGGTTCCAAGTTCCCTATAGAGAGAAACCCCTATAGTTAATTACATCTTAAATGATCGGGATCATTTAAGAAAACTCTCAATTAAGATCAGTGATTTTACCTTCCAGATTTCAAAGTTTAAGTTTCTAAGATTGGACACGGGAAAATCAAACGGGAGTGTCTCGAACATGAACAATTATTTTAAGGAATCTAAGGGGATGAAGAGTAGGGGATATCACAGATCCAGGGGAAAACCCTGGTAATTTCCCAACTATCCTATTATTTGGCTTTATGTCTTTTAAATGGTGTTAGTTAATATTTAATCCTGCAATTTTTTAGAATTTAGGACTTACATTCGCACGATATCTGATCGTGCAAATGCCTAGAAAGATAGGAGGATTTACATCGTACCGTACGGTAACCTCGGAATCCTAAAAGTATTAGGACTTATAATTGCACTACAGAGTTGTGCAAAAGCCTAAAGATAAGGTGAGGGTTTATGTTGCGCTAATCAAACTACCTTGAATTCTTATATTGAGTGATTAGTGATGTAAATTTTTTTGACGTTGCTCTTCTGAGTGTCCTCATCTTGTTGCCCACGGTGTTCTCTCCAATCTCCCCATCGTAGCACTTTCGGGTTAGATGTTAGTTTTAAAGGGTACATGTAATCATTAGGTTTTCCTACACTAAGGTATAGTGTGTAACAAAACAATAAAACATGCAGTATAACAATAAAAGAACAGTAGAATGTGCGACATATAAGAGAAAAAACAATACAATATGCTGTGAAGTAAAATGTTGTAATGTAAATCAAACTTGTATATCTGAGAGGTCTGCTGCTCCTTTACAATGTATAAATAAAAGAAACATTGTCTGGAAAACTCGAGAAAATAGACAAATGACCCACGACGAAAAACTCGGGAAAAATCGACAAATGACTCACAACGGAAAACTCGGGAAAAATCGAGAAATGACAATTCCAAGAAAATTATTAAAATCTCGGGAAAATCCCAGAAAAAAAGACCACGAGTACTTTGCCCAAAAATTCCAATAAAACATACGAAAAATCTGAAAAGAGAGAACCGCAAGCACTCGGGTCGGGGCTAGGCTCAAATATAATATATTTGTACTCGAGGGACTTTGATGACTATTATCAGTTACCCGAATGTATAGAGTCCGTTACCCAACTAGAATAGTGTCTTACTAAACCTAACTTAGGAGGGTACTCCTTAGCCCGGTATCGGTAATCAACAAGTGGATAACCAAGTTGTAACACATTTAAAATTTATATTTTAGCATACACATGGATTTCAGACATACAAAAAGGAAGTTGTATCAATTTTGTAGCGAAAATATTTTTATAAATATTGTATTTGTTCTTATCATGATGTTCTTATCAGTTTTGAAAAGTACAGTTGTCAACAAGTCGATCTCTCCGTCGGGCCTAAGAAGGTACGGGTCCCCCGCTAGTCTTGTGTCGGTGAATGATACTATCATCATATAGTTTATCAGGTCCCAGGATTGGGTCTTGATGTTGGAGGATGAGATATCATTCTGCTTTAACACCGGCGTGCCTTTGTCATTATCGCTCTAAGCCCCAAAACAAAACTGGCCTACTTGCGACATTGTTTGATGGTTTCATATATAGCAAAATGTTATATATGGACACTTACGTGTCAGACATAAACACCAAAACCGAACCAAAAAACAAAGAAAAAAAAATAAAAATGGGGATGAGAGAGAAGAGGAACTGATCCACCAAAAGATCGAAAAGACGAAAGGTGAATCAACCCTCAAAACTTATAACGAAAAGATCTTAAAAGGAGGGCCCAAGATCCTTGAATCAATCCAAGAAGGATATCATTTTTTCAACTTTATAATTGGATCAACCCAAAAAGTGTATCATTTCTAAATTTTGTTTCGAACAAATCGAAACGGGCCCAAAACTAATGTGACATTTGTACCCACGGCTCCACCACCTATATGTACTCACACACCCAAGCCTGAACCCAAGTGCGACATTTATGTTATCCAAATTTTAATGTCAAACTTCTAAAACTCCTTTATGAATAATAATTTGACCAGTTTTTTTTAAAAATTCTTTATGAATCCGATCTATATCATCTCATATTATCCAATACAAAGCTGTAGAGGCCTTCACATTTCACAAATCAAGCAAATCCATTAACGACAACTTTCAGAATTCCTAAAATCTTGGAGACACTAAAACCATCCAATTCCAACTCCAATCAAAAGCTTTCCATATCATATAAGCATGAAATTATCCAAATAAAAACAAATAAATGCTCAAGGCCAGGGGCAATAGAGAGGGACAACCAAATCCCAAAATAATCCTACGGGTAGGGACAAGAAAGAGAACAACCCAACCCCAAAACAAACTCACCGCCAGGGACCATAAAGAGAGCAACCCAACACCAAAACAAACTTACGGCTAAGGGACAGTAAGGAAGAAAGCTAAGCCCAAACCAACCACGACACAAACCAAGAAATCACAACAGTAAGGCTCACGACCAGGGGCAGCGAGGAGAAAGCAAATCAGGACAAAGGAACTCAATTAGGATGTTCACGGGTAAGAGCAGCAGATCAAAACCAGTAAACCAACTTCACAACAAAGAGGAAGTCAGGAACAGCCGAACAAAATAAAAGAGAATCACGTTAATGCTCTCAGGTAAGGCCAGCAGCTCACACAACCAACCAACAAGTATTCTCGAGGACTAGTAAAGGAGAAGCCACCACATATATTGTCATTATACTCTTTTGATTTACATCAGAGAGTGAATTGACAAACTCCCATAAACTATCTAGATTGAAGCCATTTTATTGAGCAAGACATGATAGTGAATTGATCCATTTATATCAAACATTCTCATATAGAAGTAAACATTGAAATCATAAATTTTGGGATGACAAACTTGATTATCAACAAAAACCTTAGGAGGTATATTATCCAGAGAACCTCTAGTCAAACTGATCCCAGTGAAAGGGCTAAATCGAGCCCAGCAAAGGGAAGGGGCTAAAACAGAAAGGAATTCCAACCAAAATACAACCCCAAAAGGAGCCAAACCGAGCATAATATAAGAGACAAACCGAGCCCAACACAGAGGCAAACCAAGCCAGCACAGGGGCAAACCGAACCCAGCACAGGAGCAAACCGAACCCAGCACAGGGGGCAAACCGAGCCCAACACATGGGGCAAACCGAGACCAGCACAGGGGCAAACCAAGCCCAGCACAGGGGCAAACCAAGACACAATTTAAGCTCAACTAAACCCATCAAAAGAGAGCCAACAACAGATAAATTTTTTAGCCAAAACGAATCCAATACATATAAAAAAAAGTTTCTAGCTAAAATCCATCCAAAACAGAGCCCACCAAATGGGAAAACAGAACAAAATTTCAAGCTGATATTCAACCCAAAAGAATCCAAAGAAAATCGAGCCCAACAAATGAGTTAAAATAAGGCTATCAAATTCAAATCTCTTGCAACTTTATATTTCAAAGTTTTGTCCCAACATATGCCTCACATAATAACAGGTAACAGGGAACGAATAAGCATAAATGAATTCCAACATATATTTGAACATGGGTACCAATAACAGAGAGCTTAAGAATCAAGTCTCGAACCAACATTTCATTTAGCATGTATTTTAAATAGCATTATAGAGCAAAACTGAGACCTCCAAATAGACACCTAATAAATTTGAAAAAATAAATTTCCATCCAACATGCATTTCAAGCAGAAAAAGGCAGCCGCATGGATTATGTTCCAACTCATAAATCTTATAGCCATCCTCATTCTTAATGCTAAGCTCAAATAAATCTTAAAGTAGCCTTAATTTCCCAATTCCATGTGCATTAGAAAGAACATGCATCCATGAGTAATTCCAAATGACAGAGATTAGAAATATTACTCATGTCGCTAGGTAAGAAATCATCAAAACAAAATTACCAACATATACTCTTATATATCAAAACCAAGGCATGAGAGTAGGGTAATCAGATATCTCCTTTGAATGCTTGCAGAAAGGAGGAAGAAGAATAACTTTTTAATGCAGACTTAAAGCAAAAACTGTAAGACAAATTCAAGAAAACATCTCCTACAGAAACCCTCCTAAAAGCTTCGAGAAACAGCCGCCAACGAACACTCCAGCACACAAGAACCTAGCCGAGAAGGAATTTCGGCAGAGCCTCCCCCTAAGTGCCTTAAACAGCAACTAGCTAACAATCTCAACCTTTCTTTCCCTCTCAAAATTTTCAACAACCCAAAACAACATCCTAAGAAGCCCTTTTATAGGCAGAGATAAGAGGGAGACAACCACCTACCAGCCCTAAGGTGGTCGAATCAAACAATGAGAGTGAATCGTCACCATAAAGGAGGAGAAAGTAAAGCCTTGAGAAGAAGAAGGGTCGACCAGCTGAGTTCCCACTATTGGAGAGTCGAGAGGTCAAGCGGCCCACACGAGGAAGGAGAAGAGTCGAGAGAGAGGGAGTGATCGCCGCGTGGATCGCTCGTGAGATCTAGGGCTCGCACGAGAGGGACGTTGTTGCGGCTGATAGAGTCGCGGGATGGGTCGAACGAAGAGCTAAGTGTGCGGGTAGGGTGTAAATAAGGTTTAGGATTAAAAGTTTTATTATAAATAATGATATAAATATAAAAGTATATAAAATATATAATATTTCCTAAAAATAAAATTTGATTGGTACCTTTTATTTGTGTGTCACATCATAACAAAATAGATGTCCTTTCTAGGTAATTCTGACGTTCCGGACGCATTGGCATGGTCTGTTTCATCGTTGGAGTTCGTTTTGACGAATTCATCGATTTACGTGTAATTTTTTCGTGTTCGAAATTTATGACAATATGGGTGTCTTTCCTAGTTAAAATTGGTGTCCCGGATGCGTTGGCGCGGTCCATTTTTGTCATCAGAGGTCGTCCGGAGAAGTTCGTATTTTCATCCATCTTTTAAGCTCAATTTTAGTATGATCTTGTGCAACTTAGTGAATTTTGTTTATTTTGTGTGTGTGTGTGATGATGAAGTCCTGAAAAGGTTTTTCTAGGACTTGAGATCCTATTGGGAACTTCTCATTGAGTCTCCGCATGATAGTTCTTAATCACTTGATCATACGACGATGGTTTTGAGATCATCAATGCGAGACATCAGAAGAGAAATAAGAAATGACTGGAATTTCTAAAAAAGGGATGAATTCCAGTACTAGTTCTCTAAGATAGTCAATAGGAATCTCTAGAGCTAGATTCTAGGATGCTAAGGAAGATTCTAGGATGCTAAGGAAAAGAGTAATGACCTCAAAATGAGGTCAACATGTATACCATAGGAAATTATTTTAATTCTCAATTTTAATATGCATTCTGAGATAAATTTTGCTTTATACCATTGCATGGTTAGATTGATAATTGGCTCAACTGGTGGCTTTTAAAATAAGGAAGGATTCTTTGAACTACAGCAAACCAAAAATATAGTTGTCAAATATTTTTCATATAATTTGTAGTATTTATTGGTTGAAATAACGAAGAATTCTCCCAATTTTAATTGTAATTTTTAATCTAGTTAAATTGTATATTTAGGGTCTGTTTGGGGCAGTTGTAGCTTATTGAATAATCTGCTCATAAGCTGATTAAAAATATTCTGCTGATAAACCATGTGCGGTGGCTATTACATTTTTTTATTTTTTTGGAAAAGTCAGACCGTTGCCAATAAGCTGCCACCGCACCTAGATAGGTGCAGTGTGAAAATGATGTTTTCTGCGTTTTGAAAACGCATAAGATGCCAAAACACAGTTTACCCAAAAATGTCAAGTGCGTTTTCAAGACACCACTGCACCAAATAAACGGCCCCAAACGGGCCCTTAGTTTAGTGATAACACTCTAGAGCTATCTCAATTTATTGTGAAAGCATTTGATCTTACACACTCATGTTCTAGTTGTGACTAAAATTGAGTGCATACAATCAAGTTCGTATTAAAAGGAGTAATCATTTGACTACCTCAGAGATAAATTCTTTAATTTACTTCATGTCTAATAAGAGGTTAACTTTTAGATATTTGAAGAAAAAGTCTTTAAGCAATGACAAAGATCTATTAGTTTGTAACGATGTGCTATTAAAAAATGAATTATTTGAGGATGATGATAATAAAGTTGCACTATCCAATCAACAACAAGAAAATCCTAACAAAAAAGAGAGACAAACAAAACAAGGAGATGTAACAGTCAACAAGATAATAAGAAATAAAAAGAAAATGTATATAAAAATATTTGGACATTTGAAGTTGTAACTATCAATGTAGTCATTATTTAAAATTTTACTTAATATTCTTGTTAATTATTATTAATTAGGAAAGATGAAGATAATTAAGATCAAAGGTGAATGGAAAGATTGGAAGAACATTGACACATTTGAGGATGAAGCTGACTAGAAAAAAAAATTCATTATAATGATTCAATTGAAGACTTGATGAGTATTGAGAGTGCTAGGAACTTTTTATTTTAGATTCTAATCTTGGTAGCTGGTTACTTATTATGTTCTTATGTTGGCATTGAGCAATGTGAATGGAGGGAGAGATTAATTGTGCTAAACTCATTTTGAATTATATTTTTATTAATTCTTAATTTTATATAATATCTCACTTCTTGTTTAACTCTTCTTATTTCATGATCTGATATTAGGATGTTAATATGTTATTTGATTCTTCATGCAACTTATTGATTGTAAGGCTTACGCCTCATTCTTGTCTCCCGACTAAAAACACCTCAATACTTAGTTGCTCAAATTTAAACCTTGGTCTTGTTAAACAACAATCATTTATTTTTGTAAAAAAATAAATGATTTAAAATATACATATATATTTTTTACGATAAAGGGTCTTTTGGGGTAGCCGCAGCTTATTAAACAATTGTTATGAAACGGCTGAAAAATAATCTGATGTTCAAAAAGTTGCGGTGAAAATTACATTTTTTTAAAAAAAAAGAAAGTCAGACCCCAACTAGAAAGCTGAACTGCACCTAGCTAGGACCGGTGGGAAAATGCAAATTTTAGCTGCACCTTTTGAAAAAGCTATCAAAATGCAGTTTACACAAACAAATAAAATTACGGTGAGGTGATGCACCGCCACATCACTGCCTCCCCAAACGGACTCATAGATTGTCTTGTTGAACAACCATTTCAATATAATAGACATTATATTTTGCCCAAGGAGTACAACTTATAATTAAATTATATTATGAAATTATTGTGCAAAGATTCATGTGAAAAAACAAATATGGGAAAAAATCACAGAGAAGAATTCACTACTCTCAAAAAGATTACAAAATGAAGCACTTAAGATCTGGTGTTTGACTCTCTTCACATTTGAAACTCTGTTATAAATATCATATATATAGGCTTGTGTAAAAAAACCTAATAAAATCTACCCAAAAACATGAGAGTGTTTATCGCGGTCCGTCCAATCCCTTTGTTACCAGAACTTATATCCCCAAAAAATTTTCCACATATTTGGTTGCTCCACATTTGACGTGCCAAAAATTTTAAATCCAAACTCAACATAATGTTTGTTACAAGTTGACAAAAGATGCTAGGCCATAAGCATGCCAAATTGATTTGAATTTCTATAGGAATGTATATTTGTGTTAAAATATTACATTTGAGCTCCCATTGTGATTTCCCCTCTAAACCCATTGATGCCTCTTCCAACAAGCTCCCATTGATGTTAGTGAATTCCTGATTTGAGTTTTTTGGGATTTGGGGTTCTCGAGCTCAAGTCTATTGTTGTTCTAGCAAGCCAAGCAGGCTCAAGCACTAGCTTGTTTTATGAGCTGAATTCGACTTTTCTACCATTGGGTAGGTTAGCCAAACGTGAGTTAGCTATGACCCGAACGTGTTTCAACTTCTTTACATCCCTACTCTCAAGTCCTCTGCCACTTTTTATTTTGGCAAGACTTTTTTTTTTGTCTTTCAAGACTATATAAATAGGACCCCAGCACCTGCAAAATTGATCGAGCAATGAATATTGAAATAGAAGTCAATCTTCCTCTCTTGTGGTTGTAATGACTATTTCCTTGAGGCAGATTATTTGGCCTAGCGTGAGCGTTGTTTTGACCTTTATGGTGATTGCTACATCACTTTTTACCTCTCAAGATGCTTAACTACTGACTTTGCATGTATAATTTAATATGTGCCGTGTTTTCTTTTTGATGTGTGAACTTGATTAGTTGCTGAAATGATACATTGGCTTTGTTTTCTTGTCAAAGAATTTCATATTTCGGCGATTGTTGGAATTTCCTTTTGATGTGTGAACTCACGTAAAGCATATATTCATCCTTACATTAACAGTGATGTGTACTTGCTAAATTATGAAATAGTAATCTGTAAATTGTGATATTTTTGTATTTTCACTTTATGTATTATCTTAGATTGCATTATAGACCCTAACACTTAACCATCTTAACATTGGAAAGTGCATATATAAACTGGTAATTTTTTTAATTATCTTATCAATAGAAATTAAAAATATTCTATAAAAGAAAATTGAACAGAACTGAAACCTCACATTGAAGGAGACAAATTTGAAAGAGCTCTCAGGCTGAAAAGTTCCATTTTTAAGCCATCGCTCGGGCCGGAAGTCCTCAGCATCTTCTCCCCAAAGAGACGTCATCCTTCCCATTGCATAGGAGATATAGGTTACTCCATCCCCCTTTTTCACCTTAAAACCATCCGGTAATTCATCATCCTCTTCTGCAAGTTTTCCATCCTGTCACCAAACGATATATTTAAACAATCGAACAAAATCGATTCTCCGAATTCAAATTTTTTATAATTTTACTTAAGACTTGAAAGGACATATCATTAATTTTATTCTTAACAGAATCGGTAGCATAACCCGATTGACACTTTGAGCCTGAGCTAGAAACTTCTTAAATCAAGTCAAACGATGGAATTGGGAGGGCTCAAATTGAGCTCCAAATGTAGTCATGGATATTCATCAACTCATATTTTTCATGAAATGAGGAAGAGCCACTCATAGTGTTATACGGCCTCAATTTCTATTTCTTCATGGGACAGTTATCACCCTTTGTTTATCTCAAATTGTTTTACTATGATTAATGGTGCTATTATCATTTAAACTTGTTGAATATTCGAACTTCCTGTTCATTTGAATTTTGGGAGATTATTTAAACTTAAAAATAAATCGGGCATTAAAAAAGGAATGCAAGCAAAAAATGTAAACAGTACCACTGGAACAGCAGGAAAGAGACGAAGAGTCTCAGCTAATGCAGCATGGAGGTACTGCATTCTGTCCAAGGCTTCTTCTGTTAATCTATTCACAAACCCATCAATTGAACCACCATTTTCAAATTCAGTGACCTCTTTGATTTCAGCTACAATTTTCTCCTGTACCAATGGATTCTTGCACAGCATGTAGAAGAACCATGAAAGCGTATTTGCAGATGTATCCTTCCCTGCAATCAAGAAATTGAGGATGATATCCCTCAAATATTTATCATTCATTGTCGTATCCTTCTGACTCGCCAACACGAATCTCGAAAGTATATCCTCTTTCATTTTCTGAAAAAGAACTCTATTCAGTTTTCACCCAAATCTGATTTATAACATAAGCTGAGAAGTTGAGGTATTCTTACATCTTTAACATTGCTTTCCATCTGTTCCCTCTTGTGCTGTATGAGTTGGAAAACAAACTCATCAATTACCTTCAGGTTCTTCTTAAGCTGGCCCTCTAAGCCGATGTTGAAATTCCTCTTTGCTCTCCAGAATATATCAACATACCGCCTGAAAACAATATAGTTTGATTCATCAAAGGCCTTTGAGAAAGCAGCCCCTAAATCATCTGTCCCTGAAAGAGTTTCAAGCTCAACACCAAATCCAACCTTAAAAATGGAATCCATAGTTGATTTCATTAGGAGATCCTGCCAAAGGTAGAAAATATGTTCCAATTTGTGAATAATTCAGAGTCATAAACTCTAGCTGATAACATAAATCATCTTAATAAAATGGTTTCTATGAATTGTTTACTTCCATCACGCCGTAAATGGAGTTATATTCAAAATATAGAACATTCATGATCCTAAAGATCAACCCCATGCAACTAAGTGCAACTAATTTCCTATTTTATCTTATATCAGTGAGCATAAAATCAGTTACTCCTAGGATCTTGTAAATTTTTCTCAACACTCCCTCTCAAGTTAGAAAAATGTCAATCATTGTAGACCCAATACCTTTGTGATTAGGGATTATGTGCCCTTAGGATTCACAAATCAAATGATAACAAGCTGTTAGGCAACATACATGCTACAATTATAACCGTAATTTAATGATAACATTTTGTCAGAGGGCTTGATGCTCTTCTTTTATGGTGTAAATTTAATTTGAGTGTGAATATATTGATACACTAGATGTGACATTCACTTTTTGTGAGCTAAGATTAATCATAAATTTGTCATCCTCGACAAACTATTATGGACAGTGGATGAAGTTAGTTTTAAGCTTTAGGTAAAGAGTTTGATTTGAATGTTTTTGTTTATTATTTTGAGAATTTGATTTAAAATTTGATTTAAGAGTTCACTTTTTTTGTTAAGATTTTCAGTCGACGCGTCCATAATTGGGATTGATATTTATTTGAAAATTGACACTCTGATATCTTTAAAATTATCATCCCCATCAACTGCAAACCGGACATGGAAGAGGATTAGACTAATCATTTGAGACATACAAACCACATATCCTATAAATAAGGTTGTACGTTTGAGAGTATGTCATTTGACTATATTGGACTTGATTATAAAATAAAATTCTTTATAACAATAGGCTTTTGAAAAATTTACATATTTTAATAAGAAAGATCAATTTGATTAGCACAATATTTTTTCATCATATGTTCAAGCATTTTAGCATAATTATTGGAGCACATATGGGTTGATTAGTTTTAATTTTATCACATTCCATGCACCATTCTCACAATTAAGAATTAAATATTTAATATAATTGTTGGAACCTATGCAGACTTTTAAATTTCATAAATTTGTACAAAAGAAGTTGACACATTTTTTAAAGCACGTGCATGTCTTTTAAAACCAATATTTGAATTACTAATTATTTCATAAAATATGGACATGACTTGAAACTACTCTTACTATTTTGTGTGAATTGTTGACCATTACATCATGCACAAAACTTAGCTTTGAATCTTTAAATAATGCTTTATGCTATCGTGGTAGATCTGGTGACGATATGACATCTTAGGTTCTTATTGTGCATTCAAATCTATGATGTCGATAAATTGTTGAATTCTTAAACTTTCAATAAGGCTTGACTCTCTCTCTTATCAAATGAACTATTGCGTCTTTTCTAGGATTTGTGTAAATTGCAATTGCTTTTAGTTTGATTAAATAGAAAGTATAGACAATTCAAGAACGCATTAAAAGTCTTTCTTCAATTTACTTGATATTAATTATAAATATATGAATGTTTACCATAGTCCTTACTTATGAGAAAGAATTTCTTCCGAACACCGCACGTCTGAATGGTCAATCACCGGCGGCCACGTCGCCATACAGATCATAAGCGAGCGACGTGGCCGCTGGTGGTTGATTGTCTGGACGTCTGAGCAAAATATTTTTTCTTTGCTTATAGTAATTAATGAGTCATCGAGTCCTTTATAAATCTCAAGTAAGTTCTATCTGCATTCAATTTTGTCCAATATTTTTTTACATGATATTTTAAATAAAAAATTAATTTATGTTTATTATGACTCGTCTCTGAATTCATATCATCGACCTCCTGCCTAGGTTTCTTCATATTTCATATATGTTCGGGGACTGATGTAATGCAGTCGTCTATTTTAGTTAAATTTGACGTATCGATTGAATTGGTGTTGTGATGACTCACAATTATTGGACTAAGGCAGTGATATAACTGTAAATCTATCAACTGTTGTTAAAGAAGGAAAGAAGGCTTCTGATTGGTGAACTGGTCTACTTGGGGAAGGCTCATTAGTTATAAATAATTAGGGATTCATGTTGAGAGGGTTCAAGTGGAATGAAAACATTTGTTAGACTGAGGTAAGGAGAGGTTTTATGAAACTGAGGTGAGGATATTGAGAATCTTTTTATCGAGTTGATGAGAGAGAGAGTATTATAAGAGAGCTCATCTCTCAGTGATAAAAATGTGTAACCTTGTTGATTGCCTTAGTAAATTGGTGTTTATTCTCTTCTTGTGGATGTAGGTCAAATTGATCGAACCACGTAATCATTGGTGTTCTTGGTTATATTCTTGTTTTCTTGTTTTGTGTTATTTTAAGCTAGCATTTGTTTCTTTATGTTGTTCTTGGTTAGTTTCTATTGCAGAGTGATTGGTAGATACATTAATAAGTGGCTTCGTCTTTGTGAAACCAGACCACAGCGATGGGATCTGTCATGTTCAACATCAAAAAATTCATCGGAAAGGATGACTTTGGCTTGTGGAGAGTCAAGATGACAACCCTGCTTGTACAACAGGGCATTGTGGAAGCACTGTAAGGACCAACTGCGTTGATTGTTGAGATGTCCGAGAAAGATGAGAACAGTATCTTTGATAAAGCTCATAGTATGATAATTCTGAGTCTGGGTGAAAAAGTTTTGAGGGAAGTGTCAAGGGAGACAATGGCTCAGGCGCTCTGGGCTAAACTTGAACTGATCTACATGACGAAATCCATGACCAACAGACTCTTCTTGAAGCAACGTCCGTACTCTTTCAAGATGCATGAAGGAAAAGCAATCTCAGAGCAAATTGATGAGTTTAATAAGATCATAGACGATCTTGAAAACATCGAAGTCAAGATGGATGACAAGAATAAGTTTTTGTTGTTGCTAAACTCTATTCCCAAGAGTTATGAGCATTTCAAAGATGCAATGCTTATGATAGAGTGCAGACAATTTCGCTGGAAGAAGTTCAATCGCTGATCAGAGCTAAAGAACTTCAAAAGAAACATGATATAAATGAGGAGAGCAGTAGAGATGGTCTTACTGTCAGAGGAAGATCAGACAGAAGAGACTCAAGAAAAAATCAGAGCAGATCAAGATCAAAAAAATGAAAGAAAAATGAAAATCAGTTATTAAAGGGACCTTTCAAATGTTATCATTGCCACAAGGAATGTCACTTCAAAAACAACTGTCCTGACAGGAAGAAAAAAAATCAAAAAAATCTAAAAGAATCAGGAGAAGCAAGTGTAACATCTGATGACTACGATTCAGCTGATGTTTTGGTAATTACTGAGTCTAAATCAAGCAAGGAGTAAATTCATGATTCAGACTACTTCTTCCATATATGTCCTCATAAAGATTAGTTTGAGAAACTCCAACTGGTCAACGGTGGATTAATACTGCTTGGAGACAACAAAGCTTGCAGGATTATTGCAGTGGGACAATCAAGAAAATGATGTTTGATGGAGATGAACGAATACTGCAAAAAGTCATGTACATATTAGAACTCAAAAGGGATTTGATTTCTTTTAAGTATGTTGGAATCAAGTGGGTATTCTTTTAAGGCTGAAAATGTTTGTATTAGAGTAACTAAAGACTCTTTTATTGTCATGAAAGGAGTTAGAAATAATGATCTATATTCACTAATCGGAAGAACTGTGATTGATAACTTCTCTAATGCTGTTCAATCTGAAATTGATAAAACTAGACTTTGGCACATAAGGTTGGGGCGCATAAGTGAAAGGGGCCTACAAGAATTATCTAAACAGAAACTATTAGGTGGTGACCAAGTTTGTAAACTAAAATTTTGTGAACAATGTGTGTTAGGGAAGGCAACCAGAGTGAAGTTCTCTACTGGAACTCACACAACAAAGAAACCATTAGATTATGTACACAGTGATCGATGGGGTCCTGCTAGAACTCAACACTTGGAGGTGGGATATATTTTTTTTCTGTCATAGATGATTACACTAGAAGAGTGTGGGTTTTTATTCTAAAAACTAAAGATGAAGCTTTTGAACGGTTCAAGGACTGGTTAATTCTCACTGAAACAAGATGGAAACAAAATTGAAGCATTTGAGAACTGATAATGGCTTGGTATATTCTTCTGAGAAGTTTAATGAGTTTTATAGAAGAAATAGTTTTACAAGGCACAAGACAGTTTGCAATACACCTCAACATAATGGATTAGCTGAAATGATGAACATTTAGAAAAAGTGAGGTGCATGCTGTTGAATGCTAGTCTACCCAAAACCTTTTGGGGTGAAGCTGTGTCAACTGCCTGTTATCTTATTAACAAGTGCTCATCAACAACTATTGGAATGAAGACTCCTTTGGAGATGTGGTACGGAAAACCAGGTAACTACATCAATCTCAAAGTTTTTGGATGCTTAGCATATGCTCACATTCGACAAGATAAACTGGAGTCAAGAGCTTTGAGGTGTATTTTCATTGGCTATCCATCCAGAACCAAGGGTTATAAACTGTGGTGTCTGGAGCCTGGCCAACAGAAATGTATCATTAATAGTGACGTGGTATTTGATAAGTCAAAAATGGCGAACCTGCAAAGTTATGATACTACAATTACAAAGAAGGGTGTTCAAATTGAGATAGAGTTGCAACAACAACAATCAGTGGCTGGCCAAAGGACTCGAGTGCAAAATCAAGGTGCAGAGGTAGAAGACCAACAAGAAACTGAACCAGAAACAAGATTGGATGACTACAATCTTGTGAGAGACAAACAAAGAAGAACCATCGGACCAACAGAAAGATATGGCCATGCAGACTTGATCTCCTACGCTTTGAGTATTGCAGAAGAGATAGAAGAGGCTGAACCAAAGAGCTACAAGGAAGCTCTGAAGAGTAAGGAGAGACACAAGTGGTTGATGCAATGGATGAAGAAATAGCTTCTCTAATTAAAAACAAAATTTGGGAGCTTGTGGACAGACCAAAGAACCAACGGGTAGTCGGCTGTAAGTGGTTATTCAAGGAGGATATATCAAGTATTGAAAAGTCCAGGTATAAAGCCAGGTTAGTTGCAAAGAGATTCTCACAGGTTGAAGGAATTGATTTCAATGAAATTTTTTCACTCGTGGTAAAACATTGCTCTATCAGGTTGGTTTTAGCACTAGTGCCCCAATTTGATTTGGAACTGGAGTAGCTAGATGTTAAAACTGTATTCTTATATGAAGTGTTGGAAGAAACCATCTATATGGCCCAGCTAGATGGATATTGTACGCTTGAAATCAGGGACAACTTGCTTGCTAAGGAAATCATTGTATGGACTTAAACAAAGCCAAAGACAATGGTATAAAAGAGTTGATGAGTTTATGTTGAGGATTGGTTTTGTTAGAAGCAACTACGATAGTTGTGCGTATATAATGATATATGTACTTATCTGCTCCTATATGTGGATGATATGCTGGTAGCTAGCAAAAGCAAGGAGGAAGTCCAGAAGATTAAATGTATGCTCAACTCAGAATTTGACATGAATGACCTGGGACCTGTCACAAAGATCTTAGGGATGGAGATCACTAGAGACAAAAGAAGAGCAGTTTGCTCTTGTCTCAGAAGTCTTATATTTTTAGTAAGGTTGTTTATGCATAAGGCTAAGCCGGTTACAACACCAATTGGTCAACAATTTAGATTGTCAAACTCTCAAGCACCTGAGAGTGAAGATGAGAAAAGATACATGGAAAGTGTCCCTTATGCCAGTAGGGTTGGTAGTATTATGTATGGGATGGTTTGCAACAAACCAGACTTGGCTTATGTTGTCAGCATCATAAGCAGATTCATGGCAAATCTAGAACAAGCTCACTGGGAAGCTTTGAAATGGACTTTGAGATACTTAAGGGGTACTTTTGAGTTGGAGCTGTTGTTTAAGAAGCAAGAGGATGAAAGGGAGAAGGTGGTTGGCTATGTCGACTCTGATTATGTAGTGAGTGTTTCCACTAGCAAGTCATTGGCTGGATTCATTTTCACAGTTTTCGGTACTGCAGTCTGCTGGAAGTCCAATCTCCGATCAGTTGAAGCTCTTTCAACAATAGAGGCTGAATACATTGCACTATGACAGAAGCAATTAAAGAGGCTTTGTGGCTAAAGGGCATGATAGAAGAGCTTGGCATACATCAGAATGTTGTAACCGTGGTTTGTGATAACCAAATTACAATTCACTTGACAAGAAACCAGGGTTTTCAAGAGAGGTCTAAGCACATAGATGTGAAGCTTCATTTTGTGAGAGATGTTGCTAAGGGTTCGATAATAGTGGAGAAGATACCCACTGAAGAGAATCCAACTGACATGCTTACTAAGGTATTATCTTCAACTAAGTTCTGACATTGTCTGGACTTAGTGAACTCTACTAAGGTTTAATAGCCTTTTCTGGCTGAGAGAAGGGAATCATCATTATGTAGTTTTGTAATTAGGAGTCAAGGCGGAAAATTATTGTGATGACTCACAATTATTGGACTGAGGCAATGTCAACTATTGTTAAAGAAGGAAATAAGGCTTCTGATTGGTGAACAAGTCTACTTAGGGAAGACTCATTAGTTATAAATAATGAGGGATGCATGTTGAGAGGGTTCAAGGGGAATGAAAACGGTTTGTTAGAGTGAGGTAAGTAGAGGTTTTATGAAACTTAGGAGAAGATCTTGGGAATCTTGTATCGGGTTGATGAGAGAGAGAGTATGGCAAGAGACTCATCTCTTAGTGATTAGGCTGTGTAACCTTGTTGATTGCCTTAGTGAATTGGTGTTTATTTCCTTCCTGTGGATGTAGGTCAAATTGACCGAACCATGCAATCCTTGGTGTTCTTGTTTACATTTTTATTTTCTTGTGTTGTATTCTTTTAAGCTAGCATTTGGTTATTTGTGTTGCTCTTGATTAGTTTCTATTTCAGAGTGATTGATAGATACATCAACAATTGGCTTATTTCATTTTGCAAGTGGACATTCTTGAACAACGTTGACAATAGTTGAAGCAATTTTGGTTCAATTTGTGTGGTGTTGTCAATCATATTAAATCACAAAAGTAATATTGAGGTTGCCAGGAGGTGTGGCAGAAGGGATCATTTGGATCTTATTACATGTTGGCTTCAAAATTGGGGCATCATTTTTCATTTGTTTACCATCATCCTTTACCATCGGAGCCATCGTTAAAAGGTGCGATTAAAAGTCAAGAGGGTGTTTGCTAGCATAATTTTAATAGGATTTAGGCATGAATTTAAGGTAAAGCCAATCAAACATAAAAAAATGAAAATTAAATCCAACGTTCCGTTAAAACAAAATTTCTCTCGTTCTGTTGCTTTAACAACATGAATCCGGATTTACTAAATCTAATTGTGGGGTGGATTTAAGGAATTTACTACGTTGCTCGCAAGCTCCATCTCTGTTGCACAAGGTTTGATAAATTCAGATTTATTGGATTTTATAAATCTTATATACGTGAAACCAGAGGTTGCAGCCAAACACCGACTAAGGTAGATGTAGAATCAAAGAGGGCACGCAGGTGGAGGCTATATGCAAATACGAGCATGGAGAGTATAGGCACGTGTTATTGCATGAGCTTGCAGCTTTGTTTACACCTTCAAGAACATTGGTGATAATGATGTATCGCACAAGGTGTCAAGCGTTGAAGCAGGGACAACAGCAGGTTTTGACCTGTGGAGAGTGGTGCAGAGGCTTGATTGCATGTGTGGGGGGACAGAGAGAGAGTTGACAGGACTGAACAACTATAAGAAGGTGAGGTGGAGTTACTCGATTTGGCAGCCTATGCAAGGCAGGGGGGAGAGAGAGTGAGCTGTAAGGAGGTGAGGTAGACATTTACTTAATTTAACGGAGACAGAGAGAGAGATGAACTCCTAGTTTAGAAATTGTTCTGTTATCATAATAAAATGCTTTGTATGAATGATTTGCTTCCCTTAGGCTATAAACAGAGTCATATGCAAGAGAAAGAACATTCTTAATTTTAAAGACCAGCCTTGTGCAAGTAAGGCTCTTATTCTATCCCACACCAACTCATATCAATTAACGAAAGAAACAACGAAACTAATAAAACACATAATCAACTACTCTACTATCTTCCATATTTTCCAGCACAAAACCTGCATATCTACACCAGTTGCAGATCCCGCAACCTCTGCAATCTTCTTTGCCAGCTTCGCAGCTTTCGTCCGAAATACCGCAGTGCTGAAGTCCCTAAGAACTTTGGTTGAAAACTCATAGCTTGCATGCTTTCTCTGATGCTTCCACTTTTCACCATCCACTGCAAAGATTCCATCACCGAACAAGTCCTTCATGATATCATAGTTAACTCTACCCTGCATCAAATAATTTAATTAATCTTTGATTCCATAATATGTTGGAGATAGATACAGTTGCACAGACCTTGTTGTAGTTAGAGAAGTTAGTCTTCAGGAAGTACTCTATATTGGCAGGATCAGTGGTGTATATGTCGCTATGGGAGGGCTTCACCAGCCTGAAGGTCTTGTGTTTTAGGGAAAGGTTGGTTAAGTAATCGAAAAGGTTGCTGAAATTTAGGAGCTGGTGGAATACAGTGCCGGCGACTGGAGGGCGGTGAGAGCTGTGAATGGATTCCTGGAGGTAGAAGATGATAAAGGAGAGAAATGATCCAAAAACATAAAGGAAGACAAGGGCGAGAGCTGTGGAGAGAAGATAGAAGGTAGAGAAGGTTAGATATGTAAACAGCTCTGAGATGTGGGGAGAAGCCATTGCTTTGGTTGGGTGGTTTTGGAAGGTAGATGATTATATATTAAGAAATAGTGGCTTTAAAAACAGTATTTGTTTGCAATATGCAAATATGCAATATTCAATATTTGTGGCATTGACTTCATTGTCAAGATATTTTATTGCTTTTATTTGTTAATAAATAATTGACATAGGAACATGTCACCTTTAATTCTTATAGTGATATAATAATATATGGGAAGACTTACATGCATGCCACTCAATTATTATAAATTTACATATCCAACACTTAAATTTTAAGTTTGCATATTTTCCGCCTTGCTCAAGCATAAAAATTTGTATTTCGCCTTTTAGATGTTATACTAGTGATTCTTTTAATATGATATAAAACATTTTGGGGGGTTAGGGGGAGAAATGTAGAGCAAACTTTAGGTGTTAGATATGTAAATACATAGGATTTTGGTGGTATGTATGTAAATTACATAGAAAATATATATTAAATTGTTACTGTTAAAGGAAAAAGAAGACAGATACTCAGTAACAGCTAGGAAGCATGTGATACTGCACCAAATAAAATGAAAACTGGCCTTCAATTAGTAATTTAAAATAAAAAAATGGTCAATATTACATCACATAAATATTTAGTCTAAAATTATTATATTTATTTAAGATAAATTTAACTATCCATAATTAATTAAAAATTAATCATAGTCAGTTCAAAATAAACGAATAATTTTGAATTTTTTCCTGATCAATTGATGATATCCTAGCCTAACTTTTTATATCCTGTATGAAAGACAAATCTCTTTGAATCATTCAGCTAGCGATGAGATATAAACTAGACTATAAAACTTTTTGCCCCTCCCATTAAGATACACGAAGAACCTCCCCTAGATTATACATAAGGAAGGCAAATAAGCCCTCTAGCATATATCAGCGAAATATCAAATGAGTCAAAGGTCAGATATAATCAAGTTCTATATTGTTTAACTTAGAAATTGTTGAACATATCATTAAATTATATATTCAACGCGGATTAAACTAATATTTTAACATTTATTTCATAGCATGAGTGACATAAGTATCACTTAAGCTTAGCCCGAATTGTTCATATTACAAACTTATTTATGAATGCATATCCAGTGTTTATTAAAACATTATTGGAAAATATTGTTTGGAAGATGATATGGCCCAGCATTGAATTGTTGAATCTTTCAATTAAAATACATTAATTTCTGGCAAGTCAAAAAAGATGGCCTTTGTGAGTACTTGTGCCAGAATAATATTAAAATATAAACTTTCAGGGTGGAAAAAAAGGCTCTAATGTGGAAAATATTAGGTGAGAAAAATCGCTACTAAGAAGGATTCATTATAAAAAAATGTTACAAGTAGAGAATGACAATTCTAATATCATTGGCCCATCAAAATTACACACACACGCACACATAAGAAAAATAATTAGCTCTATACCCTGTCAAAACTATCCAAGCCCAACAAAATTAGAATGATAAACTCTAACAAGTAGTTATTGGAAAGGGTAATGCTGCATTTTTTCAAACATTTTATACAAGAAATATTTCGGCCTTATTTATGCTAATATTTGTGTTATAATCAAATTTAGGAGTGTAATTTGAGCATAATAGAGACGAAGTTGTGTTTACCACTCTCATATTGACATAAAGGCTCGTTGTGACTTAAAAAATAAATAAATATAAAAATAAAACTAAAAACCAGATAACTATTTCATCAGGAGTAATTCAGTCGCTTTACATTAATTGAAGTTTTCTAATATTTTTATTATTTTGTAAGTTATTTAGCCATGTTATGAAGTTTGTTAATGTTTTGTCATGAAGTTGTTTTTTTTTTTTTCTCCGTCAATGAAGGCATTTGGAGGTTTGTGGGAAGATTTTGAACATGAATAATAAGTTTATTTCGATGAAATGATCTTTAGTCATCTATTTCATAATTTTGAAAAATTAGATTTGTTTCTAATTTTATTTTAATATTTATTTTGTAGTTTTACTTGTGTTCAAAGTCAAGGAGGATTGACCAAATGTTTTCCTATTTCTATTGGATTACATCAGGGATCGGCTTTAAGCCCATATCTTTTTGCTTTAGTTATGGATGGTCTTACTGGACATCTACAGGAGGATGTACCTTGGTGTATGTTTTTTGCTGATGATATCCTTCTCGTGGATAAAATGAGAAAAAAAGCCCAAGAAAAACTTGAATTATGGAGGTCTACATTGGAGTCTAAAGGCCTTCATTTAAGTAGAACTAAAACTGAATACATAAAATGTAATTTTAGTAGTAGTAGTTTTAGTGACAGAAGTGTGACTTTGAGTGATCAAATTATTAAAAGATGTGAACGATTTAGATATCTTGGGTTCGGTGTTCAAAGCGATGGTGATATAGATGAGGATGTTAATAGTAGAATTCAAGTTGGTTGGTTGAAGTGGAGGAATGCTTCGGGCCTTTTGTGTGATAGAAAAGTATCGCTTAAACTAAAAGGAAAATTTTATAAGACGGTGTTGAGACCTGCAATGCTCTATGGCGTTGAATGTTGGCCTTTAAAAGAGAAGCATAATAATAATTTAAGTGTTGTCAAGATGAGAATGATTAGGTGGATGAGTGGCTTTACACTTAGAGACAAAATGCAAAATGAATATATCCGTGATAGGATTGGTGTAGCTCCTGTGACGGACAAAATTAGAGAAAGTCGTCTTAGATGGTTTGGTCACATTAAACGCCGACCATCTAATGATCTGGTTAGGAGAGTAGATGTTTTATATTCGACTTGTGTTAAGAAAGGCAGAGGTAGACCTAGAAAGACTTGGACTTATTGTACAAAAAATGATCTTAATTTACTAAAACTAAATGAAAATGTGACACTAAACATGACGCAATGGAGAAAAGAGATTCATATAGCCGACCCCACGTAGTGGGATTAACACTTTGTTGTTGTTGTTGTTATAGTTTTTTAAATCTTTCATCCTTATCATTTTCTTTATTATTATTTTTTAAAATTTTTAATTGTGTCGGGTAGCAATTTGCTATCAAAGCGAAATTAGGTTGCTATAATAATCATATTTGATTTATTTTTCTTAACCAGGAAAGTTGTTATAGGATGTAAATATCCAAGTTTGTTTTTGTCAAAAACATGTGAGGCAATCTAAGCATTGATTTTACTTTTGTTTATATTATTTTAGTAGTTGTTTTCTTTATTAGTATAGTATATTTTTTATTATCATGCTTATTGATAGTAGAGAAAGCCCAAACCACAAAAGAAATAATAATATTATTGCTGAAATTTAAATGTTATAACGACAACTCTTCAAAAATAAGAAATAAATGATAACAAACATAAAAAAGACACTCTAGGGCAACAGCGGCATGGTGAACCCTGGCTGGACAACAGGCAGGATGGTTGACCGAGTGCTTGTGGTAGCAACTGAGGCTAATATGGGATTATGGCAGCAGTGTAAGGGCTAGGATGGAATACTATAACAGGTAGGGTGCAGGTGGGATGGGAGAACGACAGGAGTTATGGGAAAGGAAGGGACTTTGGTAACAACATTGGTGGTGGGCAGGGTCATGGTATGAGTAGGAAAGTTGTGGGTGTTGGTTACGATAGAACTGGGTTTTGGCTGGTTGGAGGGACTTACAGTTGATTTGGGATAGGCTGGATGGAGTTGCCCCAGATAAGATGGCTGGAAGGTGGCCTACGACAGCTGGAAGGGGGCTAGTAGGCTGGACGGCAACAAAGAAGATGATTTGCGGCTGCTGGAAGTGGGGTTGGAGGGGCTGTGGAGTGATAAGTATCTTGTTGGGGTCGAGCTACAGCTGGAGCACCACCCGGACCCCTGGAGACGGTCACCACGTAGGATCAGTTATAGCTGGAGCACCTTCTCGTTGTCAGGTACAGCCCCCGGAGGGGGAAGAACACCTCAAAGGTAGCAACCAAAATCAACAATCATCAAAAACATTCCTCACCCTAGGAAAATACAACATAATATAAAGGATCCCAGCACAAAGAAATATGAAGGGATTTGAAATTGGGATTGAAGCGGAAGGTGGTAGAAAAGGTAGGCAATGAATAGAGATAAATTGTAATTGGAAAGAAATAGAAATAGGAAAGGGGATTAGAAAAGGAAAGTAATAGAATATGAAGGAATTGAAATTGGATAGAAATTATATAGGATAAAATAATAAAAGAGAGGGGAAGGGTTAGCCTGCGGTGTTGTAGCAGCTACAGTTTCACGTCTGTGACACTACAACAGCTAAAGTATCCCAACCAATAAGCTCTTGCGTCAATCTCCAGGGGTTGATGAGCTTCGACCTCATTCATCAAAGCTTTTTGGATAGAAAAATTTTGGTTGGGTAGCTTGGGTAGAGGCAGATGCTAGGAAACTCTAGGATAAAACTACAGTTGGGCTAGCTCTGACACCAAATGATATCAAAGAAATCCTAAACCACAAAAGAAATAATAATATTATTGCTGAAATTCAAAGGTTACAATGAAAACTATTCAAAAACAGGAAATGAATAATGAAAAACATAAAAAAGACACCTGATGTGAGGATGACGTGGTGAACCTCGGCTGGATTGTAGGCGGGATGGTTGGTCCGTGCTTGCTGCAACAACTAGGGCTAGTATGGGGAGGTGGTTGTAGTGGAAGGTTTGGGATGGAATACTGTAACAAAGAAAAAATTATTCCATGCGGACACCGTATGCAGAAATGCATACGGTGTCCGATCTCCACCGTCCATCACAGTAATTTAAAAAAAAAAATCTAAATAGGGTCTTCATACATCTTTATTGTGTTGAACGGTGGAGATTGGAAGGAGAAGAATCAAATACAAATATAATCTACATTACTACACAAAAGCTTCTACAAAATCATGTATGGTGGGAATTGAATTAATACAGACATCCCCAGCTCTTCAACTATTCGTTCTTGATTAAAAGAGAGGCAATAACAAACCATTATATCTGAATCAATCTCTCTTTCTCTTAAAGGAGAAATGAGATTATGTTCAATGTTCAAGAAACCACATATAGTGTAAACCGAAAACATCAAAACTCTTGATCACTGAGACAATCTTCTTAAGATCTGTATAAAAAAAATCTTAAATAAGATATTCCACAAACCAGAAAAGGAAGGAGAAGAAATCTTTACCTCCAAGTGTTTTCAGAAAATGTAAGTTTAGAAATAATAAGCAAAACAATTTCCAAATCCCACTAATGAAGGAAGATAATCCAGAAAGGAATTGTCAGCCAACCGCACTCCTTCTTCAATATACGAAAAAGAGATCCAACCCCGGAACTTTCTCCGAATAGCTCACAAAGAAAACCTCAGATTAAGGACCCGTTGGGACAGCTTATAAGTGCGGGCGGCGTTTCGAAAAAGTCGTCGTACTGTTTGGATGAAGTGTTTTATCAGATTATCTAAAAACATAGTTTTGTATTTCTAAAGCACGCGGCCCGCATGGGTCACCCGGCGGTCCGCATTTCTGTTCGCATTATTACGCACGTGCTCTGCTCACAGCGGAAGGTCTCGTTCGCATCTCCAGCCTCGCAACCCCACTTCACTGTCGTTCCTTCCATACAAACCCTCATTTGTGAAGCAATTGGGACTGTGAGACCCATCAAGCCTTCAAGATCCACATAATAGCGCCAGAAGAAGAAGAGCCATCAAGTCTTCGAGATCTGCACATGGTGGCCGCTACCTAGGGCAAGCCAACGATCCATCTTCAGTTCACTCCACGCGGCAAGCTCTACCCTACTTCTTCGCGACAAGCTCTACCCTAGTTAAAGGCCACGTTCTTTCCTTCTCTTCCAGGTAAAGGCCACGTCAATTTCAAAGCCCACATACTTCCAGCTTCAAAATTGCATGAAGGGAGGAAACCTGCTACTTTTCTACTCGCTTCTCTCTAGTTTGGAGCCGTGCAGTGAGAAAGATGTGGAGAGTTTTTCCTTGTCCTACAACTTTTTTCTGTCTGAGGAGAGTAGGTAGGAGATGATGAAAGGATGAGAGGAGATGAACTGAATGGGCAGTAGCTAGTTAATCGGAAAGATAAAATTTCAGGATTTGTGTTTGCTGATATTACTTTACTTTCCAATCAAAACTGTTAGTACATCAAAGCTATTACCCAACTTTTTTAGGAGTGAAAAAATGTGTCTACTTCTTTAAAATTTAGTAGTGATATATTTTTACTTCTCTATTTTGGTTGTATTGTAAGAACTCTGGTAGCAAGATTTAGTGGCCATATAAGTCATTGTTGCCATATTTTCTTCATTTTATGTAGCCATAAGCATACATAAATTTAAAGACTTCATTCTACAATAACTAAGGGGTAGACATTACATTTTTTGCGTGCCAGTTTTTTCATTTAACTAAAAAAATCTGCAAATCAGCTATTTACAAAACGCACAAACCAAACAGCTAAACAGTTTATCCAGAACAGGGGCAGATTGGTCATTTATCCAGAATCAGCTATTTTCCAAACGCACAAACCAAACAGTCAGTCAGCTTATCCGAATCAGCTGGTCATCAGCAGATTATAAGGATAAGCTGCTTATCAGCATAAGTTGGATAACCTGCAGCTTCCCCAAACAGATCCTGAGAAAAATTCCTCAAATCAACCAAAAAAATCTCTCTAAATTCTTCCCCAAGGGGTTATTTATAGCCGAGGGAAAGAGGGATGCCCATCGATGGGGCTTACACATTTGGGCGGGAAAGTTTGTTAGACAAGTGTTACCGGCAAGGCGACCGACGGTGAAGGTCAGTTAAGATCGGCGACGAAAGGGATCACTGGAGAACTGGAAGAAGTTTCGAGATCCGGTCAAGAAAAGGGAGGAAGAGGAAAAGGTCTGGTTCGGGCAAGAGGGGTTCCAAGAGGAGGGGAGGAATGTGAGCGTGAGATTAGATTTAGGATTTAAAAAAAAAAAACTTTTATTAAAAAAAAATTATTATATTTTTTTTATTAAAAGAAAATATCAAATTTTGTGCAATTCATTTGTGCACGGCGCTCCAACAAAATGGGTATCCTCCTTAGCTAAAATCGACGTTCCGGACGCGACGACGGGGCCATCCAGACAAATTCATCGACGATCGAGCCAATTTATCTTTAAATCGAGCGTTTGCGGCAAAAGAAGTTATTTTGGTCCAATCAGAGTCGTTTAACGAGCAAATTGATGACCGGTCCTCGCCTAAATGACAACCATAGTCAAATAAACTACTCGCGGCATAAAGTCAATTGTCGAACGTCGTGAGATCCACCTATGTCTTTCAAGTTCCAATAGGAGCTCAATTTGAGCTTTGATATGTTGGCTTTTCAATCGACTCAATCGAATGTTGAGGATCTGAAACCGTCCATATGAAACTTCAAAGAACGAAGAAATGAGTCGAATTTTTAAGTGGTGTAGTTCCCAGTCTAGTCCTCTAGGAGAGTCAAAATAGAAAATCCTATGGTTGGATCCTAGGGTATTTAAAGAAAGGAAAAGGAAGACCTCAAAAATGAGGTCAACACTTATTCGTGAAATGATCTCCCTATTTATAGGGATAAGAATACAATATGGTGATGTTATATTTTTTTACTCCTGTTTAATGGGGTTTGTATAGGGTATTCTAAGTAGTTCACAGTTATGAGTGTGTCTCTCGGCTGCTATAGAACTCATTCACCTCAACCAATATGGCTTCGACTTCTAGGGCTGGTTTGTTCGGTTGAGTCTGGTCAGGTTTGTCTGTCGACTGAGCTCGTTTGTCATCGGGTTGGCACGACTTGTTATCGACCTTTGATGATAAATTGGGGAGCTTTTGGGAACTCCCGGTATGATTAGAGTATCGATGAGCTTGATCTTCCCTCAAATCAACTTCTTGATTCCAGATGGCTAGAATGCATCTTCGTCTCGTTTCTTACCCAACGGCTCGAATTTGGTTCATTCGTTCATCTTTCGTGACTCGGTTATTTGTACCCTTGCTTATTTTGGCTCAGATAACTGCACTCGTTCAGATAAGTGGGTATTTGCTTTTCTGTTGGTCGGCACTATTTTATCGTACCCTCCTTTTCTAAACCATCACGTCTCCTCAAGACAAATGCGAGCACATTTTTTATATACATAAACAATTGAGAAATATGTAATTAGAGTTGGTATTATCAAATAAAACTAAAAATAAAAAAAATACATAGATTGAAGGCAAAATGTAGGAATTAATACATTTAAATTCAAACTAATGTTCACATAAAAGAAAAAAAAGAAAGAAAATATAAGAAAGGCTCAACATGCAAACTTCACTTGTTTTGTCCACCATTACAAGAGCTAAGATTTAATGTAACAATGTAATAACACAACACAAAAAGGCATGTGTAGATGTGTTGGTTTAAACATGAAACGCCATTGCTCAATGCTCATGTTAGCCAAATAAATACATAAACATAATCTTCGCTAAAAAAAAATGTGTAGCGGAAGAGAAGCAAAAAATATACAAATAAATAATATTAATTAAATGCACAAAAAATGCAGGTGAATCCTAAATCACGAAAGCTTTTGGGCTTGGTCCGTTCGTCCGCCTCTCCCTCTTTCTCCTCTCAAAATCACGAAAAGCTTTCACCCAGATTGAGAGAGCTTAGGGTTTGCCATTTGTATTTTCTGCTGGAACGGGCTTGTGGAACTTGCTGGAAGGATTCCTGCTTCTTGCAAATGCATTGGCTATCTTAAATGAGGACAGATTTCTGGGTCCAAGAGGATGGAGTTTCTCAGAGGTTTCGGCAGGTGGCCGAACAAAATCTCTCAAGGGGCAACTCATAGGGCTTATATACGCAACTCAATACTTGAGAGTTCCTCTTATCATCTTGAACTTAATCATCGTGGTTGTGAAGTTAGTTTCAGGATGAGATGTGAGGTAATTTGTGAGTTCTATGCCACTTAGGGTTGTTCATACTATGTGGTCATCAAAATGATCCAAAATGCTTTATATTTTGATTTTTTCTTGAAGTTAATTTTCCTTTTTAGAAGTATATATATATATATATATATATATATATATATATATATATATATATATATATATATATATATATATATATATAATTAGAATATTATAAATGATGCATCATCAATAAATTGGATCATCACAAATCTTGAGACATGTCGCGTATCTCGAGACAATCTTTTGAGCAAGAAATATTCAAACTTTGATAAAAAGTCATACGGAAATTTGATTTCATCAAACTTATAGTAAAGTTGATTGTCTCAACGGGACGAATGCAGGGATACCAACATTATTCCAATCTAAATCAAATCAAGCTCAAATCAAGTCATTAAACCACTCGTGGAAGATTTTGGACATAATTAAAAGGTAAACGAATGTCGAATTTAGTAAGTCTATAGTTGAATTGAGCATCTCGACAAGGACGAATCTAGTGATCCCAAGATTGCTCTATTCCGACATCATTTGAGGAACTCAAATGTCCATCAAATGTCATATGATCGAAGGAAAGTCTCTAGATTGTCAGATCAAAATGGTTCATATACTTGCTTTAATTGCAGCCAGAGCACCATAAACAATGCCCTACCCCTCTCATAACAGGAAGGGAGCTTGAGGCTTGAAAAATGACTTAAAACGTTGAGAATAAGCTAAAATCCAACACCACTCCTACTACCGTTGATCGTCGTCGATCACCATCGACCACTGTCGACCACCGTCGGCCACCACCTGCTTGCAGCCACCGATCGCCATTGACAATCACTCACTTCTTACAAGGAGTTAATTCATACTTTGACTTTATACTTCAGAAGATTTTGTAACATTTTCTCGTCTGTTGGATAATGACTCTTTGTAATCATCAACTTATAGTAGATTTTTATAACTGGGTGTAGAATTCATAGTTTTTTCTCTTTACAGATTTTCCACGTTAAAAACTTACGTTGTCACTAGTGGTTCTTTTCTTTTATTCGACCGTGTGCTAAATTCTCGTGCAACAATAAGACAATAATCTATTACTCTACCGCTATCAATTTTTTAGCATGCATCTATAAGGAAAAAAAAAATAAAAAGCCAAAGAATAAAGAAAGAAGAATAAATTATACTATATATATATAATAAGAAAGATAATGTGGGGGTTGACTAATCAAAACTCATAAAGTATATATTTTGTCTACAAACATATGGGCTAGGATTAGGTGTTATGACTCATGTGGAGTATCATAATGCTAGTAGGCGGTGTTAGTTGTATCAAGCTGAAGATAGATAGCATAGTTAGAGTTTTAGTTGCCCAAAAATGATGGATTTTGTTGATCAATACTCATAAGAAGGGATTTAAAATAAAATTTTGAGTCATCATGATAAAAATAAACTAAAAACTGTCTACCACAGAAGTGCGAACAATTATGTGCAGGCCAATACAAATCAAACATCTTACACACAATAGCTAACGGCAACATTATACACCAATCAAGTAATAAGACTCTGACAATCTAAAATAGTGTTTGGGGAAAGAGAAATTTCAAAGATTTTCCAATAAAAAAAGTGCTAAAAACCAACCATTCATTAAAGAGATTATCGCACAATCATGAAGCTAATTAATTTATAAACAAAACTTCCATGTCATTGTCTCAATTATTCAATACTTTCATGTTACTCTTTTCATCTTTAACAAGCCACTTTAATTTGAAGCTTAAATGATTTCAACCTCATAAAATTAAAACTATAAATTCTCCCACTCTCTCTCTCCAAATGGGAAAAAATTTGTGTGCGATTGACGTACGTAGCGCTGCGTGCGATATTGGGTTATACCGAGGGTACAAGGGAGTTACATCCACGGTATAAGCACTTGTAACCTCCCTGTAACCTCCCTGTAACTTACGTGTAACATCTTAATATATGATAACAATAGCGCGAAACTTATTTTAGGGTACAGATAGGTTATAGGAAATTATATGGAGGTTATAAGGGATTATACCGCGAATATAACCCCCTTGTACCATCGATATAACCCCAATATCGGACGCAGCGCTGCGTACTTCTATCGCACGCAATTTTTTTCCCTCCAAATGAAGTAAAAAATAGCCAACAAAATTAAAAGATGATTTTTTTTTTGTTATAATTTAGTTTAAGTGACATCATGAGTTGTATTGAGGAACTTATGGAAGCTTCAAATGAAAAGAAAGACTAAATAAAGTACTAACCAACTACATTAACTCAAGTCATTCAAAGTAGAGATAGTTCTTAATATTTCTTAGTAGAATGGATAACACAAATTTGAAAGACATCGATCTTTTTTAGACAAAGATTATTGAAGCCATTTAAGCAAATTCTATGGGTGTTTAGTGCTTCGTGAAAATAGAAAATTTTAACTAAATCGAGCTCATGTGATTGATTTATTATTATTTTTTAAAAAATAATGATTTGATTTTTTTTTTTTTGCTTTAAAAATTTTTATGTTTGATTTTGGATCACTATTAATCCTCATTAAACCAATTAATTCAAAAAGCATATAGTTTTAGAATTAGGAAAAAAAATTCTTCTACAAAGAAAATAAATTGATCACATAACATACTCATTTCGATTAATTTAAAATTTAAAATTTAGAAGATATGGTGTGTGCATAAGAAAGGTATTCAAAATAAGNTGTGCATAAGAAAGGTATTCAAAATAAGCTGCTGAAAAATAATCTGTTGTTAAAAAAGTTGCGGTGTGTGTTACAATCTTTTTTTTTTTTTTTTTTTGAAAATTCAAACCGTAGCTAGAAAGTTGACACAGCACCTAGTTAGGAACAGTGTGAAAACGCTGATTCAAAGGTTTGAAAATGCAATTTTTTTAAAAGGTTGTCAAAACTAAGTTTACCCAAACTGATCTGATGCACCGCATCAAATGAGCTGCCCCGAAGAGGACCTTAATTTATTTTTTTATACCTGACAAGTACTGTAAAATGTTTAAGCTATGGAATAAATAAAAAAAGAGAGAATAGCATGAAAGAAATTACGGCAACTCATGATAGATATTTTAAAATTTTTCTTAAAATAATTTATTAAAGAATCAAAATTATTGTTGTGATGACATAATAATGATAATGTTTCAAAAAAAAAAATTAAATATGTCGAACTCAAGCACTTACACTTCCCAAAAACATATATACGAAAATAAAAAAAGGACCATTTGCATATATAAAACCTAATTTTCATGTATTTATATATTTAACATCTAAATATTCATATTCAAATGCATAACATTATAATCTTTCATTACAAATCACAAATATCATTGTGACTGATCATTCATGCATGATATATAGAGAGCTCTAAGGTGTAGGGTAACCTGGACTTTTGGTTGGCATTTACGGTATAAGATCACTTTGATCGGGGGTTTGAATCCCCTCTGACACTGTTGGCTTTAAAAGATGGTACTCAATTTGTTAGACATATTAGGAATGACTTGAAACTCGTATAATAACCTCTGTCCAGCATATATATATATATATATATATATATATATATATATATATATATATATATATAATATTATTGATTAAAAAAAAAAAAGAGAAGGCATGATGAAGGAGAAGGAGAGTAGGGGCCGGAGTAATGGAAGCAAGAGAGAGGAGGGGCTGTTGTGGGACCCACCGAAACTGAGTGGAGGGAAAGCCGTCACGGATTTCATGATGGGTCAATCAATGATCCATCTTCATGCTCCCATTTAAGATGATGGGACCCACTCCCTCCCATGGCCCAATACCTTAACCATTTCGATTTATAAATCATTCGCCGAAGTGAACCCCCAAAAGCTAATGCCGCCAGCTCTTTTCAGCTCATCTCGGGTGCTGCGCTGCATCCTTCACATCACTTTCTTTCACCTTTCTACTTATAATTATATAACACTTTAGAATAAATAAAAATAAAATAAAATGATTTATTAGGGCTTATAATATTACCAAATCAAATATTAACATACATGTAAAAATTAGGCTCAAATTATAACATCACCAAACCAAGTTCAATGTATGGCATCTTAGGCTGATTATAGCCCTCCTCATAGTTGTAGTATACAAGAAAATTGTATGTTGATAGAAACATACGCAGTTGATAATGAGAAGTTTGATAGAACACGTAATCACAATAAAAAAGATTATTACATTTTATATTATATGCAAATAAAAGGTTCTTATAGGTCGAGGGGTGTGGAAAGCCCATATTTTCCAAAATACGAATGTCAGATGTCAAGTATCAACTACTGAGATAATTTGTTAGTCTCAGTGGTACCAGCTGCAAATGTTGACTTGTCGAGTTAATTTGCCATCCTCAACTGTGGAAGTGCTAGTTGTTATGTACTTTGATCAACATTAAAGAAAGAACATATATCCGTCTACCTTTATTGATCGTCTCACTTCTATGGCATTGCTTTTCTGTATCCATGTTTCGTGGATAGACCTCGCAATGTACTTAAATTATTTAACATTCTCTCTTTATGACTTGAAGAGGGGAGAGAAGCCATAAAAAATCATTATAAATAAAACCTCTCACTCCTTCAAGATGGGACTCGGCTCTTTTTTGTCTCCCCAATACTTCTTATGAAGGATTCATGCGAACAATTTCTAAAGCACGCATCCACTTTCTCCCAACGCATATTTTCTTCGCAGATCTCTCTCGAGTTATATGAACACGCGAGTCTCTCTTAAGATGTACGAACCTGTAAAACATAACAAACCCAACATCCAAAAAATGTATTATTCATAGATTCTAGAATCATTGAATTTACATGGAAGTTAATATAATGTAAAGTTTAAGTAATTTTAAGAATCATTGTTGCTTTTATTTAACTTTTCAATGCAGATATAATTGAAGCCCACATGTATAATAATTAGGGAATCAAACGCCTCCAATGGGCACTCAAGAGTTTGAAGACCTGTGCTTCACTTTTACATTTAATATAAAAGAAAATGAAAGTTTTTCATATGTATTTACGCACATAGCACCCCAATTCATATGTATTTACATATCTAACATCTAAACTTTACTTTTACATTTATGCCATTCAAATTTTTCATATTATATTAAAAATATTATTATTATAAACATTAAAAAGTGAAATACAAATTGTTATGCATATATGAGGTGACATGCAAGTAAAAATTGAAGTTTAGGCGTACACAAATATTGCAAAAACATAGGAGTTGAGTGGTATTTATGTAAATCTTCCTCTTTTATTTATTTATTTTAAAAAGGTGAGACCAATACTTTTTTTTTTTTTGCCGGAATTAATAATTGATTAAGTTTTATTTGAGAGATTTTGTCACCGGTGAAGACATGGATTAGACCACATCAACATTATTACACAGCTTGGCAATTGTACGTGTCAATAAGCCAAACAGTTAATGCATAAAATTAGCTTTTGAACCTTTAAGTTCATAATTTGCCATATTTATATGGGAAATTAATCAGTTAAAAAATAAAAAAATAAAAAAGACCTAATTTATTTGAGTATTGATTCGAGAGCTTTTTTTTTTTTTGTGAATTTTCATTATTAATTCTCACTGAGATTAAGCTTGAGTTTTAATTAATGTAAATAAAATCATTTATTTTAATTAATTATTTTTGTAGCATTCTTATAAATTAGGGGAAAAAATCTCAAAATTACACAGAGGATTTAATGGCGCCATTTTTTCAATTATTTGATTATGGCACATGTAAAAGCTTTGATTCAAAGATAAAAAAAATTAAAAATTTTGAGCTCCACTTAAAGCAAAAAAATAAAAAAATAAAAAAATAAAAATTAAAGGACACTACAAGTGTTTTAATTCAAGTCGAATTTGCTCAAATCAAACATTTAAAAGTGTAGTTAAAAATTTTATGTTACTATTCGAGAGATCTGCGAATCTTGGTTTGTCTATTAATCACACCTCAAGGATTAGAGCATAAGACAGGAAATAGAGAGAGAGAGAGAAGGAGAAGTGCATAATAATGAACATTAAAAAGACTTTTATATTTCATAAAATGATCTTCAATTTATAAGGGAGGGAATATAACTTGTGATGTTATATGTTTGCCCTCGTTTTAATGTAGGCGTTATGGGATATTTTAGACATTTTACGTATGTGGGTCTAAGGCTTGGCTACCTTTTTATTCGATCGACTAAGTTGGATGGGTCTTGGTACAACAAGACTTGTTAGTTTGACTATGTTAAGTGGAGGTTGCTAGTCGTCTTTCCATGGTCTTCTGGTCAGAAGGCCGGTTTGTTTGTTTAGACTTTGTTGATTGGCTAATTTAGTCCAAATATCGACCTTTAATCCCTTATGAGGAGCTCGTATGTGTTGAGGAATGTTAGGTTATCATAAATATGGTGAATCATCGTAAAATGATATGTAGTTCACTACCCAACAAGTAGAACCCACACAATGATTTAAATGCTTGTTTCATGGTTACCATTCAGTTCTTAATAAGATGGTAACAAGGAGTTGAGTCTTTCTTTAGGTTTGGTTTATCAAAAAGTTGATTATCTACTTCAATGTGCTCTCTTATGATATTTGGTTTGTGCGCCTATCTGTCTTGCTTGGTCCAACGGGTTACTGCTCAGATCTTGACTCCTTTAGTCTTGTGGACTATAACTCGGATGACTGCAACCAATCGGCTTTGGCTTTGGTTGGACTACTACGCCCTATTAAATAATCGGACCTTCTAGTGTTTTATTGGTGGATCCTTCTTGTATTTTTTTGGTCTCTCGAGTCGTTGGATCTTCTAGAGATTCATGTTGACTCATTCCCAATGTACAACATCAAACAATCGTAAAAAAATTGAATGCTTATAAACAAACAAAATATCTCAATTTGAGAAATCCAACAAGCCCAATATTAGTACTCAATCTGATGTCATTAAAATCAATGCCTAAGAATAAGTTATGATCAAAGTAATCAATACAACAATTTAATGAAATGATTGAAAATTATGATTGACTCACATTCTTCACCTTAAAGGAATATTAATTAAGAGCTTAAAATTTTGAATAAATCTAAAGCCTTAATTGAATATCAACGCTAATGATCAACACTAGCAATTGTAGTTGTCTATCCTTAATTGATCACATGTTTTAGGCTCCTCAATCGTCATTGTTCTACCAATCAAGTACGCACACCATCACACGTTCTTGCTGCTTGATTTTCATTTTCAGATCACTGCTGACTGATTATCATTATACTATTGTCATCATCTAATTAATCATCCTCATCACCACCAACTATCAACAACACTAACATCTTACAACGGACATCATGATCACCATCATCATCTTTCATTACTTCAATATGCTCTTCCACTAAAGCATGACACCAAACTAGTGCTTTCCATTTCATAATAAGTCAATATAAATTATCATTAATGAAACAATATTCCAAAATATTTGTCAAAAACATTAATTACTTGACCATCTAACATTCCAAGTTCAAACTTTGGTGTGGTCAGCCCAATGCAATAGGCCCAGGTTAGTTGGTATCACTTTTTGTACTGTACTTTGCTTTTCTATTTGAATTTGATGACCGTTGAACAACATTAATGCTCTTTTATGGATCGGCGGCCGATTATTTACACAAATGCTCATAAAATTCCACATTCTTGGAGGGATCGCAATGCACACAGTTACAATCATAGCAACAAAATTTAACGGCTGACATGAATCACATCATCTTCTTCTTTTGACCATCACAATCAATGATCAGAAATCCAGAACTTTAAACTGCTTTATATATATATATATATATATATATATATATATATATATATATATATATATATATATATATATATATATATATATATATATATATATATNATATATATATATATATATATATATATATATATATATATATATATATATAAATATATGTATTATGTCATGTTAACTCCCTTACATTAACGAGTTGATATCATACTTTTCACTATTGGCCGAGTTCATTTCATGTTTCAAAAGATTGCTATTTTATTATATTCAAATTTCAACAAATAAGAAATAATATTAACATAAAAAAAAACTTTTAAAATAAAATAATACATTGATCTTAAAAAAGGGCTTAATTCGATTTAAATTCAGTTCTACAGGGCATGTGCAAATTTGTGACAGATGGAGCAAAGCCCCCCAACATTTGGAAAAATTATTACATCTGGTGCCTGGATGTTGCTCTGGATTCGGACAACGAAAGCGATTCATCTTCTCTGGGAGGGACAAATAAAATCTCAGGCCAAAGTGTATCACACAAAGAGTATGGTGCAATAATTTCTCCTACATTTGACATGCCTTTTATATCATTTATTTAATATCACATCATTTCCTGTTATTATTTTCTTATTAGCTCTCCAGCCCCAAATCCTAAGGAAAGTAAAATTTAAAAAAAAAAAAAACAAAGAAACAAACAAAAAGCACGGATCCACTTCTGCCGCAGACCTACAACATGGCATTGAGACCATAAATAAACAATTAGTTAAAGGGGTGCTCAAGATAGGCCCAAATTAGGCTAGACAAGATGAAATGGTCTAAATAAAGTCAGCCGCTCCGGTTTTCCTCATTTCCTTGCATGGTCACCTATTCCCTCGTAGGATAAATAGGTGCCACCGCATGCATATCTATTAATAAATTAGTGAAATGTCAAAATATTATCAATTATTTATATAGGGTCTTTTTAATTCCAAATTTTATAAAAATATCAAAATAATTAACAATTTTAAATTATGGTTGAAATAATTTTCATGGAGGACTACTATTATAGTTTAAATTTAAAATAATCTTAGAATATTTTAATGGTTCCGTAGACTATGACTACTATTCATTTGAGGCAGTGGTACAGTGCCGCATTGTTGTTTTTTTGTTTAGCTTGCTACTTTTGTCTGTTTATCAAAAATATGCATCTGTTAAAAAGTTGTGGTATTATATTTTCAAAAAAAAAAAAATGATCGTCATAACTTTTTCTACAGCAGCTTCACAGTTACAACTGTTTCTTTGAATAGATGCGGCTGTTTCAAATATAGCTTAAAAAACGATCCCATTTAAATATTCAAAGACTATTTTTAGTAGGGATCTTCTTTCCCTTCTAAAATTGTACTATCTCTATTATCATTAACGTGTAAGGAGCCACGAGTTGCTCTTTCAATCATGTATATATATATATATATATATATATATATATATAAATATTTAAATTTTAATTTTTATGTAATTATATGTGAAAATTTAAATGTAAATATATGCATTTTTTCCAAACAAATAAACCACAACGTGAGCTAGTGATGCGCTATCATACTTACGGCGCCGGTCGGCTAGAAGCGGCTGGACCGCCGGAAATGCGCTTGCTTTCCTCCGGGCCAGCCTTTTTTTTCTGATACTTGTCAGTTGTGTTATGATGGTCCGCCGGAGCAGCTGGCATGCGCTGCCATCCCTGCCATAGCTAGCAACTGCCCACTGTGAACCTGCAGATAACATACAACCACGACAATGACGATGATATTCCGAATATACCCTTCATTTACCCCTTCCACATCGCCTCTTTTCCGGAACACTACTCCCGCAATAACGATGAACTCATTCAACTCTTCAAACGTCAAAAGCCAAATCGCTTTCCTTTAATGACCAAAATATCCTCGCTTATAAATCTGGTATTTTCTGTGAAAGCTGCAGCTTCGTAGTCTGGAGGTTTTAAATGGAAATTTCTTTCAAGGTAAAACAGCTCGGACTCGAGAATGGGACCAACATAATGTACCAGAAGCGGGAATGGTGGCCAGTGAGTGTTTGGGATGAGGTTTAGCTGAGCGCCGCTGCAATAATTTATTTGCACAATAAAGTGGAATAGTATAGTTAAAGAATTTTTAATTACTATTAATGTGTTTATAAATACCAGTTTTTTATGGGTTATTGAGAAAATTTTAACATAATCTAAATTACTAAATATTCATAGTAACTGTTTTAATTAAAGGAGTTTTTAAAGAGGAGATGGTTTTAGAGCTCAATAAGTTAATAAAAATTAAAACATTATATTGATTTATATAATCAATGTATTATATTTTAATTAAGAGTCTACAAATTTATCCAATTAATGGTGAGTTTTAATATACTTTTAAATTATTTTTTAGTCACTGAACGACTCAATAATAATAATAATAATAATAATAATTCAAAAGATGGCCAAAAACAACTTAAAAAATGGTGTGATTAAAATTCAATTCAGCCCAAATAAAATTATTAAATTATAATTAAAAACTCTGAAAATTAAATTAAATGTCAAACAATATCTAAATCTTGCATGATTATTTTGAGAATGAGCATCTTCACATGATAAATTTTATGAGACCAACATTATTAAATTTTAATGTCATCAAAATACATAAATGTCAAATGTCTATAATTTAAGGAATTAAAATGAGTGATTTGATGGAATATTTTAAGCACTTTTTTTAAATGTAACATATTGTCACTTATAAACACATTAAAAATAGATATATAGTCTCCACATAAGAATTGGTTCTCAAAGATAATGTTGGACTTAAAATTGGTGAGATTGTTGTATAATGATTGATGCCAACTATTTGTCATAATATATATCATTTTCCAATAATCATTGTTAAACCAGAATGACAAAAATTATAATTTCTTAATAATCATTACTTGATTATCTTCATCTGACTATCGTTTCTATCATTAATAAAGAATTAATAAAATCACCATCTTATAAAGTTGATGCATGTTATTGACAGTGATATTGTTGTCATGCATTTTGTTGTCCACCAATATCAAAATTATTGATATATGTCGTCCCTTAAAAATATGAGATACACTTTTCACATGAGGTTAATGCACATCATCAATGCAATACTATATCTTTCACATGCAATGTGCTCAATACAAATTCATGTATAGTACTTTGCATTAAAACTTTTTAAAATTATGTGAAATTGACTTATTTGTATTTTGAAACATACACTGGTGAAATTAGTTTAATTTGGTTCGAATTGAATGAGTGAATGAAAGTAATGCATGAAGGGACTCAACATGTTATGCCCAAAAAGAGCAATTGTCATGTTGCAATTTGCAATTTCTCTACATAAATAATAAAATTTATTATTTTTCTAATACAATTAAGTAACTTTCATAATGCAATGTGCTCAACACAAATTTATGTCATGTTGCATTAATACTCTTTTTAAAATTATGAGAAGTTGTCTTATTTGTATTTTAGAACATACACTTTATCTTAATTTTGTTCGAATTGAGTGAGTTGTAATGAATTGAAGTAATGCATGAAGGGGCACAACATGTTATGTCCACAAGTGTAATTGCCCATGTTGGAAATTGTAATTTCTCTATATGAATAATAATAATAAATTTTAATGCAATTTATGCTCGGCAGAAAATTATGTATAGTACTTTGCATTAATGTTTTTTTTAAATTATGATAAATTACCTTATTTGTATTTTTAAACGTACACCTGTGAAATTATTTTAATTTGGTTTGAATTGAATGAGTTGTAATGAATGAAAGTAATACATGCACGGACACAACGTGTTAAATAAAAATTGTCATGTTTTTTTAATGTAATTTAGGAACATTGCCAACATCGGCACGCGCCGCCCCGTCTCTGGCACGCAATTATATTTTTTTATCCAATACTTAAAAAAATTAGTCATTTAGTAATTTCGCTCACTCCATATAAATAACCTATTAAAAAGATATAAATTTTATTTTAAGATTTACAATTTTAAAACTTTATAATATTCAGAGTTACATTTATTAATATTTATAACAATAAATTTTTAATTTTTTATAATCTACTTTTTCTCTTCACTAGGACCGTGAAATTAACTTGAAGATCGTTGATCAACCAGCAGTTCTTTCGAGGTTAGCTTGAAATAATTGAGTTGAGCCATGACACAAATCTAAAAATTGGACACTGTTTTGAATCAATCCGACTTGAGAATTAAGGTGAAGCTTATGAATGATGGATATTATATGTGAATATGTGACATGATATATGATGTTAAATCTGACTCTTGCTAGAAGCTATAGTTTCTGAAGTCCGGCCTCATATTGTCAAAGTTCGAACAATATTATTGACTTTTTGAGCCTCAGACTCAGTTAGATCCCATTATCTTTACATTTTTTTATCTTTATAGTGCTCAATGCTTCCTTGCTAGTTGCTTCACTCAAACAGCTCTAGACCTCTGATATATATATTTCTTCTTTCATAAATCTTAACCATAGATCTTTGTGGTTTCAAATGAGAAAGTCACTCTCAATCAATATCCTCAGCATTAAGCCATTAGCCTATCTGCCACACTCAGTGGAGTCCATGAGTCTTATTAGGGGTTTGAGTTTTCCTGTTTGAAATCTTTGTTAGTTTTCTATTGTTTTGCTCTAGTATTCAAGTGGTGAAAAAAGATCTCATAATTGCAAATGCAATATTTTTTTTTTTGGGTCTTTTATTGCTTAATATGCTTTTTCCATCAGTTATTACAATTTTGATTAATTGGCCAAAATTTTTGTGTCAATCATGGCTATTCATGATTTTTAAGTGTTTTCTACAGCCCACATTTGATTAGTTGACATTGGATGTCGTGGCAATCGTATTTTCGTCACATATCTTACCAACATTTCATATTAAGCCTATTTCTTCTCTCTGTTTCTTAGTATTCTCTATGTCGGCCTTCAATCTTCGAACTTCGAATGTTTATTTGTAGTAAACTGGCAACTAGGCATGCTACTAGCAAATTCTAGCCAGCTTGAATTCCATCCATTTCAATCCGAGCTGGCCCGAAATCTAATAAGTCAGCACCTCCCCACTCTTCACAAAATGGACAGTCCTCACAAAATTTGAATTTGCCCAAAACCTTTTCACTTTTCTTAAACAAATCCTACTAATGATAAATGAATAATTAAATAAAAGAAGTCTGCAAAATAATAATGGCCGAAGGCGATGAAGGAAAGGTAATCTCTGTGGTGGATTATTGTAGGTCTGCAAGGCTATGGTGGCACTAGGGGCCGTGGTGGCCCATGCCACCTCCCTTGACGTTCCGAAAAGAACAGTCACGTCTCTGTCGACACCTCTATTTTGGTGGCGCCTTTGCTGGTACGGCCGACTCCCTCTTCCCTCCGCTTTTCCCTTCCTGGCTCTTACTTCATTACTTTCTCCAACCCCTCTCTCTCTCTCTCTCTGGCTGCGATGTGCAGCAAGGGTTTTCTCTTCTACGCTCTGTTTCCGAGTATGAGTGTGTAGCGTCATTCGTTGTGTGGAAGATGGAGAGGAGGAAGGTGATGGGTAGAATCGCAATACTCGCATTACTCTGCTGTTTACTTCCTGCCGTTGCTCCATTATCCGAAGAAGGTCTTTCGCTCTTTCTTCCAGTTTGCCCTGAGTTCTTGTATTCAAAGATTGATCTTTTGTTGCTTAAGGTCGTAAAGATAACTCTTTTATGGAAATGAGCAACAGGTAAGGCGTTATTGGAGATTAAGGCGTCCTTCGACAACGTGGCTAACTTGCTTCTCGACTGGAACCCCTCCGCCATCTCCGTCGGCGATTCCAACGTCACAGCTGCCGGCGGCTTGGATGAACATTGCTCCTGGCGAGGCGTGCTCTGCGCTAACCTTACCCCTGTTGTGGTTTCCCTGTTCGTCTCTATTTCTCTCTATCCCCGAATGTGTTAAACTCTTCGAGCGCGATATCTGTTTTGGGGCAATGGGTTTTTTTCTGAAATGGCCAGCACCCATGCAGGAATCTTTCGAATCTGAACCTTGGCGGCGAAATCTCTCCTGCTATTGGAGAGCTCAAGAGCTTACAGTCGCTGTTTGTTTCCCCGTCCCTTTTTAATTTTAAAATTTTCTTACCGTTGACTTCCAATGAGTAATTTGCATTCTGCTTAACTGTCTGTGGTTGTTTTGGAACTGTAGAGATTTGAAGGGGAACAGACTCCTGGGGCAGATCCCAGATGAAATTGGGGATTGTGTTTCTCTCAAATACTTGTACTTTTCAAGTTTAATATTAATGAATCTTTTTTCTAATCTTTTGTTGTTTTGCTAAACTAAACGCTGTGAACTTTTGACATTTACAGAGACTTATCTGGAAACTCTCTCGATGGAGACATTCCTTTCTCAGTATCCAAGCTTAAGCAGCTAGAAGAACTGTACGAGTCCTCTATAAACTGTTTATTTTTTCCCTTTCACGTTTACACCATACTCTACAGGGACATGAAGTTTTTAAAAGTTTGTGGACCCTTCTCTAAAAATATGGTTTATGTGGACCCTTTTTCCATGCAGGAATCTGAAGAACAACCAATTAACAGGACCGATTCCTTCAACGCTTTCTCAGATACCGAACCTCAAAACACTGTGAGTCTGCTCTATATAGTGTTTTTAGATTATTACAAAATTTTTTAATTCAAATGTTCTACCTTGCTAGTGATCTTGCTCAGAATCAGCTGACTGGCGACATTCCCAGACTCATTTACTGGAATGAAGTTTTGCAGTACCTGTAAGCACTTCGTCTTCTTCTTCTTCTTTTTCCTTTTCTGTTTTAATCGCTTCTCTTCTGCGAAAAATGCTGTAAATTTTTATTTTTTCCTGAAAAATTTCATATCTTTACATTTTTTTTTTCAGAGGACTTCGTGGTAACTGGCTTACAGGAACTCTGTCTCCGGATATGTGCCAGTTGACTGGCTTGTGGTATTTGTGCGTAATCAAACCCTGATATTCTTATAGATTATACTATGTTACGTCTATCTTGAGTGTTCATGACTTGATATCTTTGATTTTTTTTTTCAGTGATGTGAGAGGCAATAACCTTACGGGGCCTATACCAGAGAACATAGGAAACTGTACCAGTTTTGAAATTTTGTATGCTGTTTTTTTTTTCCTTTTCTTCATAATCTTTCTACGCAAATTTCTTTTTAATGTTGCCGAGAAGGTTCTCATCTTATTACGGATTTTGAAATGCAGGGATATCTCGTACAATGCAATCACAGGCGAGATCCCTTACAATATTGGCTTCCTTCAAGTAGCTACTTTGTATGCTGCGCTAAAAGCTGGTTTTTTATTTATTTTTAGGCATTTACATACATAGCATACAAATTATATCTATTTACATATCTCACACTTAAAGTTTCATATTTACACACACATAACATTAAAGATAGTATTATTATCAATACATTTTTTCATGTTTAAAGCATGAAAGTGCTCTGAAAGTATAAGAGTTGCATATATATATACATATATAAATACTTGAGAATTGTGCTATGTAAATTTATCTTTCTTCGATATTTATTGTTCCAGATAGACTATAAAGGCTGCTGCTTGTCCAGTCAGCACTTGTTCCTTTCACGTGAATAACACTGCCGCATTAATTGATTTTAGTTTTTACAAAGCCTTTTCAGAAATAGTAATAAAATTTATGAAACAAAATATTTACATGTGAAAATGATGAAGGAATTTGTACAGAGTTGCTTGTAATGTATCTTCTTTTTTAGTTAATTGCATTTCGTGTCCCAATGTTTTACAGATCACTTCAAGGAAACAGGCTTACGGGAAAGATACCAGAGGTAATTGGACTCATGCAGGCGCTAGCAGTTCTGTAAGTGCCTAATCTTTGGGATCTTTTTCGGTGATTTTTACAGTGATTTAAAGAAATTTGCTTGTTCTTACTACGCTGTCATATTAATAGCATCATAAAATGTTTAACTAATGGTATTAAATTCACTATACAGTAGCCTTAGAAAGGTTTCCATATAGACATTTTTTAACCAGAAAAAATTTACATACTTGCTACTTTTAAAAGTAGCGGTATTTTTGTTGTGCTATGAAAGATTTGGATGGTAAAATGTATAGTTTTCTAAGTACATAAAAGTTGATTGGTATGTGTGTAAATGCCCCCATTATTTAAGAGATTATTAAAGTACAAATAATAAAATATTTTGTACAGCGCCATTCTGTTTTCAGAACATTTTTATTATTTGTTTCTCCGGAAAGAACTCCTCTACTCTGAAATAAAGTTATGATTGGCTCATTCAATTAGGCTGTTTGGGATCACTTTTTTTATTTTTATTTTCAAAAAAATAAAAAGTTGAAACTAAAAACACATTTATTTGTTGTTTTTTATTTTTATTTTTTAATTTTTTTTTAGTCTACTACTGGTTGAAACGGAGAGGAATTCTTTTCCAGTGAGGTCCTTTTCAATGGTGTATTTGGAGGGCATATAGAGAGTCTCAGGAGCCGAAAGATTAGGGTGCTATAAATATAAAAAAGTGAAATTTAGGTGACATATATATGTAAATGTATAATAAATAGGTGATTAGTATATAAATGTCTTTTACATATCTTTAAAAAATTAGATTTTTATTTTAAAATAAAAAATGCATGCTAATATCAAACATGTTGTATAATTTTTAATTTTTAAAAATAGAAAAATCATTATTGTACAAAAGGTGTTTTCTAAAAATAAAGAGGAAAAACAAAACAAATTAAAAAAAAACAAAATATAAAAAAAAAACAGAAAGTGATCCTAAACTCTTCCCTTAGTTTTTAGTGAGAACAGATGCTGCAGAAGATAAATAAGTACACCTACTATAGCTGATTATGCAACTATTGTATTTTATTTTGAGAATTGTCATTTGTCTTTTGATAATTTCAACTTCCATGCTAAATAGCAGGAGTTTTTTAGCCAAGCGATGTCATAGTAATGATAAAAACCTAATCAAAGCTGCTTTGCATATTTTTTCTATTTTTTTTAAGTTCGTTTATTCATAACAAGTCATCTAAAGATCACAATAAATCGTAGTAATTCCATTGATATTTTTCTTCTTGTTAATGATAATGTTCTCATGTAACTTTCCTATTCATGTTTAATATCACCAATATCATACTTTTTACAGGGATTTGAGTGAAAATGAACTTGTTGGTCCAATTCCTGCAATACTCGGAAATTTATCATACACTGGCAAACTGTAAGTACCTAACCATAAATCTTAGCATCCAGGATTTAAATCTTTATTGAATCATAAAGTTTGCTTTTTTTTTTTTTTCAGGTATCTGCATGGTAATAAACTCAGCGGACCTATTCCTCCTGAATTAGGAAACATGTCAAAGCTCAGCTATCTGTAAGAGCCTGATTTTCATATATTTTATTGCAATTTGTAATTTTTCTTTTTTGGCATTGCAATTGTTAAGCCATTAATCTTCAGGCAGCTGAATGGCAATCAACTAGAGGGTACTATTCCCACTGAGCTTGGGAAACTTGAAGATCTTTTTGAGTTGTGAGTTCCACTCATGCTTGTTTAGAGCTTGGATCTTACCATATTTGGCATGCTTATTTTTCTTATATTTGTTGATGTCCCAGGAATCTCGCCAATAACAAACTTGAGGGTCCAATTCCAAAAAATATTAGCTTGTGCGCTGCTCTGAACCAATTGTGAGTTTTCCCAGGTTTTTTGTGCCATTATGACTATTAGTTCTTTCTCCTATTTTGATCTCTATTGGTTTCATCTTTCAGCAATGTTCATGGTAATATGCTCAATGGTTCCATTCCTCTGGAGTTCCAGAAGCTAGAAAGTTTGACCTATCTGTGAGTCTGACAGCTATGTTCTATATACAAAAAAGAGAAAAAAAAAAAAACTTTGCTCACAAATCAAAGCTAGCACGTTGTTTTCTAGTTTTAACAAGATTTCCACCATACAGGAATTTCTCATCCAACGATTTCAAGGGAAAGATTCCTGATCAATTGGGGAGGATTATTAATCTTGATACATTGTAAGTTTGTGAATTGATGAACTATTTCTCAACATTGCAGTATTTAAATGTCTTAAATTGTATTCCTTTGTTTATATTTCTGCAGGGATCTCTCTGGCAACAATTTCTCAGGCAAGATTCCTGATTCCATTGGTGATCTTGAGCACCTCCTTGTACTGTATGTGAATCTCTAGATTATTTGTTTTGGTGAATCCTTGCACAATGTCAGATAGATCATCTTGGTCATTTTTTTAATACCACAGAAATTTGAGTAGAAATAACCTTGATGGTCCTGTCCCTAATGAGTTTGGGAATCTAAGAAGTGTGCAAGTAATGTAAGTGATTCAGTTTTAATGGGGAAAGGTTTAATTTTTTAGCTGTACTGGCATCTTAAAATTGCATATTTATTGACATTTTGCAGCGATCTATCCTACAACAAGCTTTCTGGTTTCATTCCTGAAGAACTCGGCCAGTTGCAGAACATTAACACTTTGTAAGTCATTTTTCTCTATTTTCTTTTCTTTCTTGTTCTTAACCTCAAGGGAACTAGTTATTTTACTGTTAAAATACATATTTTAATAATGGTGTATTTTTAGGATATTGAACGACAACAATATTCATGGAGGAATACCATCTCAACTTACCAATTGCTTCAGCCTAACTACATTGTATGTTAGTCTTCCCTTTTATTCCAGTTTTGTTATATAAGCGTAAATTGTCAAAAAATAGTCCATTGGCTATTTACATGCCACCATTTTAGTCCCAGATTCTATAAAATCTTTTTTAATTGGCTATCCTACTTTAGCCCTACTTAGAAGAGTCTCAGACTAAATTAATTTTTTTATAGACTCTAGGATTAAAATTGCCCGGTAAAGAATAAAGGGATCATTTTGACGTTTTTTCTCTATTATATAATTTATCATGTTTTCTCTTGATCTTATGCACTCTATCCTTGTTCAGGGATCTTTCCTTCAACAACTTATCAGGTTACATTCCCGCCGCAAAGAACTTTTCGAGGTTCCCTTCCGAATGGTATTCAAAGAATTTCTTTTTTATAAGCTCCATCCAACCTTCTAAATGTGACAAAATGCTTAATCTTTATGCATATCATTCAGTTTTTTGGGGAATCCCTTGCTATGTGGAAACTGGCCTGGATCTTCCTGTTCTCTAGATGGCCATGCATCGCGAAGTAAGCGAAATTCAAAAACCTATCTTTTATACAACTTGTGAACTTCTTCTAATGATCTTCTTCAATTGGAACTACTCTTTATGCAGTTTCGATCTCTCTGGCTGCAGTCATTTGTATTACCTTGGGCTTCATCGCCCTTATTTTGATGCTCTTGGTAGCAATCTACAGGTCCAACCAAACCAAGCTGAAACCTTTTCCTTGTAGAACTGCACAAGGTATCCAATGAAGAATCTGAAACCATTTCCTTGCACAGTTCTTGACTGCTTCATGTTCTGTAATGAAACTATTTTCTCCCACACAGGTCCTCCAAAGCTTGTTGTTCTTCAGATGGATCTGGCTATCCATACATACGAAGAAATCATGAGAATTACAGAAAACCTTAGCGAGCAATACATAATCGGTTATGGCGCCTCAAGCACAGTGTATAAATGTGTTCTAAAGAACTCGAGAGCTATAGCTATCAAAAGGTTATATAGCCAGTATCCTCATAACCTCCGCGAATTCGAAACGGAGTTGTCCACCATCGGCAGTATCAGGCATCGAAACCTCGTAAGCCTGCACGGATACTCCCTCTCCCCTCATGGCAATCTCCTCTTCTACGATTACATGCAAAATGGCTCTCTGTGGGATCTGCTTCACGGTCTGTTGTTGTTTTAACCATCCAAAAATCAATCCTTTTCAACAAAAAAAAATTGATTTTGATCCTTGTTCTTCTTTCGCAGGCCCTTCGAAGAAGGTGAAGCTCGATTGGGACACGCGCCTGAAGATATCGGTCGGTGCTGCACAAGGTTTAGCCTACCTTCATCACGACTGCAACCAGCGAATCATTCACCGAGATGTAAAATCCTCCAACATACTCCTCGACGAGAACTTCGAAGCTCACCTTTCTGATTTTGGCATCGCGAAGTGCATCCCTTCGGCTAAAACCCACGCATCGACATATGTTTTGGGCACCATTGGTTACATAGATCCGGAGTACGCTCGAACCTCGAGACTTACAGAGAAGTCTGATGTCTACAGCTTCGGCATTGTTCTCCTCGAGCTTCTGACGGGAAAGAAGGCAGTCGACAATGAGTCCAACCTCCACCAGCTGGTTAGTGTCCCCTTATTCTCATAACAAGTTTAATGCGGCCAACAAATTTTGAGTGCTTTTTGTTCTTCTATCTTTACAGATACTTTCAAGAGCTGATGACAACACGGTAATGGAGGCGGTCGACTCGGAGGTTTCAGTAACATGCATGGATCTCAATCTTGTGAGGAAGGCATTTCAGCTCGCACTGCTTTGCACGAAGAGGCACCCGTCGGAGCGCCCCACTATGCACGAGGTCTCTCGGGTTCTGGTCTCGTTGATGCCCGCACAGAGCCTTAAGTCTGGTTCCCCGCCTCGGAAAACTAACGATTATGCTAGAATCATGGCCGGCGATGAGAAGATGTCTCGGAGGAATGAAAGTGATCATCACCACCATCAGTACAGCAGCTCCTCTGACGGGCCATGGTTTGTGAAGTTCGGGGAGGTTATCTCCAAAAACACTCTTTGAATAGCAGTTTTGGTTTTTTAATGGGGTCTTTGGGAGAAGATACACGAGTGCCCACAATGGGTGATGAAAAAAGGTTGGAACTTTTCTTTCTTTGAATTGTTTGTGCCGTAATTGCTTTAGTTAGGCAGTTTGTATTGTATTTTTTTGTTTCTTGTTGTTAATGGCTTGACAGTTTGGGTGGTTTTGTTATCTTTGAATATGGTATTTACATGATGAGATGTGTCATTGCAAAGAAAAAAATATTACATCAGGAGTTTTTATGCAAAAATGTATCAAATTATTTTATTTTATTTTACTGAGGAAGCACAGACTCTATGCGTGACAGGCTGATTGGAGTCTGATATGTTTTTTGCATCAAGAGTCATGATGTAATATTTTCTTCATTGCAAAGGAGTGAGCACTATCTAGTCATAAATTGAACTTAAATCCTATAAGGTTATGAGAAATTGACAATTTGTGATTAGGTCTCAAATGACAATAAATGAATTTGGTCATCGAAGATATTGTTATAAAAGAAACCTGCCGTGATAAAGCTATTGTGAGAAAAAAATATCATAAAGCTTTTATCAATTATGTTATTTAAATTGTTATAAAGCTTTTATCAATATGTTATTTGAAGAGTTTGAATTTATATATTCATTCTTTTAAATTGAAATTAATGGATGAGAAAAAATTATCATATTATTTTCTTACCAATTGGATATATGTCGTGTCACACAATTATTTGGCTTACAAATAATTAGCTAACCGGATACAAAAGTTCTAAGTGTTTTGTTTTGTTTCTTTTTTTCCCCTTAACTTATTTTTGTACCCATATGTGATGGATTTTGACACAGAACTTATGGTTGAAGGTGAAGTAATCAACCAATACGCTAAGTGGATTGCACCAACTAATGGGTATTAAACTTTTGATTGTGACCACGCAAAATCTGGTGGCATTTAGTCGCTGAACGAATAAATTGCTAGATTGAGTTTATTTAGTTCTATTAACACATGCTGCTGCATTCTTCCCATTCTCATCAACATTCAACTTCTTTTCTAGATAAAAAAATAAGTAGAAAGATTGAAATTGAACTCATTGTCCCTCTTTTAAGTGGTTCAAAATCTCAACGGGCATGACAGGAAGGCAAAGAGTAGAATTAACTTTGGCGTTGATGCTTATAAATGATCTTGAATTGGTAATAAAAAAAGGCATTTTTACGTGCTAAGATTTTATTATGTTTGCAATTTCTAAGGGTTTTTTTTTTCTCCACCAAGATCAATGATTTCACTTTTTTTTTTGTTAAAGATGGTTGCTTTTTCGGTAGCTATAACAAGCAGCAAGTTTAGACAATGGTTGAATTTTGTTGTGGGACGGAATTAAGTAATCATTTCTGCTAAGTTATATTCAAATTTGATTTTCCTGACCTTCACCTCTCCTTTGAGCAACACAACTCTTATGAAGTGAAGCTTACATCAATATTTAAATATGATTTTCCTGACCTTCACTTCTTTGTCTCCTGCTTCTTCAAGCCACTTGGCCTAGCATAAATTTCTAATTAGTGGTTGTCTAGTGCGTTTAGGGTGTTAGTGGCTTCCCCACTTTTTGAATTTGTGGTTGAAGCTCCATCTCTTTTCCTTTCCAGCGATATATTTGTCATTTGACGGGTATAAGTCTCATTTCTTAGAGCTCCACCTGATAGTTATAGGATAGAGTTTCATTTCCTTGACCTTAGGGCTGCCGAGATTCCCACAGACGACACAATTCATGGGTTCCTGACTAGAGATCTTTGGACGTGTAGGTCGACTAACTTCACGACCAAGTAGATTTATAGTGCTAATAGCTTGGGATGAGAGGTATGTGGTGCTTAGGGATTACTTTACTCTTCCTTTGACTACCCACTTTGAGTCCCATTGCTACTCTTACTATCGTCAATATTATCTTGATGACTCAATTGCCGATGAACTGTAACCCATTTGGGATACGATGATTTTTCATCTGCCCTTATGGCTCATATGTGTCTTGACGTATTGAGATTCCCAGTCGGGATGATTCAGTTATTTCACAGGTTTTGTATGTCAATGAGTTTGTTACCCGTGTGAGACTCCCTCTCCACCTCATGGCCTAGCGGAAGCTTTGAAAGCATTTGGAGCATTCCCCTGTGAAATAACTATCCTTTGATAGCCCCATGCTAGTTGTCACTTCAAATGTAAGCAGAACTCCTCAGATCAAGAGTATTCTTGAGTAGCTCACGAGATGTAATTAACTAAGTGTGATACGTCCCCCATAACCTTTGGTTATGAGTAGCTTTTGTAGACATTCTTTCGCGGATATTTGACACAAGTTCTTTCAGTCCAATCTTGCTCAGACGTTGTTTATGTTTGACCAATCCTAGTAATGTTTGCCGCACAAAAGTTCTCCACAGTCTTTCTCTTGTTTGTCTGCCTTTGTTGTATGTCCTGCTTTTTCGATTCATTTCTTCTCATAATCATTCACATGATCCATAAGAGAGACTTATTTAGAAAAGGGAAGTATGCAATGATAAACAAGCTGATGACTCCTTCAAAAATCAAAAGAGAAAGTAACAGACACTGAGATGCGAGGAGTGTTTGAGGTTTTTGAAGGCTTCCTCACATTCAGGTGTCCACTCGAAGCATTGGTCTTTCCTCGGTACTTTGAATAATGGGGCGCATTTATCATCTAATTTGGAGGTGAACCTGCTTGACTCTGTGATCCTGTCAATTAGCTTCTGGTGCCTCTAATCGACGGGTTCTGGAGCATTCTCATAGACAACGATATACTTGTTGACCATATCTAATAGCTTAGCCAAGCTCTGTGGCTTTGCGAGTTCAAGGTTGAAGCATAATCTTTTTGACCACATTCCTTGTGTCAACACAGCTTGGGCCATGTCGGGTTTCAGATCCTTAACATACAACATTTCATTCTATAAACGTGTGATAAACGATCACAAGCTTTCATTGGCTCCCTGCTTCAGTTGTCATAGGGATCAGGCGCTCTTCTTGAGCCTCAAGACCCCGAAAAACTACAATAGAAAATTTCTCCTGAACTCTGTAAAGGTGATTACCTCTACGGGCAACTTGTTGAACCACCTTAATGCAGTCGATCTCAATGTTGTCAAGAACAGCTTACACTTGAGAGCGTAACAAATTTTCAACATATTTATAGAGAATTCAAATGATGTGAGGTGGTTGTCGAGATCTGACTGTCCTTTGTATGATCTAATACAGGCATCTTAAACTTCTTTGGGGGCTCGACATCTAAGACTTGCAATGAAAAGACATTTTCCGGCTATCGTTGCAGATCGATCCTCACAGTCGATTTATCTCATCCATAGGGCGGATCCAGTGCTGTTAGGCTTCTCCTGTAGGTGGGTTTCTCTTCCTTCATTGTTCAATGGTGGTTCCACTTGAGGGGGTTTGAGTGTCGGCAGATTCTCCTCTTAGGACTGGGATCGCTCCTATAGCAGCCACTGCTCTAAGCACTTTCGTGAATTGTCCTGATAAAGTCTTACAAGCTTTGCAAGATGAATTTTTCCATGAACTTTCTAGTAAATGTTGTTTCAACCGTGTTCCTCTGACTGGATTCTCCCTATTATTGTTGATGAGTTTTTCTTCTTATTGACAATATGTTTTCATGCTCACCACACATTAAAAGATATTGAATACAATAACGTTTGAGAAACACACCCAAGGTATTGAACATTTGGCAAAGAGTGGAGAGAGGGTTCAGTGTGAACAATAAGAGTGTGTAACATTTATGTATGATATAGACCTCCTATTTATAATAATATGCTCCAGTCTTGCAAGATTGCAGATTAGTCCCTCATCACAAGCCTTTAGAGGGGTCTTTTAGCAATTACAAGAATATTTGAATATAATATGACCAACAAATTGATTTGGTCGGTAAGAAGTCCGTTAGTCATTCGTTACGCCCTGAATTCATTGATATTTGATCGAAGGTTAAGTGACATGCCAATCGGCCTTTGAACCGATCGTCGTTCTGTGGGGAATCCTCCGACATGTTCTTCCGGTCACTCAACCCAAATGTCTTCTTCATCAGCATGAACTTGTCGATCGTCAACATGCGCGTCCAATCAGCCTTACCATCCTCCTAAGCAATTCATTTGCCTTGAAATTCGTGCTTACATAGTTTTCATATACAATTTCAATTAGTATATATCTACATTATATCAATTAAATAAGATAATATGTAATATTTTTATGATCAAATAACATGGAAAAAAAAACTAAATAACTAGTTTGTTGAAATAAAAATTTAGAATGAGTTGCATTAACAATACATATTCATTAATGACAAATACTAAAAAAATAGTGAATATTACTTGGATAACAAGCACTTCATGTTAAATAAGCGAGATAAAACTTTGCAGTACTTTAGTTTATAATTCATTTTTGAGATAAAAAGAGTTCACCCTTCCTTTTCTTTCTTGTGATCTTAAGAATCTCAATTTTTTTAACAAACTCTATCATTTTTTTATTATACTTGCACTATATGCTTTATTTTCTTAATCATTTTTTGAACATCACAAACTACCATATATAATCTATGCATACTAATAGAAGAATATACTTTATTGATCTCAATTATTTGTTCAAGATACATACTCTTTTAAAATTGGCTTTTTTCAGTGACATGTAAATTTTTTATAGGACTACTCGAGAATTTGTATATGTAAAGTGATTTTACACATTACTTTATAGATCATTTTTTGTTTTCATAGCCATAAGCTTAGGCCATGTAAATAGTCTCTTAATACACACAGTGTTAGAACATATTTAACATATGATTGGTGGAGATCGAGATTGACATTCATGATAAAAACCAATGCCAATCTATGGTCATGTGTTCCATCATGGTTGAAAACACATAAATATAATATACTTATTTTTTTGGAGTAATTCCTTTTGTCGCTAAGCATGCTTTATATGTCTATTTTTTTTAGCATTCAATTCATTATTTCTTCTTATAAATTCACTTATAGCTTATTGAATTGTTATCTTTTGATTTCTCAACCATCTTTTATGTACTGTTCTTCGGTAATGAATTATTTTCTTCATCTACAATATGTGCCCATAATTACTTTTCTCTAGCGATTATGACTTCTAGCAAATTTATTTGTTTCCTATTTTTGAAACTCTATAGTTTTTAACTAAAAGCTATTAAGTTGGTGTAGCTACTTGGATATCTTATATAGTTGTATCCTTTATCCTTTTCCATTTGCAAATTCATAAATGATTATATTCTTCGAATAACAAAGTTCAGGCTCTTCATCCATTAAGTCATGTATACGCGACAAACAATGACTCATATAATACCTTATTTGAGGTCCTTCTAGTCTATTTTTAATGCTATCATATTTTTCCACTACAAGATGATTGAGTTTTTGACTTGGGCTAATACTAGAGTACTAATGGAGGACCAACATACATAACATAATAATTTTTTTTTTTCAAATAAGCTAGATCTAATGATTTTCCGTTTTCTTCTTCTTTGTGTTGCATTATTTTTCTAATTTTATATAAAATATTCATTAGAGGCCTAGATAATAAACCTTTTATTATTGTGAAATTTTGCTACTGCGCACAAAACTTACTATACATTAAAATTAATGAATATTAGCTCAAAGATTATAGTTAAATTCTCTTTTTAACTTAATATTTGTAAATCATAATTATAAAATATGAGGAACTAAAAAAAATGTTTAAGAGAATAGCTTTATTTATATGACTAAATAAAACATTACATTACTTCAAATATAATCACTAATTGGTTCATTTAAGTCCATATCATAAGAAAACTCTAAAAATTGAAATTACATTGTCATATAATTAAAACAATCCATTAAAAACTCTAATGCATTTGATATATGACCAAATATTAATGTAATCACTCTAACTTTGGGGTAGTCACATACATTACACTCATAATTATCTAAGTTATATAGTTAACTCTCTAATGTTACTATTTAGTCATATAACATTTGATACTTTCAAGTAACATAAAAAAAATATCACTTTACATTAAATCTCTAATGCCCTTTTACGCGTCGCCCTCCCAACTCTTCTTCATCATCAAGAGTTCCAAGATTATTGTACATGACATTGATACCTTTGATTTCTTCTTTGGGGAGATCTTGTCACAACTTTCTCTCATCATCTTTATCATTGAGGATTTCAAGACTCCTACCCACCTTCATCTCATTGTGGCCTTCCCCTAGCGAGATCAAGCCTCTCTTCTTTGTATTGGATGAATTCCGCACGCCCTTGATCCTTAGTGCCCCTTCTCAATAAGATCAATTTATCACTTCCTCACAACCTTCAAATGGGTTAATGATATTATATTATGTAAATAATAAGATTTTTATGTTAATTATTTAAATTAGATAGATTAGATTTACAAACAGATATTTTATATGTGGATTGGTGAATACCACTATAATATCATCAATTTTTTTTTTCCTTATAACGAGGATTTGAAGTTATGACCAAGGTTGGAGCGATTGATCAATCAGTTTAAAACTTACCTTATGTTGATTTATAATGTTAGGCAGAACAAATTGGAAGGGGGAACGAGCAAGTAGTGTCTCTGAGCTCGAAATATATTACGTCTGGATGGCCAAATGCTAGGTCCCACGTCGCCCAACACAGATGTGTATGATGATGTGGGGCCTCAAGGTTGGCCGTCCGAACCTGCGATGTTCGGACACTAAGGATAGCAACTTCAAGAGAGTGGTATGTCAGAGCGCTTTTAGGTGATTGGTATGTAAATAATATGGTTTATTTATTTGATAAGTAAATATAATAATTTTAGGCGGTTTATACTTGTAAATCGCCATTTATGTCAAAAAAAGGTTTACAATTTAATAGTTGTTGAAGGGTTAAATTATTTTGGATGCCGCCGTAGCAACGGAGGATTTTGGCACCGACCTCCGCTTTCCTCAGCAACTCGGCGTTGCTCGCTTGCAGAGTTCATCCCATCGTGTAAAGGCGAAAATGGTAGCTGATCTCTCTTACCACTTTTCCTCCATATCTTCTCATCAGAACCTCAACAGGTTAAAGAATTTATCATTTTTCGGAAACCCTAACTTAGTATATTTACGCTGCTACATTACGCATTTTCTTGCAGTCGGTCACCCTCCATACGAATCTCGGGGACATAAAATGTGAGATATTCTGCGACGAGGTGCCCAAAACCGCCGAGGTAAACCTCTCTTTTTATTTCTTTGTTCATTGGTTACACATTTGTGTCTTCATTTTTTATTAAGCTCGGTGAAGTTAAGTTTTAGGGCACAAGAATTAACCTAGATGAATAACTGAAAGAACTTATCAGGTCTTTCGCGAGCTGAAAATAAGGGTTGATGAGTAGGTAGTCTTCAGTGTTCCAACTTAAGTGGGGGATAATTCACTATTGCCATGCTTCCTCAATTTGTAATGAATCTCAGCAGCAATCATAGCTAAATTAGAGTTCCATAGCTGCAAAGAGGTGCGAGGGGAAAGATGTCAATTTTAGTTTTTATCTGCTTCAAATGGTCTATTACTCTAGTGTTGGGAGAGATGTGAATAAATTGTGAAATTTGATTCTAGTGATCTTAAGAAAAATTTTGAACAGAAGAACACAAAATAATAATAAAAAAAAACGCACACACATACAAAGAACATGAGATTTAATGTTGGAAAACTCTAGAACAGAAAAAGACATGGAGTTAAACCACACCGGGAAGTTCACTAAGAAGAAAATAAGGATAATTGTACAAATTACATCACACTCAAGTCTCTCTAAATTTTAGAACTCTGTAGGACGCTCCTCTCCTTAGCATTTGAAAAATTGAAATCACATACCCTCCAATCGACAAAACATAAACTTTATTTGGAGAATGACTCAATTTTAGTTATGGGCGTTAGGGCGCTAGAGAGCTGCATTAGGTTTGTTGTAGTGTCATGCTCTCGAGTTCTGAAATCTAGACTTGGCATTGCGGTGCTGTTTTCTGAGCACTACAACGCTAGGTTCAGAAAAAAAAATCACCCCTAAACCCATTACAGGGGCAAAACCCTCCCATACCCCCCCCCCCCTTCTCTCTGACAAACTCACTGACAAGCTTGATCGATGAAACATGAGGATTTAAGTGAACAATTGATTAACACAATCAGACTCAACATAATAACAATTTGTCACTTTGAGACTCAATTCAATCAAACTACTTCTCAAAAGCTACAATATTTTCATAGTTATGAACTGTAGTGCGACTCGACCCAGCCTCAACTCTCCAAAACTTCAATTGAAGCTAACCATAGCTTTAGTTTCTCAACTGTCACCGACTTAGGGGGTGTTTGGCTGCATATTAGATTTAAGTTAAGTAGAATTTACTAAATCTGGTAAATCCAAATTTATTAAATCCAATGATATTAAATCCAAATTTGTATTTGGTATTATTTCAATTAAATCTAGTTAAATCCATACAAAGCGTAAGACATTTGCTTTCAGGATTTAACAGACAACGGAAGATATGCAGCAAGACATTCTCTTAAATCCACCTCTAGATCGGATTTAGTAAATTTGGGATTTCTGTCACGCCATAGAAACTTCTGGATTTAGCTGACGACAGAACTTAAAGGCGTTGAATTCGTGTTCAGTGGATTTACTTAAATCCATATGTTAATACACCAAAAAAATAGCGTGTCAAACATCTTCTTAGTGAATGCATCTACAAGCTTTTGAGTTGTATGTATCTTCTTCAAAGATAATTGATCATTTTCTTAGAAGTGAACAGATAAAATGATACATTAGCTAAATGTTTTTTTATCCCAACTTAAATGTGGCGTTCTTTGCTAGATGAATGACACTCATACTATCATCGTGAAGTTTTCCCTTTCCTTCCTCCTTGTCAACTTCTGTCACAAAGCTCTAAAACCAAATCATTTCCTTGTCAGCTTCAGTGATAGCAATATACTTAGCTTTTATAGTTGATATAACCTGGAAACCCAAGTCACTATTTTATTCCCAACAATGCATCTACAAGCTTTTGAGCTGTATGTATCTTCTTCAAAGATAATTGATCATTTTCTTAGAAGTAAACAGATAAAATGATAGATTAGCTAAATGTTTTTTTATCCCAACTTAAATGTGGCGTTCTTTGCTAGATGAATGACACTCATACTATCATCGTGAAGTTTTCCCTTTCCTTGCTCCTTGTCAACTTCTGTCACAAAGCTCTAAAACAAAATCATTTCCTTGTCAGCTTCAGTGATAGCAATATACTTAGCTTTTATAGTTGATATAACCTGGAAACCCAAGTCACTATTTTATTCCCAACAATGCATCTACAAGCTTTTGAGCTGTATGTATCTTCTTCAAAGATAATTGATCATTTTCTTAGAAGTAAACAGATAAAATGATACATTAGCTAAATGTTTTTTTATCCCAACTTAAATGTGGCATTCTTTGCTAGATGAATGACACTCATACTATCATCGTGAAGTTTTCCCTTTCCTTGCTCCTTGTCAACTTCTGTCACAAAGCTCTAAAACCAAATCATTTCCTTGTCAGCTTCAGTGATAGCAATATACTTAGCTTTTATAGTTGATATAACCTGAAAACCCAAGTCACTATTTTATTCCCAACAATGAAGATACAACTTGTTGTACTTCTTATACCATCAATATATTCTACAAGATTTGAATCTACATACTCCTATAGGTTAATCTCGACACTTCCAAGATAAAGTACTTTGTTGACTATTCGTCTCGAGTATATAAGAATCCACTCTGCTGCCTCCTGATGATGTTTGTTTGGATTAGTCATGTACAAACTTACTACTCTCGCTGTATGTCCAATATCTGGTCTTTTGCATATCATCACATACATCAAACTTCCAACAGTTGAAGCATACAAGTTTCTTCTTAACTGTATTTGCTCTGCATCGGTCTTAAGCAATTGTTTCTTAGATAGTTTTTAAGTGACAAGATAACTGGGTGGAAATTGATTTTATCTCACCTATGTTGAATCTATGTAGGACCTTTTCATCATATTCTGTCTAAGACAACTTCAATATACATGCACTAATGTCCATGTTGATTCTCTTATTGAGAATTTTATTGGTTAAACCTAAATCTTTTATTTCAATTGTCTTTGATAATTGCCCCTTTAAGTCCCAGATCTTTTTCATATATTATCTTGCAATCAACATATCATCCGCGTATAATAGAAGAATAATATAACAATTATCAAAATATTTAATGAAGCAACTATGATCTGACCGACACTACGTGTACTCACTATTTGGCATAACCTGTCAAATCTTTGGTACCACTATATTTATGTCTGCTTCAAATCATAAAGACTCGTTATCAGTATACAAATCACTTTTTTTTCTTAAAACTTTATAACCCTGGGATTTCATCATATATAGTTTTTCTTCTAAGTCACCATGTAAAAAACTATCTTCACATCCATCTGCTGTAGATGTAGATCCTCAACCGCTACTGGGCTCAACATTGCTGTGATATTTGTCATCTTCACTACAAGAGAAAATAGCTCAATGTAATTAACTTCTTTCTTTTGTTGCAATCCCTTCACAATAAGCCTCACCTTGTAGCTTTTGGTATCATCTGATTTTTTTTTTATATTTGTCATCTTCATTACAAGAAAAAATAGCTCAATGTAGCTAACTTCTTTCTTTTGTTGCAATCCCTTCACAATAAGCCTCACCTTGTAGCTTTTGGTATCATCTGATTTTTTTTCAGCCTTTAAACCCACTTATTGTGCATTGAATTTTTATCATATGTAATTTTGTCAATTTCATGTCTGATTTGGCATTAATGAATGTATCTCATCATTCATGCGGACTCCCATTCTATTGAGTCATTAACTTGAATGAACTCATCATTACACTTTGGTTCACCATTATCAGTTAGCAATAGATAATACAATGAGATAATACAATGAATGAGAATACCTGTGTTGGTCGTGAGATTCTACTGGAACCCTTGACTTTAGTGGTAGGTGTCCGAGGAACTCCTTTTGATTCATCAGATTGAACATATTTATTTTCTATATATTCATGATCACTGGTGTCTTCTATCTCAACATATTTGAATGAATCTTCCAAAGTAACTAATTGATGATCCTGTTATCTATTTCTGTTTTTATATATCTCTATTTAACTGAATTTGACATCCTTGCTCTTAATTAATATTTGATTCTGATAGTTCCAAAACTTGTAGTAAAATTTATCAAAGTCATATCCAATGAAAGTACACTTAACAGATTTTGAATCAAAGTTACTTTTGGATTTTGTATTAACATGAACCAATGATAAACAACCAAATACTTTTAAGTGAGATTGATTTAAGTCTTTGTCCATCCGTGCTTATTCAAGTAAGCTTTCATTGAAAAGTTCTGATGTACCACGACTTATGAGATAAACTGCAATATTGATGCCTTTGGCCAAAAACCTTTTGACGAACAAACATATAACCACATACTTCTGACACACTCTATGATGGTTCTATTCATACCCTCAACAACATTATTTTGCTTTGATGTTCTTTGACCAATGAATTCATGTCTTCGGAAGCACAATAATTTTTGAACCTCTTTTCACAATACTCACAATAATTATCTGATTTGAAACACTTCAACCTCAAACCTATCTCACTCTCAACCATAACTTTCCACTTCTTAAACACATCAAAGATATGTAACTTATGTTTTAAAAAATGCACCCATACTTTCCCAGTGTGATCATCAATGGAAGTGATAAAACATGGAGAAACTTTATTACACTTAAATGGAGAAGGACCTCATACGTCAGTATGTTTTAACTCCATATTTTTAGACTTCAACTTCAACCCACTTGTAGAAAAGTAACATTATTTTTCTTGGCATAAGTACAATCTTCACAAAAATATAAATCTACAAACTTTAAGCCATGAAGTTTGTTTTTAGAAAGGAAATATTTCATATATTTTTCACTCATATGACCAAGTCTGCGGTGGCAGAGATGTGCATCAACTTTTGTTTCATCTATTCTAATGGATTCAGACAACTCCTTGATCAGATAAATGGTGCATTCAATGTTGTTTTGAGCCAACATCATTGTACATTTAGTCACATTCCATAAATAACCTATGAAAGTCGTTACATACCCCGATCTTCAAACATACATTATTATCAACATGGAATGTCTAACTTCATTTAATTTCCAGACCAATCCATTTGACAACCTGATATCAACATGACTCTTTTCAATAATACTATTGGCATTATTATCTCCCAAATACACATTTTCTAGATCACTTTAAGTGTAGTTTTTAACCACCCATTTGTTAGGGCTAGCATGTAATGTGACACCTGAGTCTACAATCCATGATTAAGTATTATCTAGGCGAGATATTTGTAGAAGGTTTTCTGTCTGGACACCAGCCATGAACTTTCTTCAGAGTTTCGCTGTCTTTCTTAAACTGGCATTTGATGAAGAACAAAGTGTTGGGAAACCATATATTTATTACTCATTGTGAACATCGTTTTTAATAACCTCAATGAAACTAATACAGTAGGCACCATGAAGGTGCTGTAAGTTATGCATGAAAAGCCCTTTACAACTGACAATGTGCATATATTAAGGAAATTGTTAGAAGGAGCTTCGATTGTATATCATATCAACCGATTCAACTGTATTACCCCAACAATTGAACTCTCTGAAACAAAGTTGATAATGAGATCTATTTTTTTAGTTTGCTTTCTTCGCATATCAAAAGATGACATATCATCTTATGGCTGTTAATAGTTCCCATAGATCATCCCACCATGAAGCTCAATGACATCAAAGATCTCATCCTCATTGAAAACATCTGACAGTGCAAAAATGGTGAAGAGATATCATCTTTTTATTAATTATTTGATAAAAAGAGCAAGTTAAAGAATAAGTGTAACAAGTGAAATAGAGACGAGCGTAGATCTCAATAGATGAGCCAGTCCATAGGTCACAATGCTGCATGTTGGTGATTTGGCATGGTTGAAATGGGACTATCCAGAAGGCAAGGGGGACAAAATTCAAAATAGGTGGACTTTCACGTGAATATTAAATAAAAATTTTTTGCATGATGCATTGATCCTTAATGTGGATAGATAGAATTCCTGGCTGTTGAACTTAAGTTCGTTGGTTCACTCTACTATCAAGTGTTTATGATTTATTATTCCGCATGAAATTCTGAAAATGTTCATTGTGCTAATGATAAACCTTGGATGGTGTGGGAGTGATTTGTGAGTAAAGTTCAGCAATGATATTATGAGGAAGTTTTATAATATAAGGCATAGTTCTGTCTTAAAGAACTTGATTTTTATTGAGCAGCATGGTGATGAAGTTTGTCTGATCCTTCTATAATATTTTTTAAAAGGTGATTGAGGGTGTTATTGTAATTGCATGAGGAAGCAAAGACATATTCTTCTAAATGGATGGAAACTCTGATCTAGTGGAACCCATTGTGAAATCAAGCGTTGGTGTCTTTGGAAGTGCAACACGGCATAAAGCTTTTGTTAAGTGGGAGCTTCCAAGGGATGGACTGTGTTCCAAGGCAATCACTTTTAAAATCACGAACTAACATGACTACAGGGCAAACCTTGTAGAACAGCTGGCATGCTTGTCTTGGATAGACTGACGTATAATAAGACCTCAATCCACTCCCAAGTTTGTTTGAGTGGGGATGCCAGACAGATAATTTTTCTCTTAGGTTTGCTTATAAAAAAATAATCTCCTAGTTTCTTTCTTATTACATGTTATCAAATCTGTAACTTTTAAATCTTCTCATTTATGCTTATTTTTCACAGCTATTGAGTTTTCTAAAACCTGCCACCTTTAACAGCTTCAAATGCTTATAAAAGTTCATATTGGTTGTCCAAGTGAGTTGAGGTTGGAAGGCATTAAGTTCCTGGTTTATCTATTGAGCGGTGTTTGATCAGATCCCAAGAATTTGCTTTCTTATTTGGGTTGATCAACAGGAAGTATATGCAAACGGAGTTGGACGATAAAGGGTGCTGCAAGTGTGTTTCAGTTACTTTGGTTAGCATTGAGAAGATGTCAACAACGGGAAGGTCATTGAGGTTGCTGCTTTTACTGTGACATGAAGCAATGAACTCTTTGGGCAATTTGGAAAGAGTTATATATCACATGTAAGGTTGAATGAATATATATATATATTCATTCAACCTTACATGTGATATGATAACTCTTTCCAAATTGCCCAGAGAGTTCATTACTTTGGTTAACATTGAGAAGAGTTCAAGAACGGGAAGGTCATTAAGGTTGCTGCTTTTACTGTGACATGAAGCAATGATATTAGATTTTCTGTAGGTTCGACATGCTATATACTATAGTATTTTAAATTAAGTTAATCTTCTTAGTAAAATTTTTAACTTTGAAATGCAATGACTTCTGAAATTTGATTTCATGATCATCACTTTATACTAGTTGAAAACATTCTCATAATAGAAATAGGTTTTAAACTGATATAGCCATTCCTTTCTCGCACATCACTTATATCGGGTGAGCGCTCAGGTGATGCCTATTGTCTTAGGAATTGAGTATCTATATCACCTTTAGAGCTCCCAGTGCTGGTAAAGTCTGTAATTGCGTTGTTCATTGCTTTTGTATGCAATGTTTTTTCTCTCATTTTAGAATTTGATCCTGTTAATTATGCGGGCCTTAATGATTTTTTTGTAAAAAAGGTCTCTGTATAAAGATCATAGCTCGCTCCCCTCTTCATGTACAGATTTTTTGAGACGTTTTTATTGCATGCAAAATAATAATAATAATAATAATAATAATAAAACGACAGAAGGAAAAGAAAACATCATAAAAAAAAGGAAAGCAAATTAAGCAGCTTGCATCTTTATCTTTTCATATTGCCGAATGGAGGAAAATGGTATTGTTTGGTGAGATAATTTTTGTTTCATCTTTCTGAATGCTTCTGAACGTAGACAATGCCAATAAAGTTTGTGCATCCGTCCTTTGTTTCATTTCACCTTTTTCAACCTTTGTTGGATATTAAAAAGTCTACTCCCATTCATTTGTGTTACAGAACTTCTTGGCGCTCTGTGCTAGTGATTATTATGATGGAACTACATTTCATCGAAACATTAAAGGATTCATGATCCAGGGTGGAGATCCTACTGGCACCGGCAAGGGAGGGACAAGCATTTGGGGCAAGAAGTTCAATGATGAGATCCGTGAGTCGCTTAAGGTAACCTTATTGTCATCCTACACTTTTTTTTGTCTTAAAATTTACATACATACCATGTAATTCCTATTTAATTACATATCCAACATCTAAAGTTTGATGTTTACTTTTATGACTTTTTGTTATCATAAATCTATATATGAAAAAGTGAAATTCACTTTTAAAAAGTTAATATAGTGATATGTTTGTGGGATGTTAAAGATTTGAGTGCTATGCACGCAAATGTAAAGGTTTAGGTGCTAGATAAATAACTTCATAAGAATCATGTGGTGTGTATGTAAATTCCACTTTTCAATTTGTTAGAGGTAAAAGTTTGAATCTTCATATATCTTCAACTGTACAAGGAAAAAATGATTGAAGCTATATTCATTTGATGGCTAGCACAATGCCAGGGGAATACTATCAATGGCAAATAGTGGACCAAACACCAATGGAAGCCAGTTTTTCATCACCTATGCAAAGCAACCTCATCTGAATGGCCTTTACACCATCTTTGGGAAAGTAATCCATGGTTTTGAAGTTCTTGATATTATGGAGAAGGTATAGAATTTATTCGTTTCACACTTATATAGTGCAGCTAGTTTTTGCGATTGTTAATGCAATTTTTTTTTTTTTATAACAATGTTCATCTTGTTCTGCTGCAGACACAGACAGGGCCAGGAGATCGGCCTCTTGCTGAGATTAGATTGAACCGGGTGACCATTCATGCTAACCCTCTTGCTGGTTGAAGCAGGTATCTGACTTTTTCTTGTTCATTGTTTGGTTTCTTATAACTGCTTAATTTTTGAAACTGTTTCAGAACAGTTTTTAATGTGAAGTGTTATTAGATGACTGTTTGACTTTCATAAAATTATGATCACTTTGTATTAGATTTATGCTAGGGTGTAATTCAGAGGGGAGCTGATGATATTTTTATACCAACATATTTTTTAATTGTTTAGAGTTGGACAAAATTAATAGTTTTAATGTGAGAGTTCTCTATATTATATTGGTCATAAATCTTTGAATTAAGCATTTAAACATCTTTTAGGTATGTTCCTGCAAAAGGAGTGTTGCAGGAACCTCAGAAGTTCGGGAGTTTGATCAGATGAATTTCATATGCAGTGTAAAATTATAATACATTTGTAATTCATTCTCTAGTTTATTTTTAATGTATTTGAAGTTTTCTATGTTTGGTAAAATTCTAAATACGCAGTTTTGTGCTAAGTGCTCGCCGCTGTTATGGCCACTGCCCATGTCTGTTGGCTGCCGCTGGCCCCATATTTAACATTCATTTCGTCTTTCTTCAAATCAAATAAGAAATTGTAAAGTGTTGCATTTATTTTACACAACAAAAACAACAACAACAACAATTACAACAAGCCTTTATCCCACTAAGTAAGGTCAGCTACATGAATCTTTTTTTCCCATCGCACCCTTTTGAGTTTATATTTTCATTTAATTCTAATAAATTAAGATAATTTTTAATACAATGTGCCCAAGTCTTTCTAGATCTCTCTCTGCCTGCACTTATTTTACATTAAATAAAAAAATTTCAAAGTGATATAGACACAATATATTGCTTTGACAACCCTTTAGTATCATGCATCAAATGCTTACTCAATAATGTATTACGGGAGTCATCTCATCCTCTTAAACTTTCTGCAATCATCATAAAAGTCAACCAATTTTTGTTGGAGTGCATACCATATTAATCGCTCGATTATTGCTGGATAATCCACTCTAATATTACTTACTGGCAGCTATGATCAATTGCCTCTGATTTTGCCTCAAAAGCTTAAACTTATGGGTTATGTTCAATCATCTTTACTTCCATACCGAGTTGTTTTTTCAGCATGCTCACGCGTGATTAAACCCATAATCTTTTGTTTCTTAAAATATGATAATACTAAAAATTTGAAAATGTTATGGTAAAATTTGAAATTGTGTAATAATTGTCTTTTCTCGTGATGTAGAGCATAAACTTTAAGCTGCTTTGAGGCATGCATCTCAAAATTGAATCATTTAATTAACTAAAAACTTATAAAATAAAATATTTTTGATGTGTTATGAAAGATTTGGTGGTATTATTTTAAAAAATAATGTTTTAGTGCTAGATATGTAAATACGTTGGAATTGGGTGGTATGTATGTAAATAGTAGGATTTTTCTTAATTCCTCTCCTTTCACTTTCTCAGTCCAAGAACACTTAAATTTTCGAAAAAGTATTGCATCAGGAGCCTTGATGCAAAACTATATCAGGACTTCAATCACAATACGCCACGTGTACAGTCCAGCCCTAACTGTATACAAAAAAACTAAATAGTTTAATGCATGGCGGGGCCAGACTGTACATGTGACACATTGTGACTAAACTCTTCATATAATTTTGTATTAAGACTCCTAATGTAATATTTTTTTCCAAATTTTCAAGTTGCACTCTCCAATTCCAGCAATCACTCACGTACCAAAAGAAATTTGCATCAATTATATCTTCCTCTTTACATATTTATAAAAATTTATGGCATGTAATTTTAAGATTAAATTAGATTTAAACCATTAAATTAGAGATGACCCAAAATAATAAAATGTTGAAGTTATGTTCATGCAAGAAGATAACTGAATTTTTATATTTACATAAGATGGTTCAATTAAATTTGTATTTACTCTAAAGCTGTGCTTTAAATTTTAATGTTTTTCCTGATTCATTTATATTTAATCCTACATGCAGATCTTTGCTCATGGCGGAACAGTGAATCAATAGCACTTTCATCATGCAGCTTACTTCAATCATGTGATTAATTTCACGCAAACTTAAAATTTTAAACAAAATCAGCAAACCATACAAGCAGTTCAATTGATTTGAGTTGTAGTACTGCTTACTGTTTATAAATCTGTACCGAAACGCATAAAACGCTTTTGATATGTCTCATCATTGCGTTTTGGAATCCTTATAAAGTCATTGAGCTCTGCTACAGTTTTAGGGAGGAATATTTTCATAATATCAACGAGGAATTCAGTGATTGTGGGCCTCGGGATGATTGAGAAGAAATGGAATGAAAAACATATTGTCATTATGAACCTAAACGATCGATTTGTAATTTTTTTTTTTTTTTAATTTTTTCAATTTCATTTTCCCTGAAGTTTGTAGCTTTCTTTATGCAGTGAAAAGCTTTACTTTTATTTATTCCTCTTTCATTTGGAATATAAAGATGGAATTTTTTATGGGCAGCATGAAATATGCATTTGGTTGATAGGTTCTCTTAAAATGAATCATTACATTCAGAACGCACGTAACAATATAATAATAAAAATTAAGTTTTAGATAAGGTTCTCTTATTTATATAATTTCACTGTGGCAATTTCTTGCTTGTAGTTTTGATTAAGTTGGACTTGCTTCATGTAATGAGTGATGATTCCGTGTAGTTTTAATCTGGCCATCTGGCCATCCTTTCATGTGTGTGTGTGTTGTGTGTGTGTGTGTGTGTGTTGGTGTGTGTGTGTGCCAAATTTGTTATTAATTACTTTAATTTTTTTTGTTTTTTTTTATTGGAAAACTGCTATTTTATTCTAAAATTATTGAATGCATGTCTAATTTGAAATCTAAATATTAGACTTACAAGTTGAATCGGGCGTGACTCGAAAAGGGGTGGTTTGTTAGCTCATGAGCTAACAAACCAAGCTCAAGCCAGCCCCGCTTGACTCATTAGTTTTAGAGCTGGCTCGTTTAAAAAATGATTAATAAAAAATATATTTGCATTTTAAAAAATATCTTTATACTATTAAGAATGTTTAAAATTCGATATTTTACATTTTATAACAAGTGATTTTTTATTAATTATTTATTTTATTTGTTGTTTAATTATAACATTAGTGATTATGATGTTACATTATTGAAAATTACATTATTGGTTCTTCAAAATTTGAAATTAATTGAAAGAGAGCTATAATTTTTCAAAGTTATTTCAAATATGGCCATTAATAAAAATCAATTGGTATTGAAGTTTAGCATTTCTTGCTCTCTTTTAGAAAGAATTATGTATTTCAATTAATTATTAATTTGTGATCTATGAATCAACAATTTTTTTTTTAATTTTACGTCGAAGTAAACTACAAATCATATTAATAGCAATCATAAAATCTAATATTAAAACATTCATCATCATCAACTTTATTAAGTCATCAACTTTCTTAATTTTAACCTAGGGTTTGTCATGATGACTTCATATTTTCAGTCTAAAAGATGAACATGTACATAAAAGGGTAAGTGATTGTATTCATCCGTGTGCTTTTTTGACCATTGCCATTGTGTTCATAATGTTTCAATATGATTCGAATTGCCATAATTTATTATCATTATGACTTTGTCCCCCTCCTACAACTTACATGTATCTCATATACATGAAATAAACTTTATTGATTAAATTTTTACATGTACCAAATACATTTCAACATCACTAAAATTTATTTCTATTCTGGTCATAATTACACATTGTATCATTTCACTTTTACAAACCGCTTTTAAATGTAAGAGCTTAGCTAAAGATTTAAAATTTGTAAATGAACAAACTTTAACAAATAAATGGTAATAAAATTTAATCAAAATATTTTTTTCATCATGAGGCTCAAAATTTGACTTTAAAAGCTATTCAAGCCTACTATATAATATTTATATGTGTTTCGTGTGCCCCGGTCAGTTGGTTGACATCCATGGTATAAGACCTCTTAGGTCTGGAGTTTGAATCCCCTCTGACGCAGTTGGCCTTATGGAGGTGGAACTCCAATTGTTAGGCACATTATGGGTGGCTGGAGACTCATATAATAACCTCTGGTCATTCCCTTATATATATATATATATATATATATATACTATCTTTTTTCCCAAAGATGTATATCATAATTCAATAACAATATGACAAACTGGCTGAGAATATAAATTACTAGATCGTCACAATTGAAATCAGTATTTCATTTTCTTTTGCTCATCAATTGGCATCCACATTTTTTCCTTTAAGGATAGTTTAGAAAATCTTATTTATTTATTTTATTTTATTTTATTTATAATTTAAAATAAAATTTATTATGCTCAAACTAATAGCACATTGGTCGGGAAAAACTTAGAAGCATCTCAAGAAATCGTGTTCCAATGCTCTCCCTATCAAAAAAAAAAAAAAAAAAAAACTTATTTTGCATGTTAAAGTAAGTTTATAAGTAATTTTTTTTTTTTAAAAAAAAAAAGCAAAGCACCTAATATTTTTTTTAATTTTAAAAACAATGTAATTAGCTTTCAAAATAAAAAAATAAAAACATATGAAAATTGAAAAATATATTAAATATACATTTAAAAGAGAAGAGAAAAAAAAACACTTAACAGGCCCTTCAAGGATTAGGAGGCACTATTGCTCTTAAATGAGAAAGTGAAACTAATCATTACTCTGACTCATTATTCAAAATATGTACATCACTTTCCTTGTATGGATGCATCATGCCTTCATAGAACATTTTTTGGATCATTTCCTCATAAAAATATCGGTTACAAAAATCCAATGGCTTTCCCTTCTATTTATCCTTCTTCCTAATCTTTTCCTTCATCTAGCTACAACTAGAACAATGTGTTCCTCTAGCTTCTTCTTCTCCATGAAATATCTCTGTTCATCAACAATTCTACAAAGGAGATTTCTTAAGAAAACAAAAGCTTTTCAATTGCGTAATTCAAGAATGAGCTCAGGAAATGGGAAGATAGCAAGGTAATTAAGGCCCTTCTAATCACCTTAGATTTTTAAATCATCAGTAACTAATGAGATAACCCATTCCACAGCTTGAAGAAAAGAAGCCATAACAGGGAAGAAGAAGAAGAACAGGATATGAAGAAGATGAATAGGAGGTTGTACTTGAAGAACAAATGCATCATGCAGGAGAACAAGAGGCTCAGAGAGATAGCAAACTTCCTCACTCAAGAGAACCAAATGATTCAGTCTCAAATCCAAAACATACAGAAATCCAGCAGGTTTCAGACTTCTGCTGGTTTCTGTGTTTGATTTCTTGTTTGTTTTAGATTATGTGTCTTATAGTATTTGTAACTTTGTTGCACGTTGCTTTTTTGTTATGAACTAAAATTTTCACTTTATGGGAAGAATTCTAGATTTATGTGAAGTTGAAGATAATTGTTATCTTTTTTAAAATTTTGAATCTGAAGCTTTGTTAACAAAGTAGGAGAATAAATATTTATCTATTTGGCCTCTTAAAAGTTCTAACCTTGGGGCATATTTCTTCTTGGTCTGCAAGAGAAAATATTAGTCCGGAGATGAGGAGAAAATATTACATCTGGAACATCGAATATCTTGAAGGCGGCGCGGACTGCATCACGACACTGTGCACAACGGCATGGTGCAATCCACGCATTCCAAACATCTAAACGGCAAGTAATTTTTTATCTATCTGCTGACCGAAGCGAAGTAATCTTCCCCATAAACGCAGGCATATTTTCTCCAAATCAAGTAAATTGTACAATATTTGATCGCTTGTTTGTTTAGTGAGTTTGTTTTCTGCATTGTTTTGCATAATAGTAATTTGTTAGGAAAGTATCACCAAATAAAACCTTCGTCTCTCTGATGATAAAGTTTTCATCTTGAATTTGTTGTCAGCATATCTTATGAATCAAACAAATTGACATTGAACGGTATCAAAAGCTTTAGTGAACATATTCATTCGTTGATGAAAGAGAGTGAAATCTATTTTTTTGCTTTTAATATGTGGGTAGCATGATTAAGCACCTCTTAAAATAAAAAATGATCACCAATGCATAATCAAACAAAAATCCCCAAATAAGAGACAATACATACATCATTTTAGAAGCAAATAATGAAATCTAATCTCAGAAGCATCATTTTTTTCCTTTTTCACATAAAAAAGGTAAATCACTAATTATAAATTATTATTAGGTTATTATGATAATTTAAATAAATTTACATGGAGGTTGAGCAAGGTTAGACACATTTAAATACTTTATTTATATAAGGAACCATAAAGTAGAAATGTGTAATGCTATATATATATTTCAGGGTGACATCTAAAAGGTGATAAAAAAAGGCATGCCAATAAATAATTGAGAGCCCAAATCAACCAGATGATATTTGCGTGAATGTTTTGTACTCTAGCTTTAATGGAAGAAAGCAAGACTTGTACGATTGTACAAATAATATGAACTATCTTTTTTCATGAGGGGATATATATATATATATATATATATATATATATATATATATATATATATATATATATATATATATATATTTGTGTGTGTATTTGTGACTTCGTTTGGCTCATTGATTGCGGTATTTGGTGTAAGTCCCTCGGATCGGGGGTATCCCTACTTATGATCAAATTGCACACCTGTCTAGAAGGGGGGTCGGC
>NEWO01000114.1:498821-517930 GCA_003013225.1 Phalaenopsis aphrodite
GGGTTACTATAAGTCCCCTTAAGTCAATGGTTCGAATCCCCGTGACGCAGTGGTCCTCGAATAATAGCATATAGTGTGGACTTCTCACCATATGCCTAGCGCATAATGAATTAGTATTTTGACCTATGCCAAATGCCAATTTATATATATATATATATATAGAAGTAATGAGAGGAGCTACAAGTCTATGATTTGATAATTTTTTCTTTTCATTTTTTTCCTCGCAAGAGAATTTCTTAAAAATATATATTAAAATAAATCACATTGTTTTTGTAATTCACTTAGCCACTGCTTCACCTATTGAACGCACTTTGGGTCTGTTTGAGGCAACAACAACTTCTCAGTTTTTCAGTTACAGCTATGCTTGCTCAGGAATCTGCTACAAAAAAGCTGACTGGTTATTTGTTGCGACAGTCTAAAAACAGCTGTGGACCAGCTATTTCTGGACAAATGAGCATCGTGCCCCTATATAGTAATATTGTTTGTAACATAATATAAAATAAATTTTTTTATTAAACAAATTATTTCTTAAGCAATAAATTAACAATAATTAAAAATTAATTAGTTTTATCAATTAAGAAAATTTATATTTTTATCAAATAATTTAAAACTTCAAAATATGTTTATAAATAAATTAATTAATCATTAAATAATAATATTTAAATTTATTTAAGTATGATTAATTTGAAAATATATGAATTGATCATTAATTATTAATTAATAAAATTTATATCTGAATAAAAATAAATTAAAACCATAAACTCATCTCCCTCATCCTCCATTCTTCCTTTTTGTCGAACAAAATTGGGACAACATAGGCGTTCTGGCGAAGTTTGGGTGCTCGATGAATTAAAATATCAAAGGCAAGGAAGAGGCTTCGACTCTGTCGTGCGTGAATCAAATAGAAGATTGCAGCTTGCGCGTAGGAGGATCGAACCGCTAGGCTTGTGAATTGTGTGACTCAAGGAGGGAAAGTTTCGTAGACTTATCTATGTCGCGATCCACTCATTACTTTTCCGGAATGCGAAGGAGGGCAGGGGTATTATGGATGAACGCTCTCCATGAACGTGGGACGAGTGGTGCGATCTGCTACCCGCATTCCGCCAGATTCACATCCCGCCGCGAGTGGGACACCACACCAAACAATAGAATGTCTCGAAGCCTGGCTGCGACCCTCTCATGTCGTGGTCCCGATTGGACCCTAAATAAAAATTTGAGTTTTAAAATAAATGTATAGTACCTCCAACATTTTTTTACCCAAAAGCCCAAAAAAAAATAAAAAAAAATTACATACATTCCACTCAATTCCCAACTATTTACATATCTAACATCTAACTTTTAATTTGAATATAAAACAAAAATATGGAGATTAAATCCCTAAGATGGATGACCTATCCTCAACGACCGACCTAGGGGGACAATCAACCCCGCCTGGAGGACCTACCCAGCCTAGATGACTAACCCCAGCCTAGACAACCGACCTAGAAAAACAATTGATTTAACCTGGATGACCAACCCAGTTTAGTAGACTGAGCTAACCCTCAATATGAAACTGTGAATTTGTGTTAGAATTAACGTCAAACTTATTTTTGATGTAAAATTAAGTTTAGACTTGCCACGCGGTTCTACTTCCAAAAAATCGTCACAAAAAAGTTGTGTCGAGTGGTCATCGAATGACCAACGCTGTGGTGTCGGTCATGGTCGACGCAAATGCCCAATTTATTATGTGTTGGTGTGTGGAAATATAATCATTTGTCGTATTTTTTTGTCTCTTACGGATTAGCGTCGAAAAATTCTGATGTTAAGATTTACAATCAGTCAATGATGCAATAACATCAGAAAAGCCCGACGCTGATTAGCGTTGGATATGTCCAATGCTAATTAGCGTAGGCCCTATTAGACCCTAATCAGCATTGGACTTTTTTTGATGCTATGACGTCGTTACGATAGTGCCGCTTGCATGTTTGAGGGTATTTTTTAGCGACAGTTGTATTCAATGCTAATACCGATGCAAACTAAAATCTAACGCTAATGTCGACGCAAAATAAATTAGCAACGCCCATTTTAACATCAGAAAAAATCGTCGCTATTCTGACTCTAATCTGAATTAGGTCAGAAAATGACCCGATTAGCATCAGAAATGTCCGACGCTAATCATTTTAGACGCTATTCGACCCGAAACCAATTAAGCTTAACTGACTGAGCAGGAAAGCAATCAGACAGTAAACTCATACATTTAAAATGTTAGACATATATATTTCTCCTAAGGGGCTGAATATTCGCCAAGATGGAGATTTGTTAGGTATATGTATTTCTTCTAAGGGGTTGAATATTCGCCAATGACTGCAGATTGAAGAAGAGCTTGTATGGCCTGAAGCAAGCTCCTAGACAGTGGTACAAAAAATTTGATAATTTCATACACAGTGTAGGGTACAACAGATGTCAGGCGATCACTGTTGCTAGGTCAGACATTTTGACAATTCCTATATCATCCTACTGTTGTATGTGGATGATATGCTTATTGCAGGTGTTAATATTTATGAGATCAATAATTTGAAGGAGCATATGTCAAAACACTTTGCAATGAAGGATTTAAGAGCTGCAAAACAAATTCTTAGTATGAGAATTGTCAGAGATAGAGTCAGAGACATGTTGAGACTCTTTCAGTCTGAGTATGTGAAAAAGGTACTTAGCAGGCTCAATATGGATAAGGTGAAACCAGTTGGCACAACATTGGGAAGTCACTTCAGACTCAACAAGAATCAGTCACCCAAGTCAGAGGAGAAACGAGATCACATGAGTAAGGTTCCTTATGTTTCAGCTATTGGTTCACTTATGTATGTTATGGTTTGCACCATACCTGATATTGCCCATCCAGTGGGAGTTGTTAGCAGGTACATGAGTAATCCAGGAAAGGAACATTGGGAAGCAGTGAAGTGGATCTTGAGGTACCTAAGAGGCTCTGCAGAAACTTGTTTGTGTTTCTCAGGAAAGAGATTAGAGGTACATGGCTATGTTGATGCTAATATATCTAGAGACATTGATACAAAAAGAAGTACTACATACTATATTTATATTGTTGGTGGCACTGCAATATTATGGGGCTCTTGGAAGAATTGGGCAAGAAGAACCAGAAGGACATTCTCTACAGTGATAGTTAGAGTGTCATATTCCTTGTCAGGAATCCAACATTTCAGTGCAGAACCAATCACATTCATATCAAATATCACTTCATACGTTCATTATTGGATGACAAACAGTTATTGCTTGAGAAATTTATGAAAGTCAGATCCCTGCTGATATGTTGTTGACAAATGGTGTTACTCTTGAGAAACTAAAGTTATGCGCCGCTTCATTTGGTCTTTTAGCTTGAAGACAGAGGTCTTGAGTTGCAGAGGTGGAGAATTCATGCTTGCAAGAAGGAGATGTTGCTACATGTGTACCGGTCTCCAAGTGAGAGATTTGTTAGAGGTGGAGGCGGGTTTAAATAAAAAAAAGAGAGATCACACATGTTCTCGCTCTCGTCCACCGACTCCCGCTTCTGCCTGCAATTCGCGAACCGCTCCCGCCTTCTCTTTGCTGCGAACCGAAGAGTTGCAACCCCCGACTCCACTTTTATTTTTCCGTTCACGATACAACACATGTCTCTGCTGGAAAATCTCGCCTCTCCTTTGTGAAGCAGAAGAGGAATAGAACGCAGCGAAAGGCTTCGATTGCTCCTCCCTTTAGCTTCAGCATTCTTGTTCAGGGAAGAAGAGATAGTAATTTGCAAGGCAAGAATTCTCCCTTTGGTTCGTAGGAATTCGGTGATGCCTTAAATTGGGGGAAAAAGCATTAACAACATGTTTGATTCTCCCATATATTTCTTCACTGTTTCTTTTTCTTCGGTGTATCTCGGTGTAGAGAGAAAAAAAAATAGAGTGAGAAAGTGAGAGACTTTCTCCTGTAGTTGTCGTAGGTATCGACTAGTGTAAATTCCTCAATTAGTAAAATCATCTTCATCTCCGTGGATGTAGACAATTTACCGAACCACGTAAATCTGTGTGTTCTTTTTTGTGGGAATTTTTCTCATTCTATTTTTCGTTTCGTCGTCGATCGTTCTATTTCAGTATATAACACAACATAAAATATCAGAAATAGTATAGTGTGAATCTCTTTAAAGCATTGAACAAATCAAGATTTAGGAGTCACATTACTTATGCACAAGATATGAAAATTTTGGATGTGAGAGAGAGAGAGAGAGAGAGAGAGAGAGAGAGAGAGAGAGAGAGAGAGAGAGAGAGAGAGAGAGAGAATAAATAAANTAGGAGTCACATTACTTATGCACAAGATAAGAAAATTATGAGAGAGAGAGAGAGAGAGAGAGAGAGAGAGAGAGAGAGAGAGAGAGAGAGAGAGAGAGAGAGAGAGAGATTAAATAAATAAAAAAATTCAACTCCAAAGATGCCATGTTAGAGTTAAGAAGTCAAACTGGACACCTACCATTTATCTACCAAGAAACGTGCTAGTTGCTGCACGATCATGCTGCTTAAAATTCAACAAAATTTAATGAAAATGAAATTTAAAATTCTATATAAAAAAAAAACACGAAGACTTATTTTTATATCATATTCTCATGACGTTTTTTTTTCTTCCTACAACCTTCAAAAATTTATTTTCAGATCACATTGAATAGCGTTTTTTTTCTGTTTTTAATAAATAACAAAAATTCCGGGAAAAAAAGTGGTTTCCAACATCAATCATTCTGTTGAAATATAACATAAAAATAGAGGCTTTTATTGTTTAAAATTGCTTGAAAAATAGATAATATAATTTAAATATTTCATTTCCATGTGAATTTGTATGTATATTTCTTCTGTTAAATGTATATCTTTTGATTACTAATTAGGCAATAAATAGCCATGTCAGTGAACATTTATAAATAAAAGACAATAGTTAAAACTTATTTAATTGTATACCAAATCTTAAATATTAGTCAAATTTAATTGGGTTTTTACTTATATATATATAATGTGTGTGTGTGTATCGTACGTAAAACATCTTTATTTACATATCATTTTATAAAATTATCACGCGAAACTTGTTTTCGTTAATGTTTCCATATCGAAGTCATGGGATTGCCACCTTTGTCTTCTTATTCAAGGAAAAAAGCATATGAACCCATGGTTCCAACAAGAAACCCCTCTGACACTTCCATGGTTCCCCTCCTAACGCAGCGATGGGATCACGACATGCAAAGACCTTTGAAACATTTATCTTTCTTCTCATTATGCCTCACTCCTACTGCAGCGACAGGAACACGACATACAAAAACCTCTGAAAGTCCATTCTTTCTCCTCCTTCCAGTCGTCTTCTACCCAAACTATAAAAATGACAACTTAAAGATCTTAAAAGATCTTTAATGCCAATTATTGAGATTGACAATCTCTGAATCCTATAGGTTAATTTATCATGTTAGTTCTCCGTTTTGCCTTAAATTCAGCTATGTGAGGAAGGCGAGGATTTTGGGTCGGAACAAGGCAAAAGAAGGCGAAAGATGAGAGTTTTGGAGGTCTTTTTTCACTACGGTCAAGTGATTTTTACAACTCCGGTAGCTTCAACAGAATTTAGAGCAAACGTTAACGGAAATATATATATTCTGCATGCCAATTTCATAATAATAAAATCTAAGATGTGAGATAGGCATAAATAATAATATTGATAATGTTTTGTATGTAAAAACTCCTAAATAAATATATATAGGACATGATGAGTTATTAGCTCTTCCTCTCATTCGCATTCCTATTCATAAGCGACTCCCTCCAGAACGTGTCGCTAGAATCATAGCTCTGCATGCACAGATGGGTAAAATGATGGTTGAGAACTCCATGGTAAAAGCTGACTCATCACGAGGGAACAGAAAGTGATGCAAAATTGAAGTCCTAGAGCACAATAAAAATAAAAAATAAAAAAAATAAAGTTTGTTGTTCCTCAAAGTTGTGTTGGCTCGTTCTGCAAGAATACTAGTAGAACATGAATAAACTTTTTAAGCTCAAATTATGAACGATTTGAATAAAAACAACTCTTTGTTTGCTCGTGTTCGGCTAGTTTTAGCTCAAAATAAAAAATCATATAATTATTTATATAATAATATATTTTATATATTTATATATAATTTTAAATCATAACAGCTTGTGCAATAATGTGGTTCTGTGTTTATTTTTGTATAGATTTGGCCCTGGTTAGAATCCAACACTCTACATCTATTTTTTCAACTAATTTTAACAGGTCAATTTCGAGCCGAACACGAACAAGAACATTTAAATTGAGCCAAACACAAACACACTATTCATGAGCCAATTTCAAACACGTGCAATTTTGAACGAGCCAAACACGAGCCCACTCTGAGCTCGCTCAAGCTTGGCTGGTTTATAGCATTAATGAGGAGAAATGCAAATCCAACCTTACAAAAAGGCCAAATTAATGAAATATCAAATTTTATGGACAGAAAATGAATGAATAATAGAACAAAATATAAAAATATACGGAAAAAAAAAAATGAGTCAAACACATACACACTATTCATGAGCCAATTTCAAACACGTGCAATTTTGAACTAGCCAAACACGAGCCCACTCTGAGCTCGCTCAAGCTTGGCTGGTTTATAGCAGTAATGAGCAGAAATGCAAATCCAACCTTACAAAAAGGCCAAATTATTAAAATATCGAATTTTATGGACAGAAAATGAATGAATAATAGAACAAAATATAAAAGTATACGGAAAAAAAAATTGCGTCTGAATAATGTGCTTTTTCGAGATATGTTCGAAATATATTTAGTAAGTACTTTGAGCAGACTCACATGTAATATTTTCTCAATATGTGGAAGTCCGTTTAGGGAGCGATTATTACGTACGGTGGGTGTGCTCTCTGATCACAGCCGCACATCACGGCTGTATGACAGTGGGTTACACAATCGTGATGTGCGGCTGTAATCGGAGAGTGCACGCAGCTCTACGTGCACTCTCTGCACGCAATAAGTAGAACCGTTTGGGAAGTCTTTTTACCCTCTCCTCCTAAATTTAGTGCACTAGCCCTTAATTTAATTGTGATTTAAAGCTGAAATATTTCTCAAAAAAATAAAATTAGTAATTCTTCGGTAGAGAATAAGAGGGTGTTTGGAATAATTTCCTATTTTTTTTATTTTTCAGAATGCTGCAAATTCTTATTTAATTACTCTTTTTTTTCTAGAGTTTTTTTACGAGAGGTTATTGTTTACAGTGAGTTATAGTGACATGCGAGAGAAAATATAATTATGATCTATATTTTTTAAGAAAATAATTATAACATGAGTAATAACTTCTCAAAAGATTATTTATTTTTGATAATATTATTGTGCACTAAAAAATATGACCGCACAAATCTCGAGGAAACCTGACAGGTCAAGAAAGAGACCCACCAACAATTAAAGTGTACATCACATGAGCCAGGAAAGTTCATCGACCCAGTTTCTCTTAGAGTAGATTCCAAAGCTGATTGACGGACCACAAAAGCCAATCGACCAATGAAGACTGATCGATCTAAGATTTAACTGTTGATTTTGTATCCCCATTTATTCATAAATAGGGGGCCCCTTCTACAACAAAAGATTTTAAAAGCTTTAGTTCAATCTGCACTCTCTCTTTCTACTCTTATGCTATATAGTTTGGGTGTGATTCACAGACAAATTTTGATTCGACAATTATAATAACTTGTTGAAATTTTCAGCTATCTCAAACGAATTCTTAATCTTATCAATAAATTTTAAATTTAAAAAATTTTTAAGGAAATTTTAGTAATAAATTTCTTCTTTATTACCAATATTTAAGCCTAAAAACTAATTTTTTTTTTTAACGCCCAACTTGTATAAGAATTTAAGCCATAAATAATTATTGATTGCAGAGTGAAGGGAGCAACATCATTCTCCATTAGACCGAAATGAGAGAGAGAGCCCAGGCCTGTTTTCTTTCTTAATGGTCTCTGTCCTTTGTAATCATAAAGCTTGTTTGGTAATGGAAAGAGATATGAAGGGACAAGAAGCAGGATAAGCTTTATTTCACTGCTTGAGTTTTAGCTTATAATTAAAAACTATTTTAGAAATTGAGCACTTATTATTTACTTGCTCATCTTTAATGATTTTAGGGCCGTCTTAAGCTTGGTCAAGCCTAGTAAATCATGAATTAGAATTGATTTGGTCTTATTATAAGCTGTTAATATTTAGCTCGTGCTTGTGCAAAACATTCACATACATGCGCATAATTAGTTTTGTTGACTTCAAAAATGTTCATGAATCACACACAAAGGATAGAGCTTGGGAGGAGAGAAATAGAGAGAGATTTCTTAGAATACAGTATTTTCATATTAAGTTTTCATCCCCCTTACTATAAATAATTTTCTTCTATTTATAGATAAAAATTATTATAAACTGATAATTATATTTTCCTCTATTTATATATAAAAAAAATTATTATAAAATGATAATTATACCTGTAGCCATATGCAATCGGTTGTAATTGGCTAACTGGTGTTGGTCTCCTGGGAAGATTGGAGCTAATAGAGTTTAATGGAGTTGGTCAGGTGATTGAAGCTAGTCGGTCGACGAGTTGATTGAGCAGAATGGATCTAGCCATGCCTAATGGACTTGGCCTGATGGTTTTTTTTGGAAAATCTCCACGTCTTAAACTACGAGACAATCTCAATGTGTTAAACTACGAAGGATGATTTTTTGTCATACATGATAGTTTAAAGTTTTAATAATATTATTTGATTTATGTTGGCCTTATTTATATTAATTGAACAAATTTATTAATGAGTTAATAAATAAACTAATAAATGAGTTTTTGATTTTTTTTCATATAAAATTATTAACAAAATATTTTATAAGTACAAATAAAAAAACAAATGAATAAATTCCAAATAGTTTTTATCTACTCTATATCAATTAATTAAGATAATAAATGATTTTTTTATAATCAAATAACATAAATAAATACTAAATAGCTAGTTTGTTGGAATAAAAAGACTAGAATGAATTGCATTAACTTAATACATATTCATTAATGACAATTACTAAAAAAAGTAATCAATATTTAACTAGATGGGTAGCACTTGGTGCTACATAAGCAAGATAAAATCATAAAAAGGGGGAAAAAAGCTAGCCAAGGCTAGTAAGTGTTGAGCAAACCATGATTTGTGGAATAGTATACATGATATTCTATAATTATATTGATTATGAATTTGTTAAACTAATATTACATTTTTTACATTAAGATAGACTACTAATAAATAGATATTGATAAAATAAAAAGAGAAATCAATAAGTAATCTTAAAATATTATTGATATTAAACTATAACTTATCACTGTTAAATATATAATTAAAGAAGTTTTAATTAATTAAATTTTATTTAAATAATATTTTTTATTATATGAGTTATGAATGAGCTTAATATTGAATATTTAACAAGTTACTTGTTAAACAACAAATGAATTTGTTTATGAACATAAATAAATGAGCTGATGCTTGAACCGTGTTAAAGCTTTGTTCATTTTACTTTTAAATTTAAAAAAATGACAATTTGATCGATTATTAATCAAGCTAAGTTTGAGTATTCATTCAGTGCATTGGTTCATTTACAATCCTAAATGATTGTGATAGACAATAATATATTTAGTCACAATTCTATTTTATTTTGTTTATAATATTCATTATTGTTAGTGTTATTAAAGATATAAAAGTCTGTATTTACATACATATAACATAATTCTTACCTATATACATACCAAACACTTAGATTTTTATATTTACTTATATAACATTCAAATCCCTAACATCACATCAACAATATCATTAACACTAAATTTTTAAAACCTAAATATACATCTTTATGTATATATTTTGACATAATTATGTATATATATATATATATATATATTTTTGAACACATGTTTTAAAAGAAATAGAGCCATCTACAAGAAGAAAAAAGAGTCCTAATAAGACATGATGATGATGGAATCTTCCTTAATTTTCTTTGCTTCTTGTAATTGAAGTCATTCATGTTGAAAGGAAATGAGGCTATGAAGGAAATTCCACAAGAACTAGTAGTGTAGGATTTTTTGTCTTTTAGCGACAACTGCCAACTTTCCAGAACATAGCATTTACTCTTGGACTGTGAGATGTGGGAGTTGAATTCTCGGTGAAGAGCAGAATCACCATTATTTTTTAGAGGAATGCAAAATTATTAAATTACATATATTGTATCAATATATATATATATATATATATATATATAATTTTAATATTTATATGGACGGTTACCCAACCTGAACATAAGCTAATTCGACCCCTGACGTGGTATTGAGGAATTGGGTGTTATGTAAATATGAAAGTTTAGGTATGAGATATGTAAATACATAAGAATTGTGTGCTGTGTATGTAAATGATGTGAATTAAGATACATATGGATTGAGAAAGAGATTTTCACATTAGAAAATTGAGAGATTTTCAAATGAAAATATTTTTTAAAGTGAATTGATGCACTCAATGAACGAGTCAAATAAGGCTCGAGTCATATAAATTCAAATTCGGTTGAATTGGTGATTGATTGAATTTGAACTAATCAAAAAAAGCTCAAAATTAATTGAGCTAAATTGGAGTATAATCCAATTTGTTTATTTAACAACTAATTTGTTAAAGAAATGATAATAAACCCGAGGAGAACTTATAGATAATTAAATGTAAATTATATTATATATTTAATAATTAGCTTAGTGTGCCTTCTCAATGCTCGTCCCTTAATTTTGAAATACTGCCTCTATTTTTATAATTCTAATATCAATCACTTGCGCACTTATATGCAACACAATAGTTGAGGGTTTAGTTTTGTGCCGGTGAAATCAGAGTTTCAAATCATATATACATATATTGCTCTTTTGGCTCAACTTTCCCAGAAAAAAAAAATCCGCATCACTTTCCAACTCATTAGTCATAAATGATTGCCAAACTGAGTGAAACTACATTGAGATCACGACTCACGAGTATGCATCTACAAGCTGCGAGCATGTCATACACTTCCTTGCATTGAAGCATAGAATAGAGGCATATGAGCACATTATCTTTAGCCCAAGAGGAGAACATGCTTAAAAGAGGTGGGAATAAATAAAGGGTTCAAACCATACAACTTTTTACCCTTCATTTTTGTATCACGACAATATATTAATCAACATCCTTCTCTCTTCCTAAATTTGGCCCCATGTTAAACTTCAAAATCTTAACCCATATTTTCAAAAGAAATAGTTATTGTTCTTAAAAAGGTTAGAAATCATTTCATAATCTAGTGTTGAATCTAAAATTTAGTAATTCCCTTGTTACATTGTTCTTGTTTAAAATGGTTTAAGAGTTTAAACATCTAGCAATGTATTAAGTAGAATATGATTTAACTAACATAAATGTCACAAGGGAATTACTAATAACGAGATAACAAAACAAAATCATCATCCTCAAGCACTTCCACATCCTTCTCCCCCACAAAATTCTCCCTCCCAATTACCTCCACTATTTTAACAAAACCCATCCTCTTCTCTAGAGAACAAGGACAATATGGCAACCTGAATACAGGTCGCGCGACACCAAGCTGAGCCAATGCTGTGTTAAGACCAATTGGATTTGGCTCATGAAACAGCCAATCAAACAGTGGCATCAGCTTCGCATTTAACGAAGGATTTGCACCATTAAACATGAGCTCATGCATTAACCCTGGTACAAGATTGCTAGCAACTGATATAACTCCAGTTATTCCACTAACCCACCTTGCATCATGACACCAAACATCATTACCGCTCCATATCGTCAACCCACGAGCAACAAAATTTTCAATTCGATCGATTCCCATGCATTCCTTAACACCAACCATGTTGGGGTTTTCTGCAATAGAATAAATCACTGGAGGAGGAATATCCTGACCAGTTCTGGAAGGGACATTATAAATGATAGTTGGGCCGATCGAAAGCACGCTCTCGAAATGGTTTAACAGACCTCGCATCGATGTTTTGCCATAATACGGATTAATGTGCAGTGTTGCATGCATGCCTACGGCGAAGCCTTGTTCGGCTGCACGAATTGCTTCTCTTGTTGAGTTGCTTCCAGCTTTACCGATCACTTTAAGCTTCGTTCCGAAGCAATTGATGGTATGGGAGAGGAGCATTATGCGTTCATCAAAACTCATTAGATGACCTTCTCCAGTTGTTCCTCCAACCACCACAGCTTCGACACCATTAGCTATCTGCATGTGGATCAGGGAGTCATAAGCTTCGAGGTCTAATCTTCCATCAGGTAGATAAGGGGTTTTTATGGCAGTGATTAGTCTTAGGCGCTTTATGTCCTCCAGTGAATTGCTGCATAAGTGCAAACTAAGAATATTATCAAAACTGCAACACCCCATTCTCAAAGTAGTTCATTTGGTAAATAAGGCTGGTAAAAATTTTCAAATTTTTAATCTCCTAGTACAAGTTATAATAAATCATTATCAGTATATCCAATAATGCATATTGGCACCCTTGTATTTTCATTATTTTATTCATAACTCTTACACAATGTGCATAATTTGTCTAATTTGCACGAATAGGTTCATCAAAAAACTACTTACTAATATAATTATAGGACTATTGCTAATCAAAACATACGATATCTAGGATTCAAAATAAATGATGAGATAATGGTATATTTCAATCTCAGAAAACTTCTAATAGAGACCTTTAAGAAGTTAACCAAAAGATTGGGCCATATATAAATTTGTTCAATGCATTAAATAGCTATTTGGTTGGAAGAATTTGGAGTGTTCTATAATTCTTTTGTAGCGATTTTAGGAAATTAATTAAATATTTTGGCAATAAAAATTACAAATACAAAGCCAAAAAAAGAATGAATTTGAAATTTACAGTTCAGTTCATTTTGACTGAATTTAGAATTCGGGCCTAATTTGAAATTTAATCTAATTCATTAATGTAAAATGTTATTAGTCACCCCTCTGCAGCACGCCGTCGCCGACAGCCAGCTGTTGCACGCCACTGCTGCCGCCAGCCCGCTGTCACAAGCCGCCACCGTTCGCCGCAACACACCACCGCTGGCAGATGCAGCCAGCTGTCGCCTATCACTGCAGCTCACAGCCGCTCGCCTTCGACCGTTGCCACCGGCCACCGACCACTGGTCACCGGCTGTTGTTTGTCACTGCCTCCAGCTGACGCTGACACCAATCACAGGTTATCTCCACATGACTCCATCCGCCTCTCACCCGCCTCCACGTATCCATGCATATTATTTTAACCCTTAATTTCATGTGGATAATGAGATTAAGACCGATTTATATGCATGCATTGATTGAATTGTCCTTGAGTCTGACTATCTTAAAGTCAATGATCAACTTGAAGATTTTCATTTGAAAAATAAAATATTTGGATTTAGAGCATTTCAAGCTTGCTACAAGGCACACTCATCTGGGACATTTCATTGATCTATAATTTTAAATTCACAAGTTTATCAATTACATACTAAGTTATATATCTTAATATATATTGATACTTTTTATTCAACGATTTGATCCTAGGCTAGAAAATTGGTGCACACAATTCAGAGATGACGTGCTTGAAGTCGGTATTTGTTGTGAAATTTCTTAGTTTAATTTGTTCAACTTCTACATGTGAGTGTGATTGGAGCATATTCAATCAATTGCATACAAAGAGAAGAAATTCTTTGGCTACGTGTTGAATAAACAAGTTAGTTTATGTTATGTTCAATAAAAAATTGAAAGATTGACACTTGAAGCAACAACAACATAGAAATGATGGTGATGAAATAGATATTTTCACTGCTGATGATATTATGTCTGATGATGAATGAACAATGCCTAAGAATGTTGAAGGATTAGAAGTTGAAGATGAAGAAATGACTTTCAATAATGATTATAAGGAAGATATCAATGTTAAAACTGAAATGAGTAAAACAAAATATTGAATTTGGAGTAACTTCTACTTCGCAATCAACTAAAAGAAATAATCAAAGTGGGGTTGGAGCTTCAAAAAAAATCTAAAAGTAATTTTGTAATTAAAGTACAATTGATTAAATAGTAATTTTACTAATTATATTCAATGTTAATTGATGTATCGAGTAAAATGAAAGATGTGGCTATTGAAGAAGAATTTGTAGATGATGATAACACAGAATTCAAGGAAGATAGAGTTATTATATATGATGATTCTTTCGAAGATAATGAAAATGATGATGATACCGCTATGGATCCCGATTCTTGTGGCATATTTAAATTCTAAGTTTAATGTTCAACTCTTATTTCAAAGTTATACAATTTTACATTATATTTGGGATTTGGAAGTACTATATGCACGTGTTATTAAGAGAATTAGTGAAGTCTATTGGCATATTTAAATTCTAAGTTTAGTGATCAACATTTGTAGTTTGTCAAATGTCATATTTATGAATTTTGTTTAATTTTATGAAAATGATGATGCTACCACTAGTTCTTTTGAGATCATTTTTTTTTTTCTTTTGAGATCAAAATTTTGTTTAATTTTATGGTCTTTTAAATTTTAGGCTTTAAACCATATGCCTCGTAGTGAAATAGCTCCTCGATTCTCGATTTCGCCCTTTAAAGTTTTGGTGGGGGTAATTTTTTATAACTTAAAAGTTTAATCTGATCAAAGTGTTTTTGTCTTAATGTTATGCCCTCGGTGATCATGAATTGACATTTCACTTAATTCAGAACAAGATTAGTATTTTCGCACCTCTGTAAGGCACTTAAAAGATGTTCGAAGCATGAATCAAAAGATATGCCAAAGACAGAAAAATCATCATGAACACCTCAATCCCCTTCTCAATAAAATCAGAAAAAAATAAGTATCATACGCATTTGAAAAGTAACATAAGCATTACATAAGCCAAATGACATTCTCCTGAAAATAAAAGTTTCGTAGAGACTAGTGAAAGTGATATTATCCCGATCTTCATGTGTTATATAATTTGGTGATATCTTGGATACTTATCTAAGAAGCAAAAGTAAAAGTGTCCTTCCAATCTATCTAATATCTGATAAGGAAAAAATAATCCTTCCTGGTGACTTTGTTCAATTTCCTATAGTTTACACAAATTCTCAAGTCAGTGATACTTCAAAAAGATATAAGCTCATTCCTATCATTTTCTACTACAAGCCATTCAATTACTACCCCTTTTTTAGGCACATAATAAATTGAGTTTACCCAAGCACTATTAGAAATAAGATAAACGATGTCTGCAACAAGCCATTTATGAATAGCTTTTTTCACTGCTTCTTTCATGACAAGGTTAAGCCTTCTCTGTGGGGTCAGCTTTTAATTCGTGATTATCTTCCATAAAAATTTTATGCATGCACAAGGGTTTATTCCTTTAATATCTACAATGCTCCAACAAAAAGTTTTCTACAGTTTTTCAAGACTCATAAATTCTCTTGTATTCACTCAAATCAGAAGAAATAATTATGGTAAAAATTGAAGATTCTCCTAAAAAAACAAATTTCAAGTGTTTAGGGAGAATCTTAAGTCCTAACTCAGGTGCCTCAATTATAGAAAGTGCTAAAAGTTTAGCATTGAGTGAGATCCCTAAAGGTTTAAACATATCCTTAATCAGTCTAGGGATTGCATCTAATAATAGAGTTGATCCTTTCTTTAAATATTCACAACTATCCTCAAATAAACTTTTTTCTACTGTATTGATTTTCAAAATCTCAATAAAATGCTCTCATCATACTTAGGGTTGTCAAACAAGCTCATCGTTTGCGAAGAACTCAGGTTCAATTTGTTATGTAACTCGTATTCAATTCGTTCGTTAAGCAAGTGAGTCGAACAATAATAACTTTTTTGAGCTCGATTTACAAACGAGTCGAACACTAACAAAAAATTATTCATTCGTGTTCGACACATTAATAATTACATATATAAATAATAATCATATTTATTATATATTTATTTATATAAATTTTTATATTGTATTTAAGAAATACTAAATTTTATCATTTTAAAAAATTGTTTAGGCGAGACAATTATAAAAATATTACTTTATATGTTAAATATGGAAGTACATAAGAATGGACTGTTGTTTATGTAAATGCACTTAAAAAGGCTAAAAAAATGTTGGCACGCATGTAAATTCTAAAAAAATTTTGAGTTGTTCCCACGACTATGCATGTGGTAACAATGGAGAGTACGGACCGCATAATTCAAGTTTTATTTTTTTTGTCCCAAAATGAGAATGAGAGAATATTGCTATGAGAAAAGCCTTATAAAAGCCAACAAGCTCTTCAATGCAGCAGAAAAAAAAGAACCATGTCGAAATTTTGGTTTAAGTTCAATAAAATATTTTTTTTATTTAATAATATTAAAATAATTAATCATATTTTATATTCTTAAGAAATTAAGCCAATTAAAATTGAGTCGAGCTTAATTCAAACAAACTCATTTGAATCAAGTTGAACACAAATAAGCTCTACATGAGCTATTTCAAACACGAGTCGAACACAAACAAGAAAAAAATAAAAGAGCTGAACACAAGCAAGTTCTGCTTGTTTAGACCCCTAAACATATATATTCTATAGCATTTGTCCTCCTTAGGATATTGGGGAAACTTTAGAATTCAAAACATTAAACATTTCTTTCTCATCATTCACTCTCATGGTAAGTTCCTTCTTCTGAATATCAACCATTGTCCTTCCAATGACAAAGAAAGATTTACTTAAAATGATAATAGTTTATTTATCTTCCTCCATGTCTAAAACAATAAAATCTACATAGAAGATAAATTTATCCATCTTAACAAGAACATCATCTATAACACCCGTAGAATAAGTCCAAGATTGGTCTGCTAACTGAAGTGTTGTTGCGATAGGCTAAACGTTTTCTAATCCAAATCTCCTAAAAATGAATAAAGATATGAAATTAATGCTTGCTCCTCAGTCGCACGAAGTCTTTCCAAAGAACTTATCTCCTATAGTGCACAGGATGGTGAATCTATCTGAATCCTTAAATTTTTGTAAAAGTTTTTACTAAAGGATAACGCTATATATTCTTAAGTCTGGTCAACAGTCTCATAATCACCTAATTTTTATTTCTTATTAAGGATTTCTTTCATGAATTTAATATTACTAAGCTTTCGTTCTAAAGCTTTAGCAAATGGGATATGAAGTCTTTAAAAGAAGGTGGTATTGGTCTCTCAAGTTCTTTCCTAGGAGGTGGAACTTCTTTTCCTAAGTCCGGTGAAGTTTTATCACTTAGTTTCTTGGGCTCAAACTCTATGTTAGGCTTCTTTTGAATGATCTCTAACTTTTTACCACTCATTAATCTGATGGCTTTACATTGCCCCCTTTTTTTCTATGGATTCACTTCAATGTTACTGATAATATCTTTTGGGGTCTACTACTTAATGAATTTGCTAATTGCCTCAATTGATTCTCAAAATTACTTATAGTTGAAGCTTGACAATGCAACTAATTTTTCCTTTGTAGCACAAATTCTGTCAATAATAGTTTATTTTTTTAACACAAACACAGTTATCTCGATTCCCTCCACACAATTAACAAACACACAAAGTTATCTCCAAGCCCTCCTAAATTTGCCTTCAGTCTGCCAAAAAGTCCTCCTCATTTCATCTTCAATTCACATCCTTTTTATCACCTCCTTCAATCGAACCGTCAGAAAATCGCAAAACCACCCTATGTCTGTGGTGAGCGTCGGGGGTGCTAGTGTTGCATTTTGGGACTAATCCTTCATCCTAGGGTTTCAAGTGCAGCGGCGCTGCTTCTGTGAGGGTTGTGGCATTGGTCCTTGGCACTAAGGAGCTTGGCCTCTAGCGTCATAGTGTCATGCTTTCGTCATTTTGGCTGGAATTTGTATACTTTGGGAGTTATGAGGCCCTAGTTATGATGTTGCAACGCTTGCCTTCTAGTGCTTGCTTCAAGCGATGATTCTTAAATTCAATTCTTTCAAGAGTTACCTTTATTGATATACAGCATATAACAAGTGTTACCTTTATTGATATACAGCATATAACCACAAAAAACATAAATATGACACAAAAATATTCTAAATACACTATATTACCATATCATATTTTACGTATATAACATATCCATCTATCAATACTGTATTCAAAGCTTGGCAACAGCAAACCTAGCACTTTCATATTCTTTCGCAGAGGAAAAGCTCTTCATATTCAGATTTTTTCTTTCGGAAGAATTTTAGCTCCAAGAGGATGAGAAAAAATACCTTAGAAAAAAGTGTAATATCTATTATTTTAAAAAAAAACCATCCCTGCCTTCAATATAACCTTTTTGTTTTTTTGTTTTTTTTTTGTTTTTTTGTAGAAAAGACAATTAAACATACAAATAACTTGTCTATTATGTGAACTAACTACAAACCAGACTCGAGCACGGTTTAAAGTTAGCAAAATTGAAAATAACCTGGTTTTATACTCAAGCCCGTGCAATGGAAGTTGAAAATTTGAAACAATGGCGGCCTTTGGAGAATCCCATCCAAAACTCCTGTACGTTAAGATACAGAATAACAACATATGCCCATAAAGTGTTAACAACAAGATGAAAGTGAGCTTTCTGATAATTGTCAACAGCATAAAAAATTACAAAAGAATTCAATAACCTTTTGTATCATCCATCTAAAAAACGCATTAATTTGAACAAAAAGATCGCCACCACCCAACATGCAATGGCGAAAATTTATGAGGCAATACATGCTATGGGACAACACATAAATTCATCAAAGTACACGACAAACTCAACTGAACAGCATATGACAAATAAAATGAATGAATAATTTAAACATATAAAAATCAAATGGTTGTTAGCAGTAGCTTTCTGCTTTAAACCAAAATTGAGATAGGCGGATGTGAAAGAGGAGGCTGGAACAGTTTTCAATAGGAATCTAATATTCAAAAACAAACAAGAAATAAAATCTCCTCTAGGCTTCTCTTTTTATGTTTGTAATATAGCCCTCTACAGCATACTAAAAAAGTTCACTTTTAAATATAAAATCATAAAAAAAC
>NEWO01000114.1:517938-536339 GCA_003013225.1 Phalaenopsis aphrodite
ACTCTTTCTACTTGCGAAGCAGAGTACGTGGCTGCAACCTCATGTGTTTGTCATGCAATTTGGCTTCGAAATCTATTAAAGGAGTTAAGTTTACCACAAGAAGAGGTGATTAAGATTTGTATCGATAACAAATCTGCAATTGCGCTAGCAAAGAATCCTGTTTTCCACGATAGAAGCAAGCACATTGATATGCGTTATCACTACATCAGAGAATGCATCGAAAGAAAGGAGATACAAGTGCAGTACGTGAAGTCTCAAGACCAAGTTGCAGATATTTGTACCAAGTCACTCAAGAGTGAAGACTTTATTAAAATGAGAAGTTTGCTTGGAGTCACAAAATCAAGTTTAAGAGGGGGTGTTGAAACATAAACTTGTTTTTAGTTGTTTAAATAAAGCTTAATTTCTAGAAGCTTATTCTAGAATATGTGGTAGGTATGAAATTATTGTGTAGTATGTGTGGTAGGTGTGGTAGGTGTAGTATGTGTGGTAGGTGTTGAATTATTGTGTGGTAGGTGTGGTAGGTGTTGAATTATTGTGTGGTAGGTGTGGAATTGTTTGTAATCATTGGATTGTAATTGTGGTGGCACAATCCTAGCCATTAATTTAGGAGGTGCCACTAGTATAAATAGGGGTGGAATCTTTGAGTTTGCATTAAGCCAAGTAAAGGTGTTAAATAAGAGTGAAACTTCTTCCATAAGTTATATTTTTTGGCCTTTGTCATTTCCTAAAAGCTTCTCCATTCCAACACAACTCACCCAAACCCGGTGCACACAAACACACACGGATATATAAATATATATAAAGAATGGCCTGAGGCTATTATACGAGCCTCGGTCATTCCCGTGTGCCAAATAATTCGAGCACCATACCCTCCACCGGGGGGAATCGAACCTCAGACCAGAGGAGACTTACAACAGACAAGCAAATGCCCAACCAACTGATCTGAGTACGCGGCGCATTACACACACACAAACACACGGATATCCGTGTGTGTGTGTGTGTGTGTGTGTGTGTGTGTGTGTGTAAAGAATAGTACCTCTGAATCATAGATAACTAATAAATGGTTCAGGATATCCATTCAAAAGACAAGAAACCCGAATAAGAATAATCTGAGAACCTTTACTATTAGGTGATTTCACCAAAACAAATATCCATCTTATGAAAAATAGATTGGCACATAAAAATTATTACACCGTATGGAAAACAAATTGGCAATGGCAAAAAGTCCTCAGAAGTTTCATATTGTAAATAATATTTAGAGTATAGATAAAAGAAAATCTAGTATCACATTTTTACTTGGATTTGTTCTTGGGGCTAAGAGATAATGCAAAATTTGTTAAAATTGTCACAATAAAATAAGAACCAAGATGCGAGGGTATTGATCTACTTGAAGATATCTTTAAGAAATGAAAATCAATCAAATCAAATAAGAAAAGTAATTCAAAATTAATGAATGAGTCAACTGAAACCTTCCACCACATAAAATAATCCATGTTTCCAACCATCTATCAAACAAAACTTGGCAATCTTAAACTGAAATCTTCCACCATAAGATCTAACTAGGTAAACTCTGTTCTTCATACCAGAAAACCAACTAAAGTCGAGCATAACTTCAGTTTCTCAAGAGTAACACCTTCAGTTGATATATCACCGTCAACGTAGTCTAGTGCCACCAAGCTCTTTCCTAAGTTACTATTGTATCTGCTTACAACTCCCACTACATGAGCAATATCATGCCTCTGCTGAAAGCCCTTTTCAACAAGTCCATCATTGTATCTCTTACTGCCACCAAGTGCAATCTTCACTCGGTACACCCACTTGTTGTGCAATGTCTTCTTCCTTGGTAGAAGTTCTGTCAGCTCCCAAGTTTGATTCCCTGATAGAGAATCCGTCTTCTTCTTCTTGATCAGCTCTCACTTACTCGAATTCTTATCTTGCAAAATTTCTTTATAACTCTGTGTTTCTCCACCATTTGTCTGTACAAGGTCTGATTTTTCTGCTTTTTGCGCTCTGTCACTTTTCAGGAAATGGACCTTCTTCTGTTTCCTCATAATGCACATCTAACTCATGTGTCCTCACCCGGTAAACTTGTAGTCATATATAGTGTGTCAGTTTTCTTACTCTGAGTCAGTACTAATGCTCCTTTGATAACATTCCAAGTGTTATCTGAAAACACTACCGAATTATCACCCTCATTGAGTTGCCCAACAGAGATGGGTTTTTTCTTCAACTCAGAAATGTGTCTAACTTTTTACAAAGTTCATTTGCTCTTATTAGAGAGTGTAATATCAACATCTCTCATCCCCACCACGTCCAGAGTTTTTCCATCAGTCAGATGTATCTTCCCAAAGTTACCTGCAATATAATTTCGCATTAACTCCCGGTGGGAAGATGTATGGAAGGAAGCCACTGAATCCAGTATCGAGTCATCAACAGAACTGTGAACTGCCAGCAATAATGCATCATGTATTTCTTCAGTTACAACATTAGCGTCATTATTCTCCTTCTTCTTAAGATTCATGCATGTCCTTTTTATGTGACCAGCCTTGCCACAATTCTAACAGGTTGTCTGTTGACCGGACTTTGATTTTGATCTCCCTCTGTTTGAGATCTTGTCATTTGATCTCCCTATGGAATCAAAATTCAGCGCCGAATTTGAACACGAGGTCTCGCTAGATACTACTTGCAAACCTCCTCAGCCAAAATTAAATCATGAATATCATTATATTTCAGCTTGGATTTACCTGCAGAATTGCTAACTGTCATCATCATGGCTTCCCAGCTATTTAGCAATGAAGCCAACAATATCAGTGCACGTATCTCATCATCAAAATCAATTTTAACAGACGATAATTGATTTGTGATAGTATTGAAATCATTCAGGCGTTGAACAACAGAGACACCTTCCACCATCTTCAAGTTGAATAACTTTTTCATCAAATGCACCTTGTTATTTGTCGATGACTTTTCATACATACCTGATAAAGCTGCTATGAGATCTGCAGTAGTCCTCTCTTTGATGACGTTGTGGGCAACCGATCTCGACAGGGTTAATCGTATAACCCCCAGAACATGTCGATCCAACAGATTTCATTTCGCCTCATCTATCTTTTCTGGTCGTTTTCCCAATAACGGAAGATGAAGTTTCTTCTCATAGAGGTAGTCCTCTATCTGCATCCTCTAGTAAGTAAAATCTGTGTCATTGAATTTCTCAACCCCTGATGACATCACTTTGTCTCCGCCCATTGTTCTTCCTTAGATTCGAACCCAAGGCTCTCATACCAGTTGTTGTGAAAAATGACGAAAATAAAGCGAAAAATGGAATGAGAAAAAATTACACGCAGAAAAAACACCAGAGCGACACACAGATTTACATGGTTTGGCAAATTTGTCTACGTCCACGGAGCTGCAGAGGATTTATTTCTTCGAGGAATTACACCGTCGAGCGTCTCGCGTCTCGACGTTTACAAGAAAATCACTATTTTATGCTCTCCCTTCCTCTGTCTCTCTCTCTCTCCCTTCTTCTCTCTCTCTCTCTCTCTCTTCCTCTCTTTCTCTTAGCTCTCAAGGTGGCTTGGTTTGGTCTTGTTTGGCTTGCATTTCCTTTAAACTAAAATAAATTATTTATAGAAACCATGAGAGCGGTAGGTGGGAGGTAGTTGAGCGGTAGGTGGGTGTAGTAGGTGAGCGGTAGGTGAGATACTTAATTAGGAAACTAATTAAATTCGGTGAACCGGGTCTCCACATTACCCAACATGGAGGAACTTATAAAAGAAGGGAGAAAGGATATCCAATCGATTATTAGTGCAAAGAACCATATCAATGTTGGTCCAGTTAGAAGTAGCACAATGATTGTTGCAACAGGTATGTGACAACCATTCCTGAGGAAGTTACAAGAGGCCAATTTGAAAGACAAAATCATTGATATATTTTAACTTGATTGAGAAAGGCAAAGTTCCAACCTTGTAGATGAGAGAATGAATAAAATGGAAATATAAGTGCAATCCAACTTTTATTGACCAGTTTAAGAATATCGATAAGGGAATCCTATAAGTGGTTCTAAGTGATGCATCACTAGCAGCATACACAGATTATGATGCAATTAATACAGCTAGGAAAAAAAACTAACCATGAAACAATTGAGAGGAGTGAAGAGAAAAAGAATCATCTTGTGCATTTAATCCAGATTTTTCCATCAATAGTTGAATTAAAATTGATGTGAATGTCTTCAATATGAAACATTTGTAATCCTTTATAGAAATTGAAATAGAAAAAAGAGTCAAAGTTAAATTTTGTCTCCAGGAGAGAAACAAGACCAACACAGTCAGTGATCAAATTATTGCAATCCAAGATACGCTCTTCCCCTAGAAGGCCTCTCATATTTCAAATGCAAAGATAGAGATGGACATATAAAAGAGAATGACTTATTGCTTTAGTAGTCTGTTTTATAAGTTCTAGAATCAATACATCCAGTTTTAATTTATTGTCTACTTATTTCTCTACTAATTTCTCTACTATAGGCCAATGTGTTGATATAAGGCATTTTACAATTTCACACATTGAGGAGTTGGCATATTGGCAAAGGGTCAGCTAGTGTTATAGAGTTTCCGATAATTGGACTTGGTAATCAAGGGTGGACAAAGATAGAGTATAAGGGATCGATTTAAGTGTAGAAAGGCATGGCAAAAACTTAACATTATGGTAGGCTGCAAGGCTAAGATTTCAGGTATTCAGTCTGTGTAAAGTGATATGGAAGAGGGCTTCTTGGCATTCTAAGGTGCAATGTTCACAAAGGCTTCTATCTCCAACCTCAACATTGTTGGTTGAAGGCTGGGGAAAAGGCAAAGATAGCTCTGCATCAGCTTTTTGGTTACCTATCATACAACACTTCTTGGATGATTCTGTTGTTATTCAGGTTTTTTGGAATGGAGTCGAGCAGTTATTAATTTAATTTTATTTGAGCACAAAATCTAGCAAAAGTGAGTCAGGATTATGATTGTTAGTATGACAGTTGCTAATTTCCAACTAAATGATCATTTCGTATACCATCAACAAAAGCATCTACTATGAAAAGAAGTAATAAATTGTATTGAAAGCATCATGCTAGCTACATAAATCAAACTACATTCTCTAGTTCACAGACAAAGTTCACCATTCTACAAAAATATACATCAATTAACCTTCGATACTAATCAATAACTCCCTATTGACAATGTCAGAGATATTATACAAAAGAGAACACAATCAAGCAAGACTGACCTCCTGCATTTCGACTTCGACAAGCTTGGGCGACGAATCTGCAACCCAAATGCAGAAACCAACTCCATCGAAAAAAGACAGTGGCCAATCAACAAAGACATTCTTTACAGTTTCTTCCTAGACCTTCCCCAGTCCGTTGCCCGAATGGAAAAGGATACGTTTCATGTACAAAAGAAACCAGAAGGGAGAGGGAAGAACTGAGATCTAGACCACCGATGATGATGAATAGATTGGTTGATTAGGTAAGGATACAAGCTTCAGCAGAAGCACAGGGGAAGGAAAGAGAGAAAAATACGGAGCACGCCAAGATGAGGAGGTTCCAGGGACTTTCTTCCGAGACCACGGTTTGAGTTTTGGAATAGCGGGGCTGGTGCTGTAATGGAGCCGAGAACATATCATAGTTTGGACTTTAGCTTAGTATAATAATAATTTGAACAAGTTTGGTTTGTTGAAGCTTGGTTTGAGCTTGTATCAAGCTCTCATATATTGTTCAAATTTGATTGATTTCAAATTTTATTTAAATAATATTCATTTATCGAGTATTTAACTAGTTATTTGTTAAACAACAAATGAGTTGTTCATTATGTTCATATTTTATTTAAGATTCAAATTTAAAAAAAAAAATGTTTGAGTTTGTTTATTTACTGTTGCATTTGTTATTTTACTGTCCCAAGCGTGGGTATGGACAGGTTGAGAATGGAGAATAGCAAAAGGCGACATTTTCAAAATATTTTGAAGGCTGTTGGCCGGCAGCAAAATTTCATTCTTTGAGGGTGTTTGGCTTCAAACCATATTTATGTTACATAGCATTTAATCAGCCCTGTAGATTCAGATTTATATTGGTGTAGATGGCTGATCGAATTTAATAAATTTATATTTATATTGTAAAAGAAGACGAAACGTGAGAACAAGAGACGAACATGAAAACATTTGATTTAACAGAATGTTGGATTCAATTTTCATTATTTTTTTTTTATTTTTAGTTGGTTAAATTCATTGCTAAATCTATTAATATGGTGCTGCTAAACATCCCTTTAAAGCATTGAAAATTCAGGTGTTTAGGGAAACAAAAATAAATACTATGTAATGGTAAAAGGACAGTAATGTATTTGGATTTTTTTTTTTAATTTCAACTTCAATGTATTTAAAATTGTAAACCCTAAGCATACTAATTTGTATAAAGAGCTGTCAATCACAGATATATCTGGTCAGTCGATTGTTGTAAGTGAATCAATGCACTTGATGAGCAACTCGGACAAGGCTTGATTAATATTCGATATGCTTGTTCAAATTCGTACGTAAATAAATAAATTTGAACAATTTTTTAGAATCTCGGAACTTAAATGAGCCAGGTTTAAAAATAGTTCAACTCGTTTGTTAATGTTCATGAATAAATTTGTTTATCATTTAATAGCTAAATTGTTGAATTATTTATTTTATATTATATATTATTTAAATAAAATATGATTAATTATTGCTTATTTAATAATATATTTAATAGCAAAATATTATAATTTAATATCAATACGTTCATAAATTTAATGCAATTCTTTTTTATTTACTTATTTCTACGGCCTAGTTTATAAGTATTTATTTATGTTATTTGAAGGAAAAAGGTATACTAATTAGGACTTCTATATTATTTTATTTGTTAGGTATAAATAAACCAGTTATATGTTAATTTGAAATCAACATAATTGCTTATTTATTTTATATAAAAAATTAAATACTCATTAAAACTTTAAATATGTTTATTATTTTTACATTAAAAATTACAGACAATCAATTCTTTAATTTTATATAAGGAATTAAGTATTCATCTGAATTTTTAGTTTTTTTAATTAATACAAACAAGCCCAACATAAATCAAATATAAACATAAAAAAGTTTAAGCAAGTCAAATATAAACATGTATCTTAAAGTTCTTCTCAAGCTTAAACTGAACACCACTACTGATTTTTTCAAGCCAAGACCAAACTATGACATACTCAACTCAACTCCGCTTGATTACAACCTTATTGGTACCAGCCAGCACTTGTCCTCCACTACACGAAGAACCATCTGTCTTCATCGTTCTCCTCGAATAGACATAAGTTGCTGCAATGTTCTTTGCCCACATAATTTACGTTAAATCAATTGCGAAATTGTTTAAATACATTATATTCATTTTACATTACATTATTTTTTATTAAACCAAAAAACCCTAAGTATAAACTTAAATTAATGCAACAAGTGTAAGAACTAAGAACATATTTGTGGACGAAACCATGCCTCCATGGCGCCACTTTGGACCCTACGTGACACGTTTTCTATATTTTATTTTATTCTTTTCAATTCGGAGGACCTAATTAAGAAGAATGAGGTGTGTTTTGTCTCATTTTGTAAATTATAGGGTTTGTGAGGAGTAATGTGTAAATGGTGGTTGGATTTCTTAACATTTAAGCAGACGATGCTCTTTTGTGTCAACATCAATATAATCCCTCTCGTCATCTATTGTTGTTGCATGACCGGACTGTCGTGAGCTTTGGCGGTTAGAGATGGGATGGTGCTGGCATCCAATATTATCAAAAATAATGGGAAAATTATTACGTCTTGACGACCTCACACTCTGTCCCGTTGTATCACGTTCGTTATTTTGAAGCAGCTCTATGTCCGGACTCCGGACGTTGTATTTTTCCAAATATTGTGGGCTAGATGTGATCCCAGAAGGTGAAGTCTATAAAAAAATGTGTTGGCTTATGTAAATGTCAAGTAATTAGACGTCGCTCTACGCTAATATTATACGAAATATAAGTCATATTACTCAAAATTTTCAAAATAAATTAATTACCAATATTTTACTCTTTTAAATTAAAAATAATATTAATATTTATGAGCCCGAATTTTTGTCTAATAAGCATATTTTTATTATTTATTTTTGCAGTCATGCCATAAATAAAAATATCAAATTTTGAATATATTATTTTTAATTAAGGGGTGACAACTATGATGTATTGAAATAGAGAAATTTATTTCATTTAAAGTTGACAGAAATTAAGTATATTGTTATGAAAGTGTAACCACTTGTAGGTCTAGAACTAGGCTTATAAATGGAGAAAATATTGTGTCCGGAGTTCGGATGCAAGCAACGTTCAGACTCTGGCGCGATACAACCTTTTTTTTTTACGTCGAATGTATCGCGTCCGTTGTCAGGACGCTGCTCGCATCCGAACTCCAGATACAATATTTTCTCCTATAGTTGAATTCACATTTTATGAATATTGGGAGCAATCTAATCGCATTAGTATAATATTAAATATATATATATATATATTAATAGTATTTATGGTTTAGCTAATTAGTATCGTTATGTTAGAGAGCTACTTGAGATAATTGAGGTAATTGATGAGCCATTCAATGGTTCAAATAAAGCGTTTGTCAGTACCTTGATGAAGAAGTTTTCATTTCTAATGCTAGCAATAGTAAAACATAAGTGGGAGAACATAATTCAAAGTAGAGGATATCACAACTTAACTTAAGACACTTCGGTTGTATACCTTTGAAGCATTTTTTATGCACTTTATTTTGAATATTCTTCCACAACAATATACTTCTTTCAAGATATATTGTTACACAAATGAAAATAAATTGTCAACTAATGAGCTTATAATGCCACCACAACCCCAACACCAACGAACTACAATAAAATAAATAACAAAGAGGTGTGTTGTGTGGGGCGACGAGGTGTTCGAAGAGAGCAACAATTGGAATAACTTTTCCCAAAAAAACAAATAATACCTACATATAACACCAAAACATTAACTTTTTTTCACTCCTGCACACCCCCAACATAGAGCACCAGCCCCATAAAACTAACAACACCAACCACATAAGGCGTGACTTCTCCCAAAAAGAAACCAGCAACAATAGAGAACACCAAATCCATACCACTACAGAAACATAAAACTGAAGAGACAACACAGAAAGTCATATACGGATATCCACAGAGAGCACCAAACCAATGACAACTGCAAGAAAAATTCTTTGGCAAAAATATCCAAACCAACACACACAAAAATGCAAAAACTAAGCCATGAAACATCTCACAACTAAAAGCAACATATGCATATCATATCAAAAAATCGCAGAAATCAACCTAAAATCAATCATAGCAGATAGGGGAGTTTGATGATCAAATATACCTTCTAAACGATTGGGACAGAGAGAAAAGAAGAGCGATGATAGAAGTTACCAACCGAAAACACACACAGAATGGGAGATAAGAGCCCAAGTTAGGACATTGAGTTTTGCTCAATAGGGCACAATGACAGAAGGGCGGCGGGGAAGAGGAGGGGTTATGTGAGCAATACCCTTTCAAAGAAACGCAGATCACGGGTGTTAATCCGCGACGTGATATATTGTGCAAAATAGTTCATGCTTAATAAAATACCGTGAAAACGGTTTATTCAAATAAAAAAAAAACAAGGGCGGCAAGCCGCACTGCTGTCCCAAACAGCCAATGAGTATGACCAATAACTAGACTAATGACTTGATAAAGCAAATTGTTGAACACATTCAAAGCTAGCCTAAAAATATTTAATTTTATTTTGTAAAAAGTCGGGCTTCAATGTTAATTGGATTAGAAATTAATTATAGAACAGTGGTTTGAACCAAGTCATCTAGTCAAAGAAAAAAGATTCTTTACAATTAACCACTCCATAAATCTTACACGTAAATTATATTTGGATAATGTAGGCCCTATATATATATATATATATGACATGATAATAAAACATTGTTTATGAAGTCTGTGGATAAGATGAATAGCTGGCGTTTGTCTGAGTGGAGTGATTTATAGCCTCCAGCAGAATTTGGTCAATAATAAATTCATGAAAAGCTTTCAGTCAACATACATTGTCCGTGCAGTTCATTAGCGTCAATTCATATTAATGCCAAATCAAAAACAATATCTCTCAAATAAATACAATTTAAAGGGGCAATTGGTTTTAAATTTCTATATCCTAATGTGACTATTTTTGAAAGTATCTAATGCGGTGCTAAGTCTCACATTGAGATAATATGGAAAATATTAATATGAAGTTTAAGTAGAGATCACGATACATGCAATTTAGATTATTTTAATTTTGATGATTTTTGTGATGTGAAAATTTTGGGTGGTTAAATATAAAATAAAGTTTAGGTGTTATATATTCAAATATATAGGAGTTTGATGTTTGCTGCTCGACGTGACTCTTTAATTAACATCTACAAAGTCACTTGTTCGAGCCCGCCTGAGTGCAAGCCATACAACGCATGATCTAATGACTAGACACACAAGTATTGCTGGAGGCTCATATCATAGAATAAGAAACTACATAAAGAACATTAATGGAATTGATTAAGCAATGCCTTATTCATCCAAAATTTCACCTTAAATCAATATATTCTTGATAAGAAAATAAGTTATGTAAATTAAAATTCATACTTTATGTTACAAATTTATCTGATCAAAACATTACTTAAATAGACATCATTTACGCGGACAAATAAGCCAAAAAAATATGCCATCGATTGCCTTCTATAAACAAAAGATATTCATGGATGTAATTTTTCTAATTTTCAACATAACCATCCATTAAGTTAATGTTAACAACCACTAAAATGTTAATATAAATCTGTCAAACAAACTTTTATGTAAAATTTTAAAAAATAACAATAATAAAAAGAGACTACATAAAGAGCAATATCAGCAGCAGCGCCACCCATCACATTCAGTTCGTTGTGGTCAAGACAAGTGCCTGTGCTTCTAGTTGCAAAACAAATACAGCTCTTAATACATTCCAAATTATCTACTTCAACGAAAAAATAGAAGGGGCATTTACAAGCATGGCACACAATTCTTATGTATTTACATAAATCACACCTAAACTTTCATATTTACACACATGACACTGACACTCAAATCTTCTAACATCACATTAAAAATAGCACTAATACACATTTTGATGCATAAATATCAAAGATTAGACGCGAGATATGTAAATACATAAGAATTGTGTGCTGTGCATGTAAATTTCCCAAAACAGAAGTATGGATTAAAAGAATTTCAGAAAGATGAAGAAGAAGAAGAACATGGCAGGCGAAGGTTTCAGTGAATCACTGCTTCATTTCTGTATCTGAAGCATCAGTGTTGGGCAGCTGATGTGGTTTTTGGAACTGCTGTTGAAGTTGGAACATTTGAGGCTTCAGTTGAAGTTGCTGGTTTAAGTTGAGGGAGAGTGGTTCGCCGGTGGCAAGTTTCAGGCGCTGAACCTCCGCAGATAGAGCTTCATTCAAAGCTTAGGATTGAACAAAGTGAATCAGATTTTGTTTTACAGATATAAACACTTTATTATATGCAATATTAGAAAATAGGACTGATAAACAAGTTAAAGATGCAGTTAATATGGTTCTATTTTATGATGTTAAGCCATGTGAAAGAATCAAGAACAAATGCTGGAATATAAAAAAGATTAGCCTGAAAAGAGAATTTCAGAGCTTCACGTCAAAAGTCCAGAACTTGGTGCACAATGCATAATTATATCAAAAGTAAAATCTTGTATAAGGTACATTTCTAAATTTTGTTCTTTTACAATAGCTTTTTATATAGCAAAGTGTTTGTAAAATTAATTAATATTTTATAAAGGAAGATAGGTGGCATTGGAAGCGAAACACTGTGTTTTACAAAGAGAATTCATGCTGAAGCTCAAGTTCTATGAAGCAAAACTAGAGTAAAAATCATGGCATGATTGATCTAAACATAGATGCCAAAAACCATATCGGCTAAAGCTTACAACCATATAAAGGAGTAAAACAAAGCAGAATCAAATAAATAGAAAGCACAGCTAACGGGCATGATTTCATAAAAAAGAAAGTTAAGCTCATATTTTTTATCGTGCACAAACTTCAAATTAGATAAAATTAGAGTATTTTTTACATAAAATTTTTCTATTTCGCAGAAATGCCTTGAAATGATAAAAATTTAGGTAGAATGATACAATCAAGGAGTTGTTTAGTGCACAAATATTGCTATGTTGTGTCATGTTATATCACTTAGTTTGCAGACAGTTTTAAACAACTTTCATATATATGACACATGAAGCTGAAATCAATGGCATCTAGATATCAACAAAAGATGAAGACATGTTTAGGTGTTCCTGAGGTTTTCGAAAACCTCGCAATATAGTCTAAAAAATGACACAGAATCAGACGCTTAATAATTGAAAATTAGCATTGCCAACTGATAACACTGACAGCATAATAATACCATAATTGGATAGTCCGTAAGAAATAGATTTAATCGAAGTTATAAACCTCCTTATAGAGGTTATATCATATATGAATGTGTAATATAAACAGTTAATGGTTGTTTGCAGGCAATTCATAACCACTAAATTAAATCATAAATGTATTCTATGTGGTTAAGAAGTTAGATATCAATCACATTCTTGACTAAGCTTCATTCATACTATCGAGTTACTAACACGTTGCATTTTTTGATATCAAATAGTCATAACTACCACCATAAAGATGCATTATAAGAAAAATAAACATTAAGAGGATGTATATTAACAGATTTTGCTAGGATTTTAAGTTAAATCTTGCCTTTATGTCTTTAGTAGAATAGGCAGCGTCTGCTATTATGTCTTTACCTATGAGCAGAGTAAGAATTTTCTTTAATGAGGGCACAAATTAATGATTTAAAAAAATATTAAATTATTTTTCTAGAAATTTGGGGTCGGCATTAACAGCTACCAAAAAAATCATGAGGTCTTGATTAATTTAATTAAGATTTTTATAATCAATAATTAGGTTATTCATGACTTCTAAACTTAATTAATTGTTAGAGTAATGCAAATAAAATATACATGATTATGTTCCATCGCCATCAATGCTTTAAAATAATATCATGTGAATGTTACTTAAAAATATTATTATTAACTTTAAGCAATCAATTGACTAAAGTTCATAAAATTAATTAAATTTTATTATAATTTTTTTAAAAAAAATAATTATAAAATAGTTATAAATAAATATATATACATATGATTAATTTGATAACATAATTATTGATTATTAATTAATTATATTAATTAAAATTAACTTAAAAAATAAATTAAATCTTAAAATCTATTATCACCTTTTTGCCTGTTTAGCCCGCAAATCTCACCCTTGTCACTTACCTTCCTCTTACTCCTCCAGTCGTGCCTAAAAGGTCGAAACTGTCACCGTAAAAATGTGACTGGAGTGTTCTAGGAAGGCAATGGCTCGAACGCAACGTACAAAGATATCTTGTATGTCCACCCTTTCCACTTCTCTCCTACCTGACTAACCCTCATCTTTCTCTTCCTTCCTCCAAATTCGCTTCACGCATTTCGGCTCCTAAATCATGTAAATGCACCTTCCAACAGGATTTACTAATCTTGGATATAATTCAGAACGGAGGAGAAATGGGATTTAAGATCATGTACGATTTAAAGTTGTCATTTTGCTGTTTGGCAAGATGTAGGTAAAATCTTTCTTAAATCTTGCTAACAAATAGATCCAACGGTTGAGCTTGAGGCGGTCCAATGGGGTCATAAGCCCAGAATGCCCGCGGCTCCACTGGCTTTGGCCCAAGCCAGGAGTGTGATATGTAAGCTATTGAATGCAAAAGCAATTGAACAGCATATTCAAATATGGTGAAGTTAACAATATGAAGTTAACAAATTAAAATGGTAATATTCTCAAAAGTTTCTCTAATTCCCAAGACTACTAAAAGATCAATTGGTTAAAACCTCTTTAAGTCCCTATGAATCCCAAAACTAATAATAAAGTCAGAATCAATCTATGAAGCATAACTATGAAAATTAAGGTGAAATTTTGCCACCAATCCGTACATAAATTTATCATGACATACAAGAAAATTTCATAATAGTTGTTAACATAATAGAAACCGACTCAAGTGGAATATGAAGTTTATCATTATCATCTTTCGCTTGCATTGGTACAGGAAAACCTCCATAACCAAATAACAGTTTTTGTACAAAAATGAAAAAAACAGATCAATAAACAACAGAAATAGCAGTAATGGGCATCTACATACATACAGCACGATTCTTATGTCATTACATAACTAACACCTAAACATTCATATTTACATGCAGGCCACTCAAATCTTTAACATCAAATCAAAAATAACACCATCGCCATCTTTTTAAGAGTGAAATACACATTTTCATACATAAGCTTATGACACCAAGGTGTTATAAGTGTAAATATCAAACTTTGGGTATTACAAGTAAAAATACATATGAATTGTGCAGTATATGTTTAAATTTCCCCAAGTTGTATAGTTTATTGGAGCAACATGCCTCATGATCATTGAAGATAACCAAAGAAAAAAACAAAAAAATCTCTGCCGGTTTTCTTGTTTGGTGGAAAGAATTACATTTAAAAACCTTGGTACAAAACGACTAGTAAACAGAAAAGTACCATCTCTAAGCTGTGCTTGCTGCTCCATTGCTTGCAAACGAAACTTCAAATGATTATTCTGAGAAGCGATTCCAGCTGAGTCTCTCTACAAAAAGACAAATACAGAATTAGGTCAATATCTACAGTCAAATCAAAGTTAAATTACTTCAAAATTTTCAAATCGCCTACTAACAGTCATAAACCAATATATCCTAACAACAAGATTTTGCTGAATCACCTGTAACAAAGTCAGCTGAGCTGACAATGTGGTCGCTTCTGTTTGTAAAGTTTGCACCTTGTGTTCCAGCTCTGAGATATAACGCATTTTTCGTTCCTTGGAACGAGCAGCGGATTGGCGATTTGCTAATATCCTGTCAAATCAATACAAGAAAGAAATTTGGTAGTATCTTGAGCTCTATGCTCTAGCAGATGACAAATGAGAAAATTTTAAGTACCTCTTAGCTCTTTTAGGATCAGTCATTGCTATCTCTGCAAGCTTTTCATTAGCCATGATTTTCTTCATCTCGGCACCACTAAACTCCCCATTACCAAACTCCAAGCTGAATGGGCCGGACATCCCATCGATTGATCCGCTACGCGAATGCTGACCAGGCTTCGCTCCGGGGGAAGGTGGCAGCTTTGGTACTTCCTCGCCAAAATTCAACCTTCCCATAAAGCTATCCACTGAAAGACTCCTACAATGTCTGGGAGCCATCTTGATCGGAATGGGATCTCCGACTGCACTTCTCTTGTGCCCCTCCTTCCTATCCATCATTCTGCTCGGACACTCATTCATACTGCTCTCAGCTTCATTCTCACTGCTTTCTGCACCATTCGTCTTAGAGCCACTAGCCTTGCTGTCTAAGTCATCACGCTTCTCTTCAGTGCCTGAAGAGTTGAGAGTGTCCAAGCTGTCAAGATTCATGTAAGCGCTGATGAGATCATCTCCTGCATCTCCCTCAGATTTTGGATCACTATCACCTTCTCTATCACATTCAGCTTCTTGCTTCACAAATTGAGCCTGGCGCTTACCCGATCCCAACGGAGGGCTTTCTTTAGCCACCGACAAATGCTGAGGCAGCGGTGGGAGTCCGGATATAGGATTGAAAGATTGTAGAAATGCAAAAGGTATGTCGCTCTGTGAACGCCTATGCGCTTTGCGTGGCGGGATCCCTTCAGCAACGGCAAGATCTCTTCTTGCAGACGGGAGCGGAGTTTGCCGGGTGACTGAACCAGCCGCGGAACAGTTCTCCATGTTTGCATCCATGGGAGCCGCCTGGTCGGGAAAAGGTAAATTATTGAAAGATGGCAGCGAATCAAAAGAGAAGAAGGAAGGCTGAGAGAGTGAACGAGAATGGGAAGGCAAAGGACTCAAGTTCGCCGGAGATGGCGGTGCGGCGGCACCGCCGGTGGCCGCGATCTGGGAGTAAGGTGAGGTAGGGGGGAATAATGGATGAACAGGCGGGATGCCCGGGCGCTTGGCTCCTTCAGGAATAAGGGCAGGAGGGTACTGACGGTAGAATACGTGGCCACCGGCCGTCGATTCCGATCGGCCAGGGAAATTGGAAGGCGGGGAAGAGGATATCGAGTTCGGAGAAGTTTTTAAACCGTGAATCATATCGTTGCGCGATTCCTCTACTTCCTCCATGTAGAAGAAGGAAAATAGAAAGAAGAGAAGAGTGAAGCTTTGGAATGGAGTTATTGAAAGCGGTCGGAAAGGGGAAGAGGAGTGCAGACAAATGGAATGCCGGCGGAGGTTGCCTTGGGTGGGGATTGCGCCAAATGTGTGATTAGTAAAAGGGCATAAAGGCGGTAACTTTGCTTCGACAGGGGGGCGGAGCAGCCGAAGCGCTTTCCCTTTGCTGGAGTGTGTGCTCGAGCTCTCTGCTCCGTTTCTTCCAAGTTCGGAGTTTTCTTCTAATCGCCTGCGATTCTTCCGTGTGGCCGAGGAGGACCCCTCGGTTTGCGCCCTCTTTCTGTGGAAATCCGCGTGAATTTAAAGAGGATTTCAACGTCATCTCATTGTGGGTTTCATTTGCATTTCATTTCGCCGCGTGGGTCTGTCCATATCTGTTTTAACCTCCTAAGTTTTGAATTTATTATTTACATTTACCTTGTTTATATTAGACCGGTAATGGGTTCAGCCGCTTTGAAGTAACTCCGGCCGGTCCAGGGCAGACCTTCCAGCATGACAATGGTAGTTTTGCAGATGAGACATGTCTTATTTTGTAATTTTCTTCGAAAATAAATAATCGCAATTATTAACAATTAGAGTTTTGGTGCATGGCAATTTTATATAATTTGATCACTGTTCTCCTAAGAAATTAAAAAATTGCTCAGAAATGTCCCACCAATTGTGCCGAATCATGCTAATAACTACAATAATTTATTTTCTTTTTTGTAAGAAAAAAAATGAGTGGAATGTGGATGTCCAACATTTCTAAATTATATTTTTTAAAAAAAATATTTTTGGCCCTATATTTTCTTAGTATGTGATTATTTAAAAAAAAAAATATGAATGTGATGTTGGCCTGGTGATTCGACAGTTTCTCTCGCAATAAAATTCTTATACTTGATATTCACAAATTAAATAAAATCAAATAAAAGTATTTCGAATAATAAATATTTCTGGCTCAAAATCAAGATCATAGATTGCCCCGATTTTAGCATCTCGACAAGGCGAGCCTAATGAAGCCAAAATTAATTTGATTTTAGTTAGATCAATCACATATAAAATCATTTTAGTGTAATAGGAAGTTTTGGATGGACAATTGAATGGTCATATAGATTACAAATTTGACAAACTTATAGTCAAATAGAGTGAATCCTTGAGCTGATTCCAATGAGCCGTATTACTCGATTCTAACATTATTATGACATTCAAATACTTATATAAACACCATCTGATCAAAGAGATCACTCCTAGCCATCTTTTAGATTAATCTGAGTACACGTGGTATTTACAAAGGGACTACTCACAAAATTTATAAATAGAACCTCACTACCTTCATGAAATGAGATTTGAGACTAGACTTGGAAGAGAAAGTTGAAGAAATTCAAGCTTATTAGGGCTCCCAAGTTCCACCACTGCCGGACCGCCATCGATTAGCCATTACCACCATCACAGTAGCTTAGCCACTGCTTTCAAGCTCCCGCCGCCACCATACAACTATTGTTTGGCCCCTATTAGAACGCTATTGTCCAGCCATCAACATATGGTCGTTGCCACCATTGCTAGACCACCACTACTTAGACGTTGCTGTCAAGCCTTTGCCACCACGGGACCTTCATTGCCTAACCGACACCGGACCACCATCTGACAGACGCCTTCGTCAAACTATCACTGCCTAATCTCCAATGTTGTTGACTCTTTATCGCCATTGCAGCAGTCGTGCTACCATCATCACCCCCACCAGTTCTTTATTGTCTTACCATCACGGCCGTCATCGATGCTGGTATCAAACTTCTCCAATATTTTTGTCACATTTCTAATGAAAGTCATATCCCACTCGTGTATTATAATTTCAATTATTCAAGAGTCGGTAAATTTGTTGTAATCTATATTGACTTAAAAGAATCATTTCAACTTTTCAACTCGACTGGACCTGTGTTTTTTGCCCATTCATATTTTTCACACAAATCTCATGTTATCTTTTGTCAATGCATTTTTC
>NEWO01000114.1:541333-553418 GCA_003013225.1 Phalaenopsis aphrodite
TACAAATAAAATAGGAAGGAGACTCCTTATAGACGATGATGACAAATAACAACATCCATAATGGTATATCAAAACAGGCATTGACCATAGTTGGGTTGAGTAAGCCTCATTTGTCTTAAGCACATAACAAACAAAATTATTGAAATAGGTCTCGAGTAAAAGAGAATCAAAAAATGAAGACGACCAATTCAACAAGCAAATGGGAGAGAAACTCAAGATAGTATCATAGATAGAGGCCTCACAAGAAGGGGATAACAGCATATCAGCAACTCTTGACCCATAAATAGCCACTGAACATTACAATTAAAATTGAGAAGCATTCAACTTAATAGAACCCCAAATATTATCATTAATGAATAAATGATCATTTCTCTTCATTTTTTTTCTATTTTAAAAATCATAAGAGTTTTTTAATTTCAAAAAAATATGATTATGAAATCATCTTCCTTATAATAAATCTACAATTCTACTTCTACAAGAAAGAGGGAACTGGAGAGGAGATAATTAGAAGACGCAACCTTTTTAGTTGACATGTGTGAATGATTTAAGCTTATTTTTTATATTCGTTGTGTTATTATTTTAAATAGATTGTTCTCCCAATAGAATAGATATTCCATTCAACTCTATTGCATAATTGTAAGCAAAGAAGATAGGGCTATGATTTTTTTTATGAGTTTTACAAAGGAAACAAATGCATTTTCTAGCAATTTAAAACATTTAATTGTATTCTTGATTAAATTTGGTGAAACCTTATTGATAAGCCCATAAAAAAAAACAGTTAAACCCTCAAAATGAAGATGAGTTATAAAACTTTAAATAGAATAGAGCTAACTCGCATATCTCTGAGAGAACAAATGAGATATTAACATGTTTCTCTATAATTAGACAAGATATTTATCATTTAGTTGTGTACTGAATTGAAATATTTTAGTAGGAATGCTAAGACCTTACATGCAAGACCTATAACGACTACTGTTGTTGTATACCGGTGTATTTCTTGAGGCTTGATTTTGGGATATGGTTTGTCTTGCACGTTTATTTTATGTGTACTAGCTTTTTTGAAGTTTTGAAATTAATTTGATGCTCAATTTATTCTACAAATTTTATTAATTTTGTTTCATACCAATTTATAAAATGTCTCTGTTAGACTCTATAATATGTTTTATTGTATTTTTAGCATAATTTTATCTATTTTTAGTTGTATCATAAGTAAGAAAATAAAATGTTGTTGTTGAATTTTTCTTTCTTAAGGATTTGATGCATCCTTATATAAGTAGGTTTTTTTAAACTATTTGTTGTTCATTTTACATACTATGTCACCAAGGCGTTCTAGATATAATTTTCATTTTATTAACTATTTTTAAAACAGACTCAACAAACGTGCTATCACGATGACCCAAACAAGTTGATCAACTTACACACATGTAAATCAAACAACACATAAAAAAGGAGCAAAAAAAGACTTGACAACAATATTTTATTTTAGGCTTTATGCCCTTTTATTTATTTTTTCAATTTTTTTATTTTTCAGCACTTGTCAGAAAACATAGCAGCAATGAAATAAATAAAGAAAGAAAAACAAAGATTAGTTAACTTAGATTCTCAACAGTTTAACTTCAAATTTTTAAGGATAGCTTAAGTAGTACTCATCCAAGTCTTTAGAGTAGCTCACATTATAAGATTTCTCATTTGACTTTGGAAATAACCACAAATTTTTTTTATATTCTTTAATTTGTTTGGAGCTTAAAGCATATGTAAAAGTATTATCATTTTAAACTTTAAAAGTGACCTTGTTCAATTTGCTAGGAGTATTGTGAATCTGATAGCAGAACGATTATTTTCAACTTTTTAATAAAGCTCCATATTTGAATCATGTTTCACTCCCCACTAAGAGCCTACATCCCAACAATTTAATTTTGAATTGATTTTCAAGTTGTAGGAGCTAAAGTCTTAAATATACAATCTTTTAAAATATTTTGAAAATTATGAGCTCAAGTTGTAAAATCCAAATTTTCATATTTTAAACTTCAAAATTTTAGAATTTTAATAGCTCAAAATTTTAGAACATTTAAAGCTTTAAAAGCCTTAAATATTTTTAAAATCGAAAGCGCCTACATTTCAAAAGCTCAAATTTTTAAATTTCAAATGATTCAATTTTTTTTTATTTTTATAAGTCTAAAAATTCAAAATTTTTCTTATTTAAAGTCCCAAATTCATCAAAAAATCCTTCATATAGGGGCACCAGAGAATGTCAACTTTCTTATCTTAAAAGACGAGCTGGTCAGTATCGTGAGATACTACAACAGGGGAACAAACGTATAAAACTTGATCCGTGATCTTCAAAGATGCAACAGATGTTTAATGTGTCTGCACAAAAAAATTAGCTTGCAAACTACCATTTCCCAATTTGTACTTTGTTTTCCTCAACCAGTACTCAATTTCCCATAGACGAGTACTTACTTTCCTACAAGCGGTTATTTTAAAATACCCACTTTATAAAAAAAAAACTCCAAAAGAGTCCGAGTTTTTCTCGAAACGGTACTTAATTTCCCAATGAACATTCATGCTTCCTCGATGAATATTTTGAAAAGCACCCCTTTTACCCCAAAAAAATATTGACCTTACGAGCACAATGACATCGGTACAATAAAAATAACAATACATCACCGATTTTCTTTTCTTTTTCTTTTTTATTACAATACAGCAATAACTAAAATACACAGTAACATAAAATAAAATTAACCGTAGAAATAAGAAGAGAAGGCTCCGGCAAGTGCTCGGGTTGGGTTAACAGGAGTCGGCTGGATTTAAACAAAATCAAGTCTTCGGTTTTAGACACAACCGGCCAGCGGAGAATTGCGAAAGGGGGAGAAGCGGCTTGATCTTTAGGGCAGAGGATCCATCGTAACATAGGGAGAGAAGCTCAAGCGCACAACCTAACGGAGGGGATCGCGCAGGGAAGGAGAAGAATATGGCTCGACGACTTTAAGCCAGGGTGGATGAAGGCTAGGGCAAAAAGAGCGGGCCGCGTCGGTGTGTTCGATCGCGACAGAGAAGAAGATCGGGCTTCGACAGAGGGGAATCGCGCATATAGGAGCGAGCGAGGGTTGCGATCGGCTAGGGCACTACGACTTAACTCAGCAGCCGGCCCTGGGGTTGCGTGAACAGGGAGGAAGAAGGATCGGCGACGGAGGAGGAAGACGCGGCTTCTTCAGTTTGAATTGGCTGTGCATATCGTGTCACAGGGAGGCTACCACGCAAGAAAGAAACGACCTTGCCAGTTTCGCTGGGTTGTTGAAGTGCGAAATTGGCGAAGGACGGAGTAGACGTGCACATGCTGGGGAAGATCGCCGGGGGAAGAGGACAGCGGTGCTGTGCATTTTAGCACTTGGGCGCGAACGAGTGACTTAATATTAATTAAATTTAATTAATAATATTAATGGTTTTAATAATATTTTTTTCTTTTTTTAGCGTCAACAATGTTTACTTTAAAAAAAAATTGAAATATACATTTTCATCGACAAATATGTAAAAGTTGAAGTTTAGGTGTTACATATATAACTACATATAAGAATTGAGTGGTATGTAGGTATCTGATGGCAATAAACAAAATGTAAAATTCCTAGGGATATATGCAATAATTAAGGCCAGCACAAGTATATTTACAAATTACTCCCTAATTTGACCTCTAAATAACTACAACTATCCCATCAGAAGGGAACGAAATCATCCCTTGTTCATGCAATTAGTTGCCTGATAAAGACTATACAATGGCCAAGAATTTTTACAGGTTCAGTTTCCATAGGTGGCAAAGTGTGCAATTTTGCATTTTGAGACATTATTTCAAATGTGCAGAACGTTACTTACCTATGGGAGATTAGTCCAAAGGAGAACGGCATTTTGATCTTCTGGTGCTAGCAGTCTTGTTCTCAGCTGTTCCGACGGTTAAATCCTGCAATATCGAGTTTTCTCCGTCTCCTCTCTTCTTAGAACAGGCAGGAGAGGGTGAAATTGAAATTTGAGAACTTCTACAGGACCTGTCACCTTTTGTACAACAGTTTTCATTATTTGACATTGTTAGCTTTGGATGATGGAAGCCACGAGAAGCATAAACAGTTCCTTTACAGGCTTTTCCTCTCTTAACAGAAGCATGCAATGCTGAGTTTGATGGGGGCAGTTGATGAAGATTTTGAGCCTGGTAATGAAGTGATTTGAGTTAAAATCAGGGTTTCTCCAAACAGAGGTGCTATGTTCTTTTACAACACATCAAATATAGAAAATTGGGAAATTTATATAATTAGCATACCAGTTTTTTGTATTTACGTATTTCACACCAAAACTTATATATTTACATACATAGAACTTTGGTGCTTTAAACATAAGCTTAACAGAAATACCAACCTAGTGAAAGATCATTAAAAATTACGAAAATTTAAATACTTTACACTCAATTTCCCTATGTATTCACATATCCAACACCTAAAACTTCAATTTTTACCTACATGCCACTTTATCTATGCATGAAAATAGGTAATTGGCCTACTGAAAATTAAACAGTAATGGAGCTGATTAGAAAAAAAAGTGGCATGCAGACAAAAATTGAATACTTCAATAGATGTAATTCGCAATGCTCGTCTGTTCGCAAAAGATTTTGGTGTTATAAATGTAAAAAAATAAAGTTTATATTAAAAGCACGGAGTGCAGCTATTATACTTTTCATTTTAACTTGTCTCTATAATATCATTTTGAACAAAATCTCCCCCAAGAAAGTGTTAGCAGGTTTTCGACTAGTTCTTATTTCAGGTAAAAACAAGTTCTCTCAGCAGAGTGGGAAACCCGGACATAATGAAGGGTCATGACACAAAATAAGTCAAAAGTTGCTCATCTCATTAAGAAAATAATTCCTACTAGTAGCCACTACAAAAAATATTTAAAAAAGAAGCATTTATGGGTGAAATTGAAGACTTTCAATAATTTCTTAGGAATATACCAAATACCTGAATAAAAAATTCCAGAAAATTCAAACAAATAGAAGCCCAGATAGTACCTTATTTTGAATTTGCATAGGCGTGTCGCCACATAATTCTTCTTCTTCTTCTGAGTCCTCTAAATCTTCACATTCAAACACCACATTTGCACTTTCATCGTCGGAATCACTCAGTTCTTCTTGCTCCATTACTATTCCTGGATTAGACTCTTCATGAAAGTCTTCTGCGCAATGGTGGCATGAAATATCATTACTCTCACCAAATCCATCTTTTGAATAGATTGAAGTCGATTGAATCAATAAATTGGCTTCCCTCGAAGCCTTGAGTTCTTCGTCTGTAATATCAAAAGGTTTTAAATTTGCTCGTCTGACTTTCTCGACTATTCTTTCTTCCGCTTTGGATGCACTTAGCTCAACATTCTGATTATCGCCTACTTCGGCAGTCCTTTCCATGTCCATTGTAGAAGATAAGTGAATATTCAAGTCAAGCTTAGTTATTCCATCACCTTGACATTCAGATGGTGCACCATTTACAATTAAATCTGCAGACACCCCATCACTATTATTCTCAAATCTTTGCAGAAGTGGATGGAAATCAGTACTTGAAACAGTTGGGAAAGCAGATCCTCGCCTTGAATTGCCAGGAGCTGCAGTGCTAACCATACCGATTGAACATTGGGAACCGACAAGCAAGTTGCACGAACTCGTACTGGCGTTCTGACAATTAAACAAGAAACGAGACGGGTTCTGAAACAGTAATGGATGCAACTGGACATCAGATTCAGAAGCATTATCTTTCAAGTGATGATTATCTGAAAGCTTGCATGTATTTTCTATAAGATTCAACACGCTAACTCCTGCTTCTGCTACATGAGAAACCCTAAGAGCATGATCCTTCAATGGATTATCATTAACAATAGAATGTCGTGGCTCGCCGTGATATACTTTGAAAGCCGATTGAGATATCACACGAACGGATGGGGGAAGGTTCACGGGAGGCAAATCCGGAGCGAGTTTTACTATCCGGAGTCCTTTTCTCTTCCGAGCTCGATAGGATTGCGTCACTAAATGACTTCGTGAGGTTCCTGAGATGAGACACGAAGAAAGATGCCTCGAAGAAATGCTGTAAGATGCGCCATATCCTATTTGGGAAAATTGATGTAAACAACGAATGTCTTTCGGTGATTTTGAAGAATTCAAAATCATATTTTCAGTTCCAGTTTCCAGTATTGATTCACCAGAATCATTTGTGATAGAGGTACAGTTTACACCATTACTACTGCTAATGCATGAACGTTGGCCATGGGAAGCCATGTTTTTAGACTTTCCAGCCTCCAGATCTGCTAGAAAAGCTTCATGAACATAAGCTTCATCTTCACAATCCATGTCACCCTCACTGTTATCTCCATAGTTTACCTGGGTGACACATCCATAAAAATGTTGAAGCTGTAAGAAACAAATAAGATTCTTAGAATACTCATTGGATGAATAATATCCGAACAAACCTCCTTTTCTGAAGTTTCTTGCTCCGTCATACATGCTTTCAATCTTCTTCTTTTAGCCTCATATAGACGCCTTCTCTCTTTAACAGCCTCATTTTTTTTATATGATTTCTGGGTTCCGGTAGCAATTCTCCATTGTCGTGGTAGCATTGAGGGGTCTCTATGGGGGACAAAATATTTCCAAACAGATAGCCAATCATGCTTGAAGATTCTTAATCCCTGGTTTTGATAGAAAAATAATGATTAGTGGGGAATAAAAAGCACTAAAAATTTACCAAGAGCATACTGATGGGACTAATTCCACCTCATAGATGACTGCCTTCTCATCTTCTGTCAAAGGGGAGGATTTCATGCGCCTGACTGCCTACAAAAGTGCAGCAGAGAAACTACACAGTGAAAGCAAACTTTAAAACTGTAACAAAAGCTTAAAAAAATGAAAAAACTTTATTCAGCTATTTGGGGATTGGAATTCAGATGATTAATGAAGTATACTGTACAAGGTTACTTAGATTTTCATAATGTAACACCTGAACCTATGTGTTTAAAAAAAAAAACAGAACAATATAATAAAATTTTAGAAAATAGGAGAATGGCAAATACTCACTCATACATCTTTAGAAAGAGTGATAATTACAAATTAAAAAAAAAATCCTAGAGCAATGAATTCGTGCTCCAGAATTTCATGACTATCCGCTGTTAGGGATTTGTGGGCCGCCTCCTTCCTATTTGCCATCCTGAAATTACAGCTAGTTAAACCATCAATCATAGCGTCATGCATTCCATCTCCATCTCGCAATTACCCGTAACTTTCACCCACAATTATTTCTATTGTTTTCATCGCAGTAACAGACATTATTCAACACTCTCCCTCATACTCATTGGCAGAGATCTACGATTTGAAATTTGCTCAAAATATTTTAAATGGAAGGCTGCTAGGCCTTTGGTGAATATCCCGAAAGGTTGATTGCCGAGTAGAATATAAAGAGTACAAATGAACCCACTCTATTTTTTCAAGCATAGAATGTTAGTCCACCTCCACATATTTGATTCAATCATATTATACTGCGAGTGTAGGCAATACCATGCAAACTCGTTATCACATCATAACATTATACATCCTTCTCATTTAATCTGTAGATCTCCTAGCACAACTTATAACCGTAAAAGTTTGCAAGTACCTTGAAAAATAGCGCTAAGCTCTGATTTTGCAATTGATCTTGAGACCCGGGTTTGGTTTTTTACTAATCCATAATCCAAGGTTTTCTACAATACATGCTCAATAACCTAACGTTGATCTTCTATCTATCAGTCAATATCAGCATAACGTTCTAGCTTTACAGTTTCATGCCATCTATAAGGAATTCAGTTTTCAAGTTTTGATTTTAAATACCTGAATAATCTATAGGTAAACTAAAGGTGAGATCCCTTTGGCTTATCTAAGAATTGATTGATGAGGCTCATCACAAAAGCAACAACTAGATATGTATAAGATATATTAACTTTCAAATAATCTTCAATATTTTTTTTTATATTCATTTCTCTTAATAGATCCATGATATATTTCTATTGTGAAATAAATAACCTTTTTTCTGACTAAGCACCTCTATGTCTAGAGAGTATTTAAATTTGTTGAGTTATTTATCTCAAATTCAACAATAAAATTTTCATAAGTAATTAATTCATCATCACATGTAATAATTACATCATCAGCATAAAGACAAGAATTGCAACTTTCCCTTCAATTAAGTGTTCGACAAAGAGTGTAGAGTCTCCATAGATTGTCTATATCTCATCTCACTCATGACTTTTGTGAAGTTTCCAAACCATGCCCTAGGAGATTGATTTAGCCCAAATAGTTTCTTTTAAAATTTGCATACCTGTCGGCGGCTCTCCTAGGGTTCCCTCATCTGGAAAAACATTCTTTACATCATATTGAGCCATATGAACTTAACAATTAGAAAAATAAGAATGTGAAACATATTCACTTTTGTAAAAGGAACAAATCTTTCAGAGTAGTCTATTCAATAAAATTGGGCATAACCTTTTGCCACTGATTTAGTTATATATATATATATATATATATATATATATATATATATATATATATATATATATATATATATATATATATATATTTATTTATTTATTTATTTCTAAGCTCCCACTAGCTTTAGATCTTAAATTAAAAATTCATTTGCATCCTAAAATCTAATTTTTCCTTTAGCAACTCAACTATATTCCAAATGTTGTTATTTTCACGAGCATTCATCTCTTCTCCCATAACTTTCTCACAATTCATTACTGATGTCTGAAAAGAATTTTGATAGTATTAATATTTGCAAGAAAAGTTTTACATGTTGGAGAGAAGTTTTCAAAGAACATGTACTGAGTTATAGGACATAGAGAATGTTCAGCATCGTTTCAAAAAGCAATATATTAAGATCAGCTTCAAGTGAAGTAGGAAGGCCACTGGAATTGGTTCCAATATTTGAAATTTCAAGAGAGCTTGGATAGGCTTTGTCCTTCTTGTATGAAACTAGAGTTGTTTAATAATCAAAATGTTAATCTTAGTGAGATAAAATTAGTCTTCCACGTGTACTAATACGCATAATAGTCAAGAGAAAAAAATACTAAGTTCGTCAGCCTTATCTTCCATTGCATTGTTCTGCCACTAAAGATAAGTACGATTAAACTGGGATAACCTTTTTACTAAATATGATATAATTTGATATTTTTTTAGTTTGAAGACAATATTTATACTCTTTTGAGTGTAAGATTATCCTATGAAAAAACAGTCAACTGTTATAATTTTTCTAATTGTTCTTTATGAATGTATATATAAAACATTCAAACACTTTAAAAGGAATTTTTGCAAAGAAACTATGCTTACAAAAACATTTGTGAGGAAAAGAGAATTTTTTGTATCAATCACTTTAGAGGGCATACTATCTATCAAATATCTTGAGATAATATGTAGTACCTCCCCCAATATCTCTTGAGAGAAGAGTCGTGGTAAACTAGTCAATTTTCCTTTTAACAATACCAAGTTGTTGTGGGGCATCAAGACATAGAAATTGTTAAATAATGCCTTCAACATTGAAAAAATATGATAAAATTTAATCAAAATCATGTACTATCCATGAATTCTTTAATGTAACACCAAATTAATTTTTATTATAGCGATAAAAATCAAGAGAATATACATATTTTTGTTTGATAAGATATGAACATGTCCTCCAAGTACAAACATCATTAAATGTTCTAAAAGCCATAGTTGTAGAAAAATTAGGGATGTTTAAGAAACCTCAAATGTCATAACATATTAACAGAAAAGTAGTAGATGATGAAGATTCCCACAAAGGATGCTCTGTGATATTTTAGCAATTTCACAAGTATGTTAAGATTTTTTAACAAGGAAGACAACATATGTCTGAGAATTTAAAAGATGGATGCATAGAAATACATCTCAAATTAAGGCGCATAAAAAAATGCCTTAAAGAGACTGTGCTACCGTCTTGCCCAAACTTGCTCATGTTCCACGTAGAGACGGGCAAGAAATGCAAAAAAAATTATCTCTTCCTTCATATTATTTTAACATCATCACTACATTTTACGTTGAAATATTGAAAGTAATCTAACTCAATCCATAAACCATTCATTGCATTGAGGTATTCAATGACGGGTAGGTTATTCTTTGAAGGTCGAAATTTTTACCATAATTTCATAGATGAGAGCATTATTCTTGAACTTAGATTATATTTGTCTCACTACTTACCAAACTTCATTTACTATTGTAAGGAAAATATAAGGCCAATTGATTTGGGCAACATGGAGTTTGAAACCATGTATGATCAAAGAGCCTCCTTCATCCCAATGCGTGAAATTTGGCTCTTTGGTATAAGGGAAAGGATAAAAAGGAGGTAAAATTGCTCTTTTTCTTTCAAAAAACTCTTCAAACTGCTAGACTACTTTAGAAGTTTTTCTAAACAACACGTATGAAATTTTAATCCTTAGAAATCTCCTTGGAATGGATTGATCAGGTTCCCACCATTCATGATAGTTGCTACTCTGCGAAGTTACAACTCGTAAACATGGAGAAGAGAGAAATCAATCAAGTTCAAGAAAATGGATGGTCGAAAATTGAGACCCAAATCTAAAGTTCTGATAACATGTAGAAAATTTGCATTACATCCAAAGGCTATTTATATATAGAGATGAATGTGCACCTTTAGAAAAAGTAATAGTTACAATAATTATATATATATATATATATATATATATATATATATATATATATATATATATCCTAAAGCTACATGAATTGGTACACTCAACTTGCAATCTCCGAAACTAACTTACCGACATGGATCTATTGACATCCTTCATATTTTATAATCCACCAATTACAGCTAGTTGGACGGCTAATCAAAGCTTCATATCTTCCACCTCTAGCATGCAATCACTCATAATTTCCCCTTGTAATTATTTATATTGTTGTCATGAAAACAACGACCAATTTCCAACACAACGTATAATGAGTAAGACATTTTTCTATCATTGATATTATTTAAAACAAAAAGACAACTATTCCAAGTAATGGAAAGGGAAAAGAGTAAGTTCAGCATCAGAGTTTAATGATTTCATTTTAATTTTTTAATAGTTTTCACTCAAAAGCATGTTCTTTGAAAGGTATTTTTTTTCCTTGAAAGGTCGGTCACTCAGGTAGTATATTCAGCATCATCAATAAAACATGTACGTAAACTTTTTATCTATGACTGCACAATCCATTAAAAAGTGCAAAACTTGGCCATTGCAAAGTAAATTCGGAGTGAAAATTGATGCTGAAAACTTCATTAAAATTTTATTAAAAAAATGGAATGAATATCCAACTTATTTCAGAACCAGAAGTTAAATAAGAACCGCACTTCAAACTTTAGGCCAGGTCAAAATCAATGGATCAAGCATGCATGCACATAGTTTAATAAATCCATCAACTAAAAGTCAAAATTCGAAAGGCTGATAATGATTCCCTGCTTCCAAGTTTAGGTGTTACCTTTATAGGATTTTGAGGAGCTTTTGAAGAGCTGCGGTTCTTCTGTCTCACAAAAATCTGCAACAAAAAAATAAAAAATAAAAAAAAACATTATGTAACAACAGAGATTCAGAGCACGAAATATGCATTATAAATTATAAAAAAGTACATAAATCCTACATGTACAAGAACCTAACAGATGTTCCTCAAAAAACATCCTGCATGCACTTAAGACAAGTTGAAACAAGCTCTAGTGACAAAAATAAGGATCCATAGACAAATATGTCCACACATTAAACTCAAACTAAAGATGGAAACACCAGTTTAGGATAAGTGATTAAATATGAATGGAATACACCAAAAATTGGGTGAAAGCACCATACATAGAAAAATATTTACATGAAAATTAGCTGAAACATATACAAATTTATTGCCAAAAAACTTGAACAAGGTTCATATATATATATATATATATATATATATATATATATATATATATATATATATATAATGACCACTTTGTTTCACAAAATAAATGGAATTAAGTCCCAACATCTTTTGGGA
>NEWO01000114.1:553618-568837 GCA_003013225.1 Phalaenopsis aphrodite
AGAACCAAACTATGGTCTGCGAATGGTTTCACAAAGATTACCTATAAAACAAAAGTAAATGCTACTAGTGCTAATTAGGGCAACTCCCACATTAAAACCAACTGACCACAGCATCCAAAAGCTCTAGGAAGAAGAAAAAAAATTGCTGTAGTATGAATGGCAAAGGTCTATTAAACCCTAGGAAAAACCAGCAAAAAACAAAAACTTTAAATGAAAAAAAAAAAGATGTGCTACATACTTAAGCTTAAAAGGTGGGCGACAATATAAAAAACCTGATGTGTCGATTTACACGGAAGAAAGTGCTGCTGGATTGCAAACCAATCATTGTTGTGCTCCATTATTCCCATCGCTAATAAACTGCATTATATTTACTTCAATAGTCAAGATAGAAAATTCAAACGATATATCCCAATTAAAAGGTGTAATTAAAAAAAATCCAATATTAAGATGCATGATGAATGATTCAACTACAAGGCTCGGTATTTTGTTTAAAAAAATTTTAAGTGAATGTCTCAGCATAGAAGTAAAAAGAGCATCAAGGAACTTCGACAAAATATGGTTATATTACAAAAGAAAAGTTCAAAATAACTACATTCTTTTCATCGTAATTAGAAAAACTTCTAAAATTATTAATTCCCGTATAACATTCTGGTTAAATTTTAACACAAACATCAGCATAGGACAAGTGATCAAATAAACAACATCAAATAAAGCGCAGAAATTGAACTGTCATGATGTAGTTAAGTCTCATAAACAGCATATTTTCCATGTTGATAAAAAGAAAGGGATATTTACATAGTACCACCCGATTCCTATGCATTCACATATCAAACACCCAAACTTCAATTTTCACGTACAGGCTAGAACCGCTTATGGCCGAAGCTTAGGGATGGGGTGGTCTCTATGAAAAAACCTAAGTTTAGGTGTTTGATATGTGAATACATAAAAATCGGGTGGTATGTATGTGAAAGCCTAAAGAAGAAAATGTAAAGGACACTTTATAAATCACCAAGCTCTATCCAAAAAGACAAAGTAAAAATATTTGGCAGCATGAAATCAATGAAGAACGTTCATAGTTTTGTTCTTGGCATATCTTAACTTTTTTGGAGCCGTTCAATAATCCACTATATTCCGGCAAACAAAACTTCTCTTTGAAAAAATTGTGACATTTAGATGAGCAGTGAACTAAATGAATGTTATAAATTAGGCACAAAATAATAACAAAATACTTTAAATATACGAAAAATATATATAAATAAACTTAGGCAAGGAAGCATGGCATATAAATGATATAAAGACAGTTGAAAGAGGAGAGAAGTGTCAAAAATTGTCCCGACTCTTTTTCCAGGGGGCTCATTTTAATCCAAGAATATATAAACATATCAATTTAGAACCCACCCTTTTTATATTGAAAAGAAATAGTTCCCAATTAATAGTATCCGGGAACTAATTTGGCACTTTTGTAGAATCTAAAATTAAAATGCCCCCACGTAAACAATTAGAGGACTATTTGACATTTTACTTGTTTTCAAAATAAGATGTAATAATAACCAAACAAATGATACGAGGAGTATAAAATTCACCAAAAAATATAAACAGAATTGGGCATCAATTACTAAAGCAGCATGACATGAATCGGTTTTTATACTGCAGCAGGTACATTCTACAAAGAAGTAAATACATAATAAGGCCAAATAACTATATGCTAAAGTGTATAATAAATGCCCACCCATCTTCGGCATCCGTAAAAAGAACGCGATTTGCAACAGCTGGTGTCGGAGGCTTATGAGGAAAAAGTGCTGCATTAAACAAATGCAGAAACCTCTGCGCCAACTTTGCAATATCAGCAGGAACGAGAGCGACTGACTGCTTCATGGTACTCTCCACAAGTGTAGCAGCTAGCGATTTCTTAGGTTGCTGTTGAGCAGATTGGAGTTGACACGAAACTGTCAACGGTGCTGTCACGGATCCTCCTACAAAATTGCTATCTGCATTATCCAGAGAGACTGCCATCGGTAGGGAAAAAAGAGGCTCTTTACTTGAATGACTCTTTACAGGACCATGTTCCAAGCAGCTCTGTCTGTATATTGATACAGCTGCCAGGTCAATCAAGAACTATTATTAAACACAACGTAATAAAATAATGAGTAAAGTGTCTAAATAGTCCCCTAGACTGTTTACATGGGGCAATTTGTCCCAAAGTCTACAAAAGTGACAAATAAGCTCCCACACTCTTTAAAGTAAGGATGATAGTCCTCCATGGAGACTATTTCAGCAGATATTTAAGAACTCAGGTACTAAATTAACACTTTGTAAAACTCTGGGACTAAAATGACCACATACAAAGAATTGGGCAACTATCTTAACACTTTTCTCATAAAATAAGATTGTTTTTAAAATTAAAACTGACGAGAATCCATCATGTCGCCTACTTTCTTTAATATCAGCCAAGTAATTCTTCAAAAGCTTAAGTGGAGCTACATCAAGAATAGATAAAACAGAGTCATTATCAATTACAGGCTTCCAGTAACAGCTCGCACTTTGATTTGAATCAACTTGCACGGATGAATGAAGATTTGACGACTGAAAACAAAGCGAAGGATACGGAACCTTCCTCCAAGAAAGAGAAATTTCATGTCTTTCAATCAATTCCAATATCAACTTCTGCAAATCATTGGCAATTGGCTGTCTGGAAGGATCGAGAACACAAACAGAGAAAACTTGGACAAGAAGCTGAACATGTTCATGCATTAAACAGTAAAGCTGTCCGATTTGGCTGGTTGTGAACCCATTGATAAGATCTGTACCGGAAACAGATGTAGAGTGATGAGAAGAACGGCGAATAGGTGAATGCATTTGCCATGCAAAAGAAGGAAAAGGAGGTCTCTGTGAATTTGACACATAAGGCAATATTGGACGTAATGTCGCCTTAGATTGTCCCAAGAGAAACTTCTTGCTTTTTGCGAACTCCTTTAGGCGTTTCTTTTGCCGGGTCTCTGGTACATGAGTATCCCCATATTGCTTCCCGTTATGTTCTGTGCTACATCCAGTAGTTTCCTCAGCATCGCTCTCAAGTGCTTCCTCAAGTTCGACTTCAAAGTCCGCATCATTTTCTTCGTCTTCATCGAAAGCTCTCTCTCCTTGATCAGCTTGCTCATTCTCATCCCCTTCCAAAAGAACGGCAGTAAGAAACTTGTGGTATTCTTCTTCATCGTCAACATTGTGAAGTTCGTAGTCATCTTCTGACTCTTGAAGGAATGCCTCTAGTTCTTCGAGTGTGTAATTTGTAAGCGAGTGTCGGGCCCTCGTGCGCCTACAAATTGCATCATCATTATCATCGACAATAGGTTCATTGATGTTTCCATGACTGGAAGTCGCAACATTTCCATTCACGATAGAAATCTCTTCGTTGCATGCTTCAATACAAGTTGACATTTGTAACTGTTTGATTGATTTCTCGGAAGGATTATCAAATTGCATTATGGATTCCTCATCCTCATTTACGGATTCTTGGCTGTAACTCTCCATCTTCTCCTCCACTCTTGAAGATGAAGTGCTGAGTTTTCTATCTAGAGAGCCTCGGATACGTTTACTGACATTATCACATGGACCTTCATTTTCAGAACTCAGACTAGAAGAGGCTTCTGAAAGTGTTTCTCCTCTCAAAAGTGGATTGAAGTCCAGGTCATCCTCTTCTTCATCCTCTTGAACTTCCATATGCATATTATCACCCATGAGCACAATTTTCCAGCTAAAAACTATGGGTTGGATTGATTAAAGTGCCCTGCCAGTTTAAGGTAGCAACATCACACGAGCCTACTTAAAAATCATAAAAAAGAAACATTATCAAGGAATATTAAAAGATTTAGTTTGCAAAAAGTTCCAACAAACAGTTCATGTTTCAAAATAAAAACTCATGAAAGCAAAAGTTACTGTGCATTAATAAAATATAATATCAAAAAGATGAGTACAGACATGTATAAATTCAATGCACCCCAAAAAATAAATACGACAATAATGCATTTCAAATTGCTTGAACTGGCAAAGGAAGAATATAATATCAAATGCTTAAAAATATACAAAACTAAGAACATTACCATTGTCCATAAAAAAACACACTAGCTAAGTTGGACTAGTTGCTTTATCATTTCTCAGGCCAAAACTGTTATTTTTCGAACGTCCCTAGAGAATTAAACAACTTAACAAATATAAAGAGCCATCATGTCATACCATCGATAATCACCCAGTAACAACACTTTCAAAACTATATTAATTACACAGCATAAAAGAGTTTATTATATTTCAATATCATCAACAAATGCTTCATCAAGATATCTCATTGATCTCACCTAGACACCTATATATGCAAGAATTATTTATGCATAAAAAAACTGCAAAATCTTTAAAAAATATTTTAAAATAGATACGAAAATGTGCAAGTCAAATAAGCAAGAGGCTAATAAGAAAAAGCATCCGGCTGCAAGGGAAAGAGGCTATAAAGTCACCGGCCGCCCGGATTGCCGGCGAGGAGGACCTCGGGAAAAGAGGATGCGCCGAGTAGGTGCAGGAGGCTCACAGCGGGGGCTTCGCAGACGGAAGTTTTGCCGCCGGGAGTGGAAGCCGACGGGCGAGGGTTTCGGTTCCGAGCAACCGAAGGAGGAGCGAGGGATCCGGAATCCTGCTAGGTTTTCGCGTGAGAGGGGGCTAGGGCCGACGGGAGCGGAAGACCCGAGCAAAGTTCTGCAGCGGCGGGAGAGAGACCAAATGCTAGCGTGAAACCCCTCGGATAGGAGCTCCGGGACGGAGAGGAACACCGGCGGTTGAGCGTTCGCCGGCGATCTTCGAACGCGACAGGTGGTGAGGACGTGTCTCGAGAAAACGGGGCTAGGGCACGCGCGGAAAAAACAGATCCACGGGTAATGGGTGTGCGTGAGTTTTGTAAAGATTCTTTTTATTATTTTTATTATTTAACATTTAAACATGCCCAAAATTATAGTTAAATAGTGTCTTTTTTTATGCAAAATTGAGATTTTTGATGCACTTAATTAGTCAATTTCATCATCTGACATTGTCCAGAACAAACAAATTTAAGTTAGTTTCATGCGAGGTTTGAGATTTTTGATGCACTTAATCAGTCAATTTCATCATCTGACATTGTCCAGAACAAACAAATTTAAGTTAGTTTCATGCGAGGTGTGGCAAATGAGTTTTGTTGTTCCAATCAAAATTGTCTAACAGACAAAATATTGATTGACCTTCGCATGACAAATGAGTTTTGTTGACCCGATCGAAGCCGCCTAACAGACAAAATACTGACTGACGTTCGCCTAAGCGATGACCGAAGTCTAACACAATGATCTCGACAGCATTATCTGCAACACACACCAGAGCGTATGAAATAGATGTCTTGCAATACATAAATCAATACATGTATCAAACAATGTGTCATAGTGCTTTAACGGACTTCCTGCACTTGTGATAACAAAAATTGATGTCAACACACTTATGTATCATTTGAGTGAATATTAAAAATTAAAAATTAAATACATGAGAATTTTGTGGAATGTGCTTAAACCTCTCATATAGATTCCAAGCTTTCTTCCAACAAAAGCAAACTTATCAAAAATAAAACCCTAAATTATTTGGTAACAGATATAGAGTAGGATTTAAGCTGGATTTGACCTAATAAATCTTGTCAGACGAACGTAAAGCCTATGATTTGATAAATCTCGAATTTACTAAATCCCGTGAATTTGTGGATTTAGTAAATCTGAGATAGTGCTTCGCACGCTTCGTGCGAAAAAGAAGACGTGAAATTAGCTTCCTCAATGGTTTCATGTAGTAGAGGAGCTGAGGGAGGAGAAAATTTGGGATTTACGGTCTCTATAACTCGTGATTCATTGGTTTTGTTCCCAGGCAGCTCCAATTGTGTCTATATCACGTGAGTTCGATCACGAGGCTATGGATTTGAACGAAATAGAGAGAAGGGAGAGACGTGAGGATTTTCATGGTGGAGAGGAGTGATGTACGCGAGATTTCCATATGATGATTAATTTATCTTAATTTAGGTTAATTTTATTATTTTAATTGATTAATAAATAAAAATTAATTAAAATATTATCAAATTAACTATGATTAAATTAATTTAAATTTATTATTTAATTATTAATTAATAAAAAATAAATATTACTTTTTTCTTCGATCAATAAGTTTATAGATAATTATTAATTAATATAATTAAAAACTAACTAACTATTCTTTTATAAATCTTAAATTTCTATTTAATAATTAATTTAATAAAGCTTTTATTAATAATTAATTAGTTTATAAATATGAGATTAGTAATTGTCATAATTTAAAATAAAATGTTAATTAATTTTAAGAAGCCAACAAATTTTGACAAGTTTAAAATGTTTACCACCTCAAATTTATGGGATTTACTAAATCTTATCCTCATTATTTTTATTAAAGCCTAATAAAAATAACTGATTTTTAAATTCTGGCAAAAAGTGAGAAATAATTTCACAGGATCAATTAAATCCATTGTCAAATCTTTCTTTAGATTCAACCTTTTCGATTTACAGGATTTATTAAATCATACTAACTTAAATCTCATCCATAGTCAACAAAGAATTAGAAGAATGCAACACTTTTTTCGATTGAAGAAGTCTTTAACCTATTGGGAGTCAATAATTTTAACAAATATAAATAATGGAACTAGGGATGTAAACAAACCGAACACGAGCGAGCCCAGGCTCTACTCGAAGGGCTCTACTCGTGTTCGACTCGTTTATAATTCGAGCTCAAAAAGTGTGTTCGTGTTCGGCTTGTTTGCTTAACGAGCCGAACACGAACAAAGAGTCATTTTGACAACCCTTATTATATAGCCATAAGATGTTAAGAATTTGGATAAAATTTAAAACAAAATTTGAATCTAATTTAATAAATTTTTTTTCTATATTCTTGATTAATACTTTTCTCAACGAGCTAAACAAGAGTTGTTCGCGTACAACGAGCCGTTCGGACAGCCCTAAATGGAACAAAGATGTGTCATTGCAATGAAATTATAAAAAGAAAAAGATAAATAAGGGGCTATATGAGTCATGCTTCAGAAGAATTATAAGATCATCCATACAAAACAAAGAATAGCCTGACCTGGAAAAATATGTGAAAGAAAAAAATGTAGCAGCAGAAGTCATCAGAATGACCATAAAACCATCTCAAAAATGCAAAATTTCAGCTTCTACTAGCTAGGATGGATGGCATGATTAATATTAAGTTGAATTTGTTCATCCCAATGTTTCGTGGAGTATGAGTATTTCCACGGATCCCCCTCTCTCAATACTACATGATCTAAATATGTTTTTTCCGGTGTCCCCGAAAAGTCAAGTATTTACTCGGCTGAGGGCATTGGTATTTGGTAGCAACTTTTAATTGGATTTATGTCAGCTCTCGAAGCTTTTAACTCCAGCCTCTGTGGTCTTCAAACATTATCACATATTGTGTAGCTCTCTACTTTGACCTCTTTGACAAATAAGCATAACCAGAACTCGTCATTATGATATATGTGACCAACTACGATGAGCGTAACTCATAGCTAAAGTAGCTCCCAACTCCAACCTCCATGTCCTGTGAACATTATCACGACTTATACAACTCCCAACTTCAACCTCTGTGGCCCACAAGTGTCAACACAACTCACCATTATGATCTACATGGTCTATAGCTCATGCAGCTCCTGACTTTAGTCACTACGGCCTATGGACGTCATCACAGCTAACTAGTCACCACTACGACCTATGTGGGTCATAACTCATGCAGCTCCTAAATATGAACTTTGCAGTCTACAAATGTTATCACAATTCATTAAGCTCCTAACTCTGACCTCTGCAGTCTATGAACATCATTGTATTTCACAACTATGACTCAATTAATTATGAACTATATGGTACACAACTCGTGCAGCTCCCAGCTCCAACCCCTACTACTTATGGGTGTTATCACAGTTTGTGTAGCTCTTAATTTTGGCATTCACAACCTAGTGATTTCAACACAGCTCACCATTACGGCCTATGTGACCAATTACGATCTATGTGGCTCGTAGTTCATATCGCTTCAAACTCTGAAATTTGCAACATACATATGTGATCACAGCCCAAGCAGCTCCTTATACTAGCCTCTACAGCATATGAACATCATCATAGCTCATCACTATGACCTACATGATTAACTATGGTCTACGTGGTTGAGAGCTCATGTAGCTTCCTATTACGGCCTCTACAGCCTATGGATGTCATCTCAACTCACCACTACGTGATCAACTGTAGCCTATGTGGGTCTTGATTCCGACATCTACGACATATGAATGTCATCGCAGCTCCCAATTAAGACCTCTACGACCTACAAATATCATCATAGCTCCCAATTCTGGACTCTGCAGCCTAAGGACATCATCACAACTTCTAATTTCGGCCTCTACAACCTACGAACGTCATCACATCTCATCAATATGACCTACATGACTAAGGGTGTGTTTGGGGTAGCTTGTGCTTATCTTGAAACGTCGCTAGCGGGTGGCCCGCGGGGTTTGACATACGGCCTGCGTTTAGTGTAAAAACCCAACAGCATCTTTGGATAAGATGCCAAAACATGTTTTTCCAAACAGTGAGGCGGCATGTTGAAAACACTGCCCGTAATTATAAGCTGCTCAAAACAGGCCCTAAATATGGTCTACGCGATTCAGAGCTCGTGTAGCTCCCAACTATGGCCTCTGCATCCTATGGATGCCACCGCAGCTCACCACCATGACCTATGTGATCTACTGTGGCTTATGTGGCTCACAGCTCCCAACTCTAGCCGCTATAACCTGTTGTGAAAAACAACAAAAATAAAATAAAAATTAGAACAAGAAATTTGCAAAAATAAATTATAAGCAGAACACATACAGATTTACGTGGCTCGGCAAAAATTTCTACGTCCACGGAGTTGTAGAAGATTTTATTAGCTTGAGAAATTACACTCGTCAGTCGCTTCGATGATTACAAAAAAAAACTCTCCCTCACTCCTCACCTTCTCTCTCTATCTCTCTACCTGGGAGACATGTGAAGAAGAAGAAAGTAAAATAGGGGAGATCCAAGAGAAACCAAGCTTTCTTTTTTCTTTCCCGTAAGCAAAATATTTCCCTCGAGTTTTCTGTAAGCTTCATGCCGAAGAGGGATATCTAGAATAATCTCTAGCAGGATTTTTTTAAGGCAATTTATAACAAACTTAAAAGCCCATTTAGGGAAATAGCTGAAGGTAGCAGATGATTCAAAGGAACGCGGGAGAAATAAACACGCAGAGCTTCACGCAGTTACGTGGTTCAACAAAGAGAGAAGAAGACACGAAATTTAGCAAATTGAGTGAGTTTAGGCTTTCCTTAATTCACGAATCCAGAAGAAACGGGAGGAGCATGTGGAACATGAAAGAATAATACATAATTGGCATTTTAATTTCTTCCTAATTGTTGCAGTGGATCGGATCTCCACTAATACCAACAATTCTCCCACTTGGAGATTCGGACAATAACTGTATCAGCTACAGATTGCCTCATCCACTGGTTGTACCAACATGTTTCTCAAATGTGATGTCCTCTAACTCTACAATTGAAAACCCAGGTTTTCATGTCAGAAGACCAGCTGAAGTTGTGCGAACTTCTGCTTCTCAAGTGTAGCAACTTTTGCCAACATATCAGCAGGGTTCTTGCTTCCACAAATTTTCTTAAGTAGTAATTGTTTGTCATTTAACAATGACCAAATAAAGTGATACTTGATCTTAATGTTCTTGATCCTAGATTGAAATGCTGGATTCCTGTCAAGCTATATGGTGTTTTAGCTATCATTGTAGATAGTGTTCTTTAGAACCTTCTTACTCAATTCCTCCTAGAAATTATGCAGCCATATCATCTCCTTTGCAGCCTCTGACACTTCAATGTACTCAGCTTTTGTAGTGGACAAAGAAACAATCTTCTATAGATTTGAGCCCCATGACACTACAACACCGCTTCTAGTATAAACATAACTTGTAGTACTCTTCCTACTGTCAATTTCTACAGCTAAATCTGCATCAAAAAAGTCTTGTACCTCTAAGCTCTTTCCTGAGAAATAAAAGCAGGTTTCTGAGGAGCCTCTTAGGTATCATAAGATCTGCTTCACAGCTTCCCAATGTTCCTTCCCTAGATTACTCATCTATTGTTCTATTTGCTCACAACTCTCACTGCACGAGCAATAACCGGTCTTATGCAAACCATAGCATACATAAGTGAACCAATAGCTGAAAGTGTAAGGAACCTTACGTAGTTTTGTTCCTCCTCTCACTTAAGTGACAAATTCTTTTGAGTCTGAAATAACTCCCCAAAGTGCCAACTGGTTTGGTCTTATCCATGTTGAACATATTATGCACATTTTTCACTTATTCTGCTTGTGAAAGCCTTAATGTGCCTCTGAATTTGTCTCTAACAATTATCATACCAAGAATTTGTTTTGTAGCTCAAAATCGTACATTGCAAAGTGCCCTAACATCTGCCTCTTTAGATTATTGATTTCATCAATATTGGCCTCTACAACAAGCATATCATCTACATACAATAACAGGATGATATAGGAATTGCCAAAGTACCTCAAATAACAAAAATGATATGCCTGACATCTATTGCCTACATTTTGCATGAAATTATCAAACTTCTTGTACCATTATCTAAAAGCTTGATTCAGGTCATACAAGTTTTTCTTCAATCTGCAAACTGAACTATTTTTCCCCGATACCACGAACCCCTTAAGTTAGTGCATGTAGATGTCTTCTTCAGGGTCTCCATGAAGAAAGATTGTCTTCACATCTAATTGCTCAAGAAATAAATCTTCGGTAGCCACCATAGTCAATACCATCCTAATGGTTGTGAGCTTCAAAACAGAAGAAGAGATCTCATAAAAGTCAATGTTCTGCCTTTGTTGAAAGTCTTTTATAAAAAGTTTAGCATTGTACCTTTTACTAACATCATGCTCAGTTTTCCCCCGGTACACCCACTTGTTGTGCAACGCCTTCTTCCTTAAAGGAAGTTCTGTCATCTCTCGTGTCTGATTTCCCTGCAAGGAATCAATATTCTCCTTCATGACTAGTGACCAAAGGAAAATATGTTGAAATTTTCATACCTATTTTATACTGTTTTTGATGATATTGCACTTTAAAGAAAGATATCTTTTATGTTTTATTGCAGGAAAGATGAATTAGAGTCATTGGAGCAAAAAGATGCGAATTTGGAGCAAAAATGACCAAAATATGAAGAATTGAACTAGGGCGCCGATGGCGAGATTTTTCCGAGACTCTTGGGAAAGCTCATCCACAACTTTAAAAGAAAATTTTGGCCGAAAATTGGAGAGGTCTTGGATGTTAGAAAAGTCCTGAAGGGAGGAGAGACTCAAAATTGAAGTGTAAAACAAGTGTACAGAGTCTAAATTGTGAGGAATTCTTCGAGAGATTGTGAGAGTAGAGGGAAAGTGAGAGATTTCTTCTTCATTGCCGCTTTAAAGAGGAATTCTGTGTGCTGCAAAGAAAGGAAAAGATTCAGAGGAACTTCAAGGAGTTTTCTTGAGGAGAAATTAGAGATAAGTTTATTTATTGTTGTAGTTTGTATGACTTTAATTTTATATATAAATTTCAAGTTTTGTTGTGTTTTCTCCATGAGATATGAGTAGTTTTCTTTGTCTTTCTCCTTGTCTTGAGATTTGTGCAATGGTAATTTGAATTAGTGAAGCCATGAAAATATTTAAGAAATTATGACAATCTTTTCACTTTGATCTTAATTTAATTTCAATCTGGCCAATTGATTTGTTAAAATATGCTTGGGTTTACAACTAAAGTAAAGATTACATCCAAGATACAGGGAGGTCAAAGCTTTTGGAAGAGGTGCAAATAAATAGGGCAATAAAATTATCGGGCATATAATTGGAGATTTTAGAGTGACAGACTAAAGTCCTCAATTCGGTCCTATCGTTTGGGTGCTGAAGTGTAGATGTTAGCCCTCGGGTGAGGGGAACGTGGGAGCTCTGAAGTGAGAGCCGATATCCTCCCAGTCTAGCCGCAGATTCAGTAAACAAGTGTAGGATTAGTCAATGTTCTTTATGCCTGGATCAAAGGGTAAAGAATAGGTATGCTCCTATTTGATACAATATAATTTGAACTAATTCACTTTATCCATTCACTATAATTTCTTGACAAGGAGAATAATGTTTTCTTATATATAGAATATCACATTCGAACCTTCATTAGTATATTTAGTTATTTAATAGTTATTAAAATTACATATTTATTTCAATTGCTTATTAGTGACAGATAAGCAATTTGAACTTCGTTGTTGTCATTAAAGTATTGATTTTCTAAAATCTTTGTTCGTAGTTCTAATCTTACTCCCTGTGGGATCGATATCTAGGACTTCATTGGAGCCATATATTACTTGAGTGATACATATACTTGCGTTGACAAGTGTGATTTTACAATTATTGAATATTTATTGCATTCTTATTTATCAAATCTATAACTGTTATTAAGTTTTGGTACAGTTGTTGAGGAATTAATTCTTTTAGCAACAGTATTAAACACTTATATTTTTAAGCATATATAAAGTCGCGGTCAGCTAGCTCTCTCTTACTCAAAATTTTACATTGCCAAGTTTTTTGCATAACTCTACAGTTCTCCGCCATCTGTTAGCAAGATGTAGTTCAAAGTAGGTGAGTAACGTTATGAAAACCGCTTGTTCCTGATTGACATGCAAACTATACCTGGAGTTGTGAATGACTCTGAACCTGATTGCAGAATAATAGGAATGGGTGCCCTGGACCCACTCTCCTCGTCATTCACATCTCTGCCTTGTACTGTGACCTCTAGTAGATCTTCAAACCTTATGAACTCTTATTCCTAATTAGCTACTTAAGAATTTGTATTAGTCTTGTCCTTATGATCCTGATCATCCCAGAAATGATAGTCAAATGTTTTATCTTCATAGCCAATGAAATAACATTTGTTTGACTTAGCCTTAAGTTTGCTACGAGCATCAAGATTGATTAGAACATAAGAAGGACAACCAAAAGTTTTAAGATGAGAATTTGACATCTTTACCGCTCCAGTCCTCCTCGGGTAATTTACAGTTAAATGGGATAGTTGGCCCAATGTTGATCAAGTAAATTTTAAGTGTTACCTGCATCTGCCAGAAAATTGGTGGTAGTTTGGCGTGCAATCTCATGCTTCTAGCACGCTCATTGATGGTCTTGTTCATGCGTTGTTCAACTCCATTTTTTTGTGGTGTCTCCGAAATGATTTTCTCCATTATGATACCCTGAGCTGCAAAGTACTCCTTGAACCCACAATCAATGTACTCACCACCATTGTCAGACCTCAAACATTTCAGTTTTAAGTCTGTCTCTATCTCAACCATGACCTTCTAAAACTTGAACACATTAAATACATCATATTTATACTTCAATAAATAAACCCATATTTTTCTATTGTGGTGATCTATGAATGTGATGTAATAGTGAGAGCCTCCAAGAGATATTACTGGATAAGGTCCCCACACATCGGTGTATGCAAGTTATAGTTTTCCTGCCTTTGACGCTCTGTCACTTTTCAGCAAAGTGGTCTTTTTCTGCTTCCTCATAATGCAACTCTCACACATGTCGAGATCAATTGACTTCAGTACGAGTAGCTTGCCTCTAAACTGAAGTTCATTCATGACTCTGCTCATTTGTCCGAGCCTGTAATGTCACATGTCTGTTGTGCTCTCTGCAACTACAGTATCAACACAGTTAATTAAACTAGTAGTCGTATACAGTGTGCCAGTTTTCTTACTTTGAGCCAGTACTTGTGCTCCTTTAGTGATCTTCCAAGTGTTATCTGAGAACACCGCTGAATGCCCTCCATCAATGAGCTGGTTTACAAAAATTAGATTCTTCTTCAGCTCAGGAATATGTCTGACCTTTTGCACGACCCATTTTCTTTTATTAAAGATTGTAGTTTCAATATCTCTCATATCCACCACGTTCAAAGCTTATCTATTGGCCATATACACCTTCCCAAAATCACCTGCAACATAGTTTTGCATTAACTCTAGGTGGGAAGATGTGTGGAAAGAAGCCCACGAGTCTAGTATATAATCATCAATAGAACTATGAACTGCAAGCAATAGTGTATCATGCACTTCTTCAGTTGTAGCATTAGCATTTCTTAGGATTTTTGTAGTTTTTTCTTTATATGGTCAGTTTTGTCATAATTTCAGCAGGTTACTTTTTTACCAGACTTTGACTTGCACTTGCTCTGCGCTTTGATTTTGATCTTCATATGTTTGAGTTCATGTCCTTTGATCTCTTTCTGAAATCAATATTCAATGTTGAACTCAAACCCGAGGTCTCGCCAGAATCCTTCCTGCGCACCTCAACCAAAATCAAATCATGAATATTATCATATTTCAGCTTAGATTTACATACAGAGTTGATAACTATTAGTATCATGACTTTCTAGCTATTTGGCAATGAAGCCAACAATATCAATGCATGTATCTCATTGTCAAAATCAATTTCAACAGACTAAAATTAATTTGTGATGATATTGAAATCATTCAGATGCTGAGCGACAAACATACATTTTGTCATATTTAAGTTGAATAATTTTTTCATTAAGTGCACATTGTTATTCGTCGATGACATTTCATAAATACCAGATAAAGCTGACATTAGATCGCAGTCGTCCTCTCCTTTATGACGTTGTAGGCAACGAATCCCGGCAGGGTTAATCGAATAACCCCTAGAACGTGTCGATCCAATAGATTCTAATTCGTCTCATCCATCTTCTCCGAGTTGTTTTCCCAATAACAGAAGATGAAGTTTATTCTCATAAAGGTGGTTTTCTATCTGTTTCCTCCAGTAACCAAATTTTGTGTTGTCAAACTTCTCGATCTCTGAAACCTTCACTTCGTCTACAGCTATCGTTCTTCTTTAGATTCAAAACCACGGCTCTGTTGACCTCACTTTTGGTTGAGGTCTAGAAATTTCTTTAGTATCCTAGGTCTAGCCATAGGATTTTCCTATTGACTAGTCTTAGAAAACTAGAAAAGGTACCCCCACCATTAGAAATTCAAAACTCTTCTCTTTACTTAACTTGAAGTTCCACATATTAGTCTTAACCTCTAGCATA
>NEWO01000114.1:568877-593481 GCA_003013225.1 Phalaenopsis aphrodite
ATTAAAGTATTGATTTTCTAAAATCTTTATTCGTAGTTCTAATCTTACTCCCTGTGGGATCGATATCTAGGACTCCATTAGAGTCATATATTACTTGAGTGATACATATACTTGCGTTGATAAGTGTGATTTTAAGGAAATAACTGAATGTGACAGGTGATTCAAAGGAACGCGAAAAAAATAAACATGGAGAGCTTCACGTGGTTACATAGCTCAACAAAGAGAAGAAGATGTGGGATTTAACAAATTAAGCGAGTATAAGCTTTCCTTAATTCATGAATCCAGTAGAAGCGGGAGGAGCTGGCGGAACAGGAAAGAATAAAGCATAATTATCATTCCTAATTGTTGTAGTGGACTGAATCTCCACTGATACCCAACACAACTTACAGACATTATCACAGTTAGCAAGTCCCAATTCCAGCCTCTACGACTTACGAACGTCATCACAGCTAAACATTATGAAATATGTGATAAAATACGACATGTGTGGCTCATAGCTCATGCAGTTCACAAATCTGACCTCTACAATGAACAAAGATTAAAGTTTTGCCACTGAACTGTCTTCCAACATCTTCATATTGAATAACTTCTTTATCAAAAAAACATTATTGGAAGCAAAAAATTGTTTGTGCAACTTAGCCAGTGTCATCATGAGACCCACCATAGTTTTCTCATTCACAATATTGATTGAAAGAGATGATGAATGTTTCAACTAGTTCAAACCCAGTTTTATTTGAACCAACACTTCTCATTCCTTCATAGACATAAAATCAGACTTCTTTTCTCTGATACAATAAATTATCCACCCACATCATCTAGAAAGCAAAGTTTGTATCATTGAATTTCTTCACTGAACATTGTTTCTTCGGTCATTGTTCACACTCAAATCAAACCCCACTCTGAAATCAGTTGATAGAAATCACACAACGAACAATTCACAATTTTACCGGACCTTAGATCAATTAGAAACTATAAATTTTAGAAGATTTTACAAAGAACTCGCACAAATTCTCTTCACACGCAAAGAAAACTTTCAATACTGGCTCCAAAAGCTTCCATCTCCAATTCATCGCAAAAATAACGTCAAATCATCGAAATCCACCACTTTGACACTTCTCACATTCACGAGGATGCTAGCCGAAGAATACCAAAGGAATATACTTCAAGTCTCTCCTTACGCCACTTGAAATCGGGATTAAAAATCAATTGACATCAACCGCTCCTGGCTCATAGGCGTTCGAACTTAACTCCTATGTGCCAGGCTATTGTGAAACATACGCGTATATGGGCTCATAGCCGGCAAATAAGTATCGGCTTCTCATAAGCAACCAAGTGGGGGCCCACAACCTGTGCTCACCAAATCAATCTCCACTCATAACACATATATATCTTATATCTAAAATTTAAAGATGAACCAACATTGCTTTCTAGCGAGCATAATTGTCTAATTGACCCTTATGATGGGACTTTAATGATGCACGTGATCTTAGTTATTTTGCTCGCAAGAACAATTGACCTTTAAGCCTTTAGAATACTTTAAAAAAAAATTCAAAAAAAAAAAATCTAGAACTTTATTGAAATAAATTGTTATCAATGTTTTATTAATGTCTTTACTCTCGTTCAGCTAATCCGTTTATAATTTGCTTCGTTCTTCGGTCCAAAATATTGTTCTACGCCCCAAACATTATAACCCATCTGCGCCGCCAGACTGCAGTAAAATAACCATTTTAACTTTATGCTTCAAAAGCACAAGCCAAAATCATAGCGTTCGTTCTAAGAAGTTCTTTATCCTGCATTTAATACGTGCTTACCGCATTCGATAGACCTTAGCATTTTAGGAGGATGATGCTTGATCTAATGGCTGTTTTTGTAGGGTCTGGGGCAACGCTTATTAATAAGCTGATGATAAGCAATTGGTTCAAATAAGCTGCTCCCAAATAAGCTCATTTTTTTGTTTAGTTTGTATTATTGAAAAATAGATGTTTTATAATTATTTTTAGATAAATGATTAATCACAATCAGAATGAACCACAACTCTTTCTCATATTTCATTTAAAGCAAGTAGATATCCGTCACCACCGCCAACACACTAACAAGCCGCCACAACAACATTACCACTAGGGCTGTCAAAAAAGCTCGTTGTTCACGAACAATTCGTGTTCGGTTAGTCAATGAGTTCATATTTGATTCGTTATAAACGAGACGAATATGGACAATTTTTTTCGTTCGATTAGTTAAACGAATCAAACACGAAATGCGTTCATTCGTGTTTGAATCGTTATTGTTCGAAATACTTAAAACAATTATATATAAAATTTTATGATATTTTAAAAAATAAATTTTATAAATTATAATATATAATAAATAATAATAATAATATATTAATATACTAGATTAATAATATATATATATATATATATATATATATATATATATATATATTATATTTATATAATTAATATAATATATTATATATATAAATATATATATTAATATTAGAGAAGTCAAACAAACTCGTCGTTCAAGAACAGCTCGTGTTCGACTCGTTCGTTAAGAAACAAATACGAACAGTGACTTCACGAACAATTTCGAACACGAACCTATTTCAAACAAATTAAATTTCAAACGAATCGAACACAAACACAAGCTCTGTTCGTTTGTGTTCGATTCGTTTACACCCCTAATTACCGCATACCCCCACAATCACACACACCCACAAAACCCCAACAACACACCAATAAATACATACCAACACCACCACCACAACACCACAAACACCCACAATCACACAAACCCACCAAATGTAAGAGGGCAATCCACTAAGACCAATAGACTATAGAACAATGCAACAGGACAATCCAATAAGACAACCCACCAAGACCAACCCTTCACAAGGCAACCCACAAAAATCAAAGACCAATAGACCATAGAACAACAAATGCAAGAGGGCAACCCAAAATTTTTTATAAAAAATGAAGCATCAAATGCAATAGGGCAACCAAATAAAACAACCCACCAAGACCAATCTTCCATTGGGCAACCCACAGACCAAAGACCAATAAACTGTTGAAAAACAAATGCAAGGGGACAACCCACAAAGACTAATAGACCGTAGAACAAAATGAGAAACCCAGCCTCTAAATGTCATATATATAAAAGGAAATTCCAAATCCCATTTGAACTAAAAGCCACATGGAGCAAACAATCATAAACAAAAAAGGGAAAGCCATTGAACCAGCACATATATAGGAAATTTCATTCAATACCCTTCTAGAGGACAAAGACCACAATAAGCAACAAGACAAGCCAAATTTCACAATCACCATCCACATTCACTAATTTCTCCAAATTATCCAAAAAACAAAAAATCTCATAAACAAAGCCACACTGGAAAACAGCATAAAGTTACAATCCCAACAATAAAGCACCACAAATTGCATAAAGAATGACATTCCATCGAAAGTACTTACAAAACACAATAACCAGAGGTAGGAGGGAGGAGAAAAAAGTAATGGCAACGCTAATTACGAGATAGAAGCTATTGAGGGACAGAGGCGAGCGAGGAGACACCTAAGGTAGAACGAGGGTCGAGCAAGGAACGAGGGTCGAGTGCATAACTATTGTTGGTAAGAACACGGGCCACAAGGTCAAGCCACGGCCGCGTTTATTATACAATGCAAACAGCATTTTTAGGTAAACAATTAAAACACAAGAAACAAACGCCTCGAGCCCCGCATTTTCAACACGCAAACGCACCAAATAAGAAGCCCAAAACAAGCCCTTAGTCACACCGACAATTGTGAGACTAAGAATTGGACTCATCTCAACATAATAACATACTAATAGAATGAACATATAATACACCGTCCAGCTTCACACAAACAAGTGCATATATAGAGTTTCTTCATTTACTTCTCTAAGTTGAGAAAATTTACAAAGAAACACATATATAACAACAACAACAACAACAACAAGCCTTTAATCCACTTAGTGAGGTCGCTTACATAAATTATTTCTCCCCATTTCATATTGAGTGTTACATTTTTATTTATTTCTAATAAATTTAAGATCATTTTTTATACATATCAGCCTTTTATGTCAATCTCTACATTTTCAAACAATTCCAATCTAAAACATATACTCTTCAAACTAGTTCAACAAAAGTCACTTACATAAATTATTTCTTCATTGTCACATTGAGTGTTATATTTTTATTTATTTATAATAAACTTAAGATCAATTTTTATGTCGGTCTTTTTAGGTCAATCTCTACATTTTTCTAACATAAATCAAATCTAAAACATATACTCTTCAAACTAGATCAACAAAAGGTTGTGTTGAATGTGATCAAACCATATAAGACGAATCTCTAATCTTGTTTACAAGTCTATTTGAGGACAGCTACAGTAATCTTCAGAAGTTGTTGTAAAGCTGCTAAAAAAGAAGCTATTATTCAAAAAAAACTGTGGTGGCTATAACAAAATAAGAAAAATTTTGAAAATGTCTGAGCTTTTTAGCAATCACCTCCTACTTGAATCCAAACACACCATACCACACGAGTTTTACCAACTCTTCACAAATATACCCATTTCTCAATTTGTCTCTAACTATTAAGCAATCATCTACCAATCTCCACAAGAGAACTAGAGATTTAACCACCATTTTACAATATTTTCTTTCAAGTCCAATTATTACTTTTCTATAACACAATAGACCCAAAATATTCCTCCTCAACCATACCAACTTGAATTCAAGCATTAAGATCCACATCTATATCATCCTCACTTTCAACAATGTACTTGACATATCTAAAAAATCCACTACTTTAATGATTTAATCATCCATTGTTACAACTATGCCACTAAAACTACTAGTAAAATTACATTCCTTGTACTCATTTTTAGGTCTACTCAAACGAAAAACTTTAGACTTTACATTAGACCTCCATATTTAAAGATTTTTCTATACTGTCTTTAGTCTTATACAAAAGAAGGATATCAACGAAAAGTATAAAAAAAATGTACACCCTTTTGTAAATGTCCATTAAGAGCATCAATAGCAGAAGCAAAAGAATATTGACGCAATCAAAGAATATTAATTTACATATCTGAAACCTACAAGCAAACATACACTTATAACACTTAAATATCAAACAAATCTCTTTTCGAAAACTAATAATAGTAATATGAACATATAGACGTTCGTCAAAATTAGGTGATAATGGAAATTCCGCATTTCAATTCAAAACGAGATCGAGGTCAACGCATAACTTACATTCGCGGTTTAGCAAAATTTTCTAGCACAATTCAAATTAGAACCCCGGTAACTTTGAATCTGATAAAAGATCAGCGGACGCTTAATTCAATTCGAATAAATCAAACAAGTTTAGAAAAGGCAGCAAGCATATCATCAATTAAACAATGCCAAATGCCATATAAAATGCAATAAATTTATCATCAATACTCCCAGCAAAACACCAGAAACTGGACCAGGACAATCCCATTATTAAGCAATATTCAAAAATATATATTTTTTTTTTTGCAGAATCAAATCCACCGCACAAAAGCCAAACAACAAATTTCTGTCAAAATAATCATCCACAAAAGCTGAACAGATCATTGCAACAAAGGTAAACATAACTGAAAGAAGCCAATCTTACATATTTATAATAGATTAAAAAGTTATAACCAAGTAGAAATGCAATATAGGTCAAACTGGTAACAAGTTTTCAGATTTGAAAAAAAAAATAAATATACAGACAGTTGTGTGAATTAAGACTAAAAACGGAACAGATAAACAGTAATGAGCATATTTATCAAAGACTAAGACAATTAATGAAACCTAAGCGCGCTCCCCACGGATACGGCGGGCAAGTTGAATGTCCTTAGGCATGATCGTAACTCTCTTAGCATGAATAGCGCACAGATTAGTGTCTTCAAAAAGTCCAACAAGATATGCCTCCGCTGCCTCCTGCAGAGCAAGAACAGCGTGGCTCTGGAAACGCAGATCCGTTTTGAAATCCTGCGCAATCTCGCGAACAAGCCTCTGGAAGGGTAGCTTTCGGATTAGAAGCTCGGTGCTCTTCTGATATTTGCGAATCTCCCTACAAACGATTTAAATCTAATCAGATCGAGAGAAAAAAAAAACCCTAAAAAAAACATTTCAGGATCAATCATTTACCTGAGAGCAACAGTTCCAGGGCGGTAACGATGGGGCTTCTTGACACCACCGGTAGTCGGCGCCGATTTCCTCGCAGCCTACACGAATTCACGAAAACAGAAGGCGAGATGAAAAAACCTGAATCATCGGCTAAACCAGAGTTGATTGGAAAGATTAACCAGAAGAAAGTATACCTTTGTAGCAAGCTGCTTGCGGGGAGCCTTTCCTCCGGTTGACTTTCGTGCAGTTTGCTTCGTACGAGCCATTGCCGAAAAACGAAATAGTTCTAGGGTTTCTGGGGTTCTTACTTCGGGGCGACGACAACAGACAGAAGAATGTGTGACAAAAGGGTCGGGTGTGGCATATAAACTATCACCGCAGGGGCGGATAGAATGATGTCGGTTGGTTTTGGTGGTCTCCTGATCTGCGCTGATTTGCTTGATCGAACGACTAAGACGGACTTCTAGAAACACATGATCTGTGCGCTCTCTTTTGATTGGCTGCAGGGCTCTTCCCGTGAATCCAGTTTGTACACAAAAATTATAAATAAGCCCCGTGGTAAATATAGGAATATTTACGAAAAGTTTATCCCATGATTAATTAATGATTAATTCCCCCATATGCATATGTAAGCCATTTATCATAATTTAATCATTATGATAACTCTTGTAATTAATTTCATATCAACACATTATAATTTATGTTTTATTCCAAGAGTTCCGAGCTTAGGCATGTTGACCTCACTTTCTATTGTGGTATCATATTTCTTCCTTAGGAGCATAAGATCTAGTAATAGAACTTTCCTGTTCATTATTCCTAGAGAACTAGTAAAGGAAACCTCACCATTATAAATTCTAAAACTCTTCTTTGCTCATCTTGAAGTTCCACATGTTAGTTCTAAACTCTAGCACCTAGTAAGTGAAGCTAATATGGGGGAGCTCAAGAAGAGTCCCCATAAAACTGTTTGGCCTTAGGGTTAACCCTGAGTGGTGTAGCCTTGGTCAGGTCTACACATACACACACTTGCACTTGCACTCACAACCTAAACCTAATATGCTTAAGTCTGGTTCCCTACTCCTTTTGGAAACTCATGTGGGTGGTCTCCTAAACCCATAGCATTGAGCTAAGGTTTGGCTAAAACCAGCACATAAAAGATCCAAAATGAGATTTTCCTTGGTCCTATGGCTCAATAGGGTGACCTCATGTTTAACATTCTCAATTGCTCCCAATTTTGACCCAAAATACTTCTGAAATTGTCAAAATTACCAAAATGCCCTTTCATACCCAAAAATACAAATATTCCTAAAATGTCCAAAATCACTCAAAATGTCCCAAAAATCAATTTGAACCACTTCATTGAGTCCAATTTGACTAAATTGACCCATTTTGACCAAAATCCCAAAATTACCCCTAAATGGCTAAATTCTGCAATTCACTCCCAATTTCTACCAAATTGACTTCAATCTCACCTAATTTAAATTCTAAACTCAAATTCATCATATTCAATCCCAATTGAGACCAAAAAACCAAGCCCAATTGAACCCATCTCAAGCTCAATTACAACCCTAATTTTGTCCCAAAATTCAAAATCTCCCAAACTGAACTTCATGACTCTGAAATTCCCACCCAATTGATATCCAAAACTCTTCACCATAATCTCTTGGACCAATTTGAACCTTCAATTGACCCAAATCCAAATCCTATCCCAATCCAAACCCACGTCTAGCCCAAATGCCTAAAAATTGATCCTAAGCCAAATTCCACTAAAGCAAGCCTTCCAATCAATTCAAAATCACCCAATTCCTTTTCAAAACTTCTCATGACAATCATCCACATCAAATTGATCAATCACTTGACCAAAGTTTTAGCCCAAACCTAACCTCGACCCAAGTTCAAACAAAAACCCCAATTTTGAACCCAAATTTCAAATTTATCCAAACTCATTCAAATTGACCAACCAGGGTCACCGCAATCAACATTTTAACCCTATGGATCAGCTTAGATCAACCTAACCCAATCTACTTGAGCCATAGACCAAGGGTCCCTTGAATTAAGGGATTCCCTTCCTAAAATGACTAAACCAAGGAAAGATTTTTCATAAGCCATCAAGCCACCCAACCAATCACAATTGAGACTTCCTTTGGCTCTCTTGAACCACCTAGCCACCAGCCCTGGCCTAGCCAGTCGGCCTAGTCACCGGAAAACATCAAAATCGAGAGCCTCCTCAAGGGACCAAAACCAAAATTTCATCAATCCAAGTTGGCTCACCCTAATTAATCACTTACATCTTTCTCCCCTCCACCTAAGCAACAGAGCTCACCCACTAATCAACCCAAATGGCCACTTCTTCCCCCTCTATTTAAACCACCTCCTCCACGACCAAACAAAGAAGTGTGCTTGAACTTATGAAAAACTATGCCCAATTGTCTCCAAAACCTCCAACCACCAAAGCAAACCCCCCCCCACCATTCCAGCCTCTCCCCACCATTAAAGAACCCTAATTCTAAACTTTAAATCTACGACCTTTTTTCTCACTCCACAAAACCTCCTCAAACTTCAAATTAAACCACCACTAAGCATCCCGGAGCAAGAGGAAGTTCCCCATCAAAACCCCCATTTCCAGAGCACTATAACCCATTCATAAACCAAGACCTCCTCGCCTGTTGGAGGAAGTCTCGCTCAGAGCATTCACCAAAAGAAACCAACACTTCCAGGAGGTTCGCTGGACGCCACTGAAGCTTCTCCAAGCATCTGATTAAGGCTTCCCCTCTCAGACAAAGGTATAGCCCATTTTCCAGCAAATCGAGCTCGGTTTTGGCTTTTGTGAAGAAAAGTTTAATTTAATGAGCATGTGACTTTATAGATAGGTTCGTATGGACCAGATGAAGGTGTATGAACAAATCTCATGTGATTTCATTAAGTATCAAACAAGATATTAGGGTTTTAAGTTGGACGGTACTCAGGTTAGGATGATCGGGGATGATGAACATATGTCGTCTGTTTCTGCGTGTATCTTTTGGACGATTAAGATCATGTCGGACTAAACGATGGAGCGGTAAAGCGTAGACGCGTGACAGCTGACTCAGGTGGCTATGTGAATTTGTTGAGCGACACGTGTGAGTTTAGAGCGTCGTAGGAAGAGGTGGTGCCGAGTTTGTTCAATACTAAAATAAGGATTAAGTGAATTTATTTTAATTCCAAAACTTTAAAAATTCATAATTTAGTGTAGAAAAATCAGAAAAATAAAAGAAAAATTCTCTCTTGCTCAGTGAATATAGAAGAATAATTTGGAATAGAAATAAAAATTATTTGATGAGCCTCAAATTTCAAATAAATTAAATACCCCTGGACTATTTTAATTTTAATTGAATAAATAATAATCACCATGACTTGAGCGGTTGATTACTCATGTAATAGATGTGTTATTTGATTTTTCTAAGTTCAGAGAACATCTTTAGTTTTGAAATCCCAATTTTCAAGCCTATGTGTCTGTTTTGCTTAAAATAATTTTATAAATTAAAATATTTATAAAAAAATGTGAGACTTATTTTGGTAGGTTCCGTGTAGTCAGAGGATTCTAGAAAAAATGTAAATTAAGTTTAAATGTTTATGTAAATTACTATAGTTAATTAAACCATAAAAACTCACTAAAATTAAAATGAATAAAATAATATTAAAAAATCAACAAAAATGATTTCACACAAAAAGTAATGACCTTTTTAACTTATTGTAAAAATTTGGGACTCATTTAAGATAATTTGATCACTAAAATCAATTTTCTAAGTAAAAATGTATTTTTACATTAAAGTAATTATCATAAATTAACTATAAATAGGGAAATTATGAAAAGTGGTAATCTGAATTCCTTGTAATCAGAGACACTTTGGAAAAATATAGCTATTTGAAAATAAATAGTTCATTTTTGAGCTTTAAGAACGTGAGTAATATAAACCTTATATAATCTTTTCTTTTCTAAATCAAGAGTTTTCTTAGGTGACTTTGGTCATTTAAGATGTAATTGACTATAGGAACTTGCCTCTATAAGGAACTTTAAGAACCTGAAAAATATAAACCCTATATAATCTTCCATATTAGATAGGAGAACTTGTCGACTTATATAAAAAATGGTTCGCAGATCAAACGAATGTCATAATCTCTGTAATTTTTCTAATCAAGCCTCATGGATAAGTGATATGTCTCTTTCTTGGGATAGATATGTCACTTGCAATGTTGTGTTATTTTATTTAAAGTATTGCTTATATGGTGTCGGTTCGGTCTCGTATTTTCAAAAATTAAAACATTATTTTTCAAATTTAAGACACTGTTTTTCTAAAAATCAAATTTATATGTATATTAATTAAATAAAAATTATGCCTCTTGAATTTTCAAAGGCCGACAAGGCACCACTCCTACAAGAGCCTATGTGGCCAAACTCAATGCCTCAATGTCAAATGTACAACACCAAGGTGACACCTAAAGGATAAAGGAGTTAAAGACCTATAACACAAAGTTTAAGCATCGCCCATTCAACAGCTAGTCACTTGGATATACTACCTCAACACACCACTTTCAAAGATGCATCATGAATACCAGCATAAAGGAGCACAACTAGAAGCCTTAAAGCCATTTCTTCAATATTGCAACACCTATTTCATAGCTAAGGCGACATAACCACAGAGCTATAATGCGACGACCTTAAGTGGTTTTGAAGAACTATTGAGAATAGGGTGACTTTCTTAGTAGGAGTCGCTTATGCTTGTGTGTTGAGAATCAAGTGAAATGAGAAGGAGAATTTGGTCAAAGATAATGAAGAATATTCTTCTATTTGCAAATCAAGTTTTATATTTCCAAAATTCCTCTTGTTTATCTATTTTCTATGATTTTTTTTAATGTTTGAAATAAAATATATCTTTGTGTTATGTGTTAAAAGCACACTAAGGCATAAGTATTTACTGTATGTTTATAAATTTAAAGTTATGAATTCATAGAAGAAGGGTTTCTCATAAGCTTCATGTTTATGTTTATTTGTGTATTTTTTTCAATTTTATTTAGCTTGAATGATGGGCACATTATTATTAAAATTGTAGTGCACTTTGAAATTGTGACAAAGTCTAATCAGTGCATTAGAAAAATCACTATGTGTGATAGAAGAATATAAATATTTATCTTGTAACTTCTTTATCTTAAATAAAATATAAGAATTCAACTTTCTAATTACTAAGTGCCTGACCATATTGCCCGAGATTTAGAGATCAAGATTTTAATTTCTTTCGACATAGGCTTGAAATTTGCAGCTTTATGATTGAAAGCTTTAAAATTTTAAACCAAAATCTTGACATGAATCTTAACTTTTTAAAATTACGAATCCTTAAGTTTATATAAATTGAGCAATTTATATAACAAATTTAGAAAGGAGTGTATGAATAGAAAATATATTTTTTTGGCCACTATTTAATTCAATTAAAAAAATCAAAATTAACTAATGGGGGAACCGTCCTCAAACCCTTTCTATCATATAACTTATGCAACACGTGCACTTACGTTAACTCGTGTAAAGTTAAGTTAGGTAGCTCAACTCTTGTAGGGCTCAATTGGAGGGTGAAATCCATAGAGAGCTTGAAATGGGTTATTCCAATAAGAAAAATGGAAAGATATGTTGTATGAATATCCATACCAAAATAAACATTTGAGCAATTCTTTAGACTGTCCATAAAATAACAATGAGTGTATTGTTTCAATCCACGGTGGACGACATCCGTGCGACCATCCATTTTAGGGTGTTATGCGGTATTAAGATATAACCGTGTTCCCAAATATTTGCATAAGTATTTCTAAAAAAGTGCTCCTGAAAGACGATCTTCATCAGAGACTACAATATTAGAAATGCAATGAAAATGGATGGATATAATAATAAACATGAGTAGAGGTGGAATCAAATTTTAGTTTCAATGTTATGAATTGGTTAAATTTAGCAAGGCCATCCACTGCAATCATAATTGAGGATTTACCCAAAGTATGGGTCCGTTTGGGGCCATTTTTTTGGGGCTTCGCGGCCCCGAATCGCGAAAAATAAACGTTTGGCTCGCAGCGTCGCGGCACAACAAAGTGAAAGCGGGAGAAAAGCCGGAAGCTATATTCACCCCGCGGCAGAGCTTTTAGCTCGCGAAAAGGATCATTTTGCCCCCGCCTGCGTGAGTTCTTCTTCCTCGAGCCTTTCTTCTTCCCGCTGAGCCCCGCCAAAGCCTTTCTTCTTCCCGCCGAGCCCCGCCAAAAACCCTCGTTCCTTTCTTCTTCCCGCGTGAGCTCTTCTTTCTCGATCTCTTTCTTCTTCCCGCCGAGCCCCGCCAAAAACCCTCGTTCATTTCTTCTTCCCGCGTGAGCTCTTCTTCCTCGATCCCTTTCTTCTTCCCAACCTCATGCCCTCCCTGTCTCACTCGTTTGGCCTTCCTGCATCGCTCCTCCGACCGTCGCTCTTCCGCCCATTCCTCCGTCGCTCATCGGCCGAAAGCCATGCGATAACCTCAAGACCCACAGCTGAAGCGGAGGAGAGCCAGGCTAGAAGGTATCAATTTCTTCGGCTGTTGAAATGCTATTCTCATTTTAAGGCTCTGTTTCACTGTCTCACTCGTTTGCCCATTCCTTGTTTTTGTTATCGCGAGTGTTTGATTCTGATTGATAGCTTTACCTACGTTGTTATCGAGATCGTTTTCTGTTTATGTTTCTTTGGATTTGATGTAACATATTGTTATCATTTGCAAATTATGTTTCCTTGGATTTGATGTAACATATCGTTATCGCGAGTGTTTTGCTTTTGCCTTCACAAACTTTTTTGCTTTTGTTTGGAGAATTTTATTGTCACGTTTTATTTTATATAAAGCTCATAAAATGAGAAAAAAACCACCACCAACCAAAGAAAATCCTAAAAAAATAAAAAACTTGTACTGCTTGATTCTTTCTCACCATGAACCGAATTTCTTTTATCACTACCGTAGTTGTCATGCTTAACCATGCCAAAAAATTCAACATTATAAAGGTTATATGGGATGACTTTAACCAATTTAAAATTCATTCTAAAGCATATCTTGTTTTACTTACCATATAAGAGGGAATTATATCTTATAACTCCTTTTTAATACTTCAATATTTGGCTCAGCACACTACCAGAGAAGCAACGATAAATAATAATGTGAGTAATATATTTACTAGTTGTCGCCAAAATTAATAATGTTGTTGAATAAGCCAAAATCTAAGCTATTTTTGAAAAATTTGTGAATATTTTAAAATGATATTTGCAGGCAGTTGTAGCCGCTTCAAACAGTCTATGCGCCATTCTAATGGAGAATTACATACTCATAATTTCTTTTCTACTTTCGTTTAGCTTTCTATAATTTTCTCTGATGTGAAATCATGCATTGAAGGATTGCTTTAGAGGATGTATAGCTACTGTTAAAATTGAGGCACAAATTCTTTAATATCATTATTATTTTTCTGTTTATGCGTCATTTGTTGCATTTAGGGCGGTTACGATAACCATTCGCTCATTTCCATAAGCTAATTTTTGATGATTGGGCCATGACAGCTTGAACGGGTCTTTCGTAAGACGTCCAAAATAATATGCAAATATTCGTAAAATTTCAAAATTTATGTGTTAGATATGTAAATTCATAAGATTGTGTTGTATATGTGTTCTTATTCATAAACAGAAGTTGTAAGCACTTTGGGGGTTTATTAAAGTTCCAAAAAATGATTGTTATATTGTTCTTTTAAACAATTTTATCAAATATGGGCAGTATGATCTTTTTTTTCACAAACAGCTGCCCGACATCTGGTTTCACACACCTGCACTAAACAGACAACCAGCTTCCCCGCAACTGCTTCCCCACAGCTGCTTCCTGGGGCTGCAGCTGCGCCAAATATAGCCTAAGTGGACTACATCATAATTGTAGATTTGCTAAGTGGTAAGTGATAAGTGACGAAGATCATTGAGAGATCATCCTCCATGGCTTGAACAATAAATATTGGTCCAATCAAACATGTCAGGGCAAAAAGTGTTGATATTTAGTTAACATGAAAAAAGAAGCAAGAGATCACAAAAGTTTGCGCAGCTTATGTCATATGTGAATTTAAAAATATAAAATAAAGATAGACGTGGCATGTGTAAATACAAAATAAATGTGTAATAATTATGTAAATTTCCCAAAAAATTGACCTACCGTTTACGTGAATCATATTAGAGCCTGGCGGGCTCGCGCTTCGTCTTCATTTTCTCTCCGCAGAGCTGACCAACACTTCTCATCGCCGCTAGGGTTTCACCAACATGATTTTGCTCGCCCGGCGGAAACCTCCATTTCTAATCTCAACGCATTATTTCTCCCGCAGTGCCTTTCTCCTCGATCCCCCACTCTCACCCCAACGCCTCCAAAACCCTAACCCTTGCCATTGCACTGGCCCCAAAACCTCTCCTTTCTCCACCCAGTCCTCCAAATTCCCGGAGTACGAGATGCCCTCCGTCACCTGGGGGGTGGTCCAGGGCCGCAAGGAGCGACTTGTCTCCCGCGTCATTATTTCCGACTATCTCAAATCCATAGGCGTCATCCCCAACGAGCTCGAACATCTTGAGCTCCCTTCCACCGTTGAAGTCATGCGCGGCCGCGTCGAGTTTCTCCAGCGCATCGGCCTTACAGTGGACGACATGAACGAATATCCCCTTATGCTGGCATGCAGCGTCCGTAAGAACATGATCCCTGTCCTCGGCTACCTCGAAAAGATTGGCATCAGCCGCTCCAAGCTCGGAGAATTCGTTCGAAACTACCCCCAGGTTCTCCATGTTAGCGTCGTCGTCGAGCTTGCACCCGTAATCAAGTTCCTACGAGGCCTCGATGTTGAGCGCCATGATATCCCTTACGTCCTCCAGCGCTACCCAGAACTGCTCGGCTTCAAGCTGGAGGGCACCATGAGCACTTCGGTGGCCTACCTCGTCAGTATCGGTGTCTGGCCGAGGGACATCGGCCCCATGGTGACTCAATACCCTTATTTTCTGGGCATGCGGGTTGGAACCACCATCAAACCTCTAGTGGAATACATAATATCATTGGGAGTACCCAAGAGGATTCTTGCCAGAATGCTTGAGAAGAGGACATATATTCTTGGGTATGATATCGAGGAGACCGTGAAGCCCAACGTTGACACTCTACTCAGCTTTGGTGTGAGGCGGGAGGCCCTGCCTTCGTTGATTGCTCAGTATCCGCAGATTCTTGGGTTGCCTGTCAAGGCTAAGTTGTCGACTCAGCAATTTTTTTTCAACTTGAAGCTTAAGATAGACCCCGAAGGATTTGCTCGGGCTTTGGAGAAGATGCCCCAAATTATTAGTCTCAGTCAGAATGTTATTATGAAGCCGGTGGATTTCCTCAGGGGACGAGCCATACCCGACGAGGATGTTGCGAGGATGATTGTGAAGTGCCCCCAACTGCTTGGATGCAGTGTTGCGCTGATGAAGAATAGTTACTATTTCTTCAAAAGCGAAATGCAGAGGCCATTGAAGGACCTATTTGAATTTCCGGAGTATTTCACCTACAGTTTGGAGTCAAGAATTAAGCCGAGGCATCAGAAATTGGCTAGCAAGGGAATTAAGTGCAGTTTGGCTTGGTTACTGAATTGCAGTGATCGGAGGTTTGAGGAGAGATTACGGGCTGATTACATTGAAGAAGATACTCCCGGACCTTCCTTCTTTATGGGGGGAATGTTAGAGATGCCTGGGAGTTATCTGGTATCCGAACAGGAGGATAGTGAGAGTGACGATGAAGTACTTTACAGGAGGACTGTTTCTCTCTAAGAAATCATTTGCATTAATGGCTGCTTTGGTGGTTATTGAAGGTCAGCTTTCCATTGAATTAATTTTCTCTTACAATTAATGTTTTCAAGTGCCTTCCTTATGACAATCCCATCTTTGATTTTGGGATGTGAATAATCAGATTCGATTATTTTAGGTGATTTTTATCTACAGCTTAGATTTAGTTAAATAAGATTTATCAAATCCGATATATCCAGTTTTATCAAATCCAGTGCATGACAGAGGAGCTTGTAAGTGACGACTGCCGTCTTGTAGTCAGATTTAGTAAATCTAGATTTACGTCGTAAAAGAGTTGGAACAGGAGAAAATTCGATTTAATAGAGCGTTGGGTTTGTTATTTTTTTATTTTTATTTTTTATTTTTTGTCTTTGTTTGGATTTAAGTTAAATCCACAACTAAATCCTTTTAATAATATGCTACCAAACACCACCTTAATCTGTTCTTTCATTTTATTTTTTAAAACACACACAACTGTACTATGAGTTGGAGGGTTACAAATCTAATGACGGGGAAGAGAATATGGGGGATGAAGAAGGTGAATTTTAATTTAACCATATATTATGAAAGCTACAATCTTAGGGTTTTTTAATTAACTTGAAATATAATTTTTGGTTTTTATGGGCACTTTATTTTATACATTCTATTTTGCAAGATTTTGTCATTTAGTTGTAAATACAAATTACTTAAGGAAAAAAAAAACAATTTTGCCCACTATATTTTAATATTTTATGTCGATGACTACCATATTATAATCTTCATAATAATCACTCATGATTAAAATTGATTAAATTTTTTAGTGCCTCAATTTGCTCCGGGAGCACCTAGGTAGGAATCTAGCAACAACCAAGTTGCCTTTAGGCGTCTAACACCTTTAATACCACAAGCCAAGTCAAAATTATCCATGCATCTATGCACAACAATGACAGTATGTGAAATATCTTAATGTGTACATACCATAGCATATATGATACCTTCAATTGTAATATAATGCACTCTAGTCATATAATCATAGACCATTTTGAGTAACTAAAGTGACTGGAAAGTGTCCATTTTAGGCAGTTGTTGCAGTTTTGAAGGTAAGTTATAAAATTAATATAGAAAAAGTTGGAGCTGTTATTATATATTCTTTGTTTTCGAAAAAGCCTACTGTCATGTTCTGCGTGCAAATAAAAAAAAAAGATCTGTACTCAGGTAAAACTATTGTGCTACTGTTGTGTGTGATAAAATGATGCACATGCTAGTCCTTGTCAGAGCTCACATATGAATACGTTGTTACTTGTAAAATTGATTTTTTTTTTAAATATAGGCTAAACACATGGCATTTTTGATAATCTGACACTTATAGCTTGAAATTATTTTCTAAGCATTAGACATATCCAAGCGATTAATTCAATGTAAAATTCTTCACAAAAAAACTAATTTCTTGTAAATATTATACAAGAAGTCCCTAAAAATGCCTTGATGCAGTGCCATTTCATCGCATTTAAGGTAAGCATTTCTTGTGCATTTTTCCAGATAAAAATGCCTTCTATGCTCTATAAGAGAAAAAAGCCAAATCCTTTTCTTTTCGTGCAAAGTTGGTACTAATAGTAACAGCATTCATGGGAGTAAATTTAAACATTATCTTAATTATCCTTATTTGTATTTGTCAAACCCTTCGTACCATTGCCTAAGAAACTGCTTCGAGTATACAAATGCTTTTTTAAGTAGACTTATGCTATTTCTTTCCTGTAATTTTAAAATTTTGCAGTTGTATGCTTGTATGTGAATCTCCTTATCTAAATCTCAATTAAGCTTGTTTTGTGTCTGCGCCATTTTCACTTTAGTTTCCTTCTGTGCACTGATGGTCTATTTGAGAAAGCAATTCTTTTGTCTTTAAGGAGTTGAGCCAAAGCCTAAATTCCATTTTTTTTTCTTTTTTTAAAGACTTTACTTTTCTTTTGCAATTATAATATGTCACCATTTTGAATCTTATATATTCATAATATTCTCAAAAGTGCGTTGCTTGATGAATGTTAGATACCTCAACACTTTATCATATATGATTATATTATAACAAGAGGAATCTTTGTAGTCACATCTCTTAGTTGGTGTAATTTGGCTTTCTGGCTAATGAGATGTAATATTTTTTTTTTATCGGTGTTGGTGTTAATGATAAATTAATTGAGTTAGTTGATATTATGATTCATAGAAAGATTAATATCTTATGTATTCAAGAAACTAAATGGGTTGGAGAAAAAGCTATGGAGATTGATAACTTAGGTTTTAAGCTTTGGTATTCTGGTAAAAGTCACACTAGAAATGGTGTAAGTGTAATTATAGATAAGAGTTTGAAAGATAATGTTGTAAAAATTAATAGAGTTGGAGATAAAATTATAGCTTTTAAGATTATTATTGATATTACGATTTTTAATATTGTAAGCGCTTATGCTCCTCAAGTAGGTTTAGATATAGGTTCTAAACATAATTTCAGAAATGACTTAGAAGACTTAATACAAATGATACCTCTTGAAGAAAGAATTTTTATTGGATGAGACTTAAATGGACATGCCGGTAGAGCGATAGAAGATTTCAAAAATATTCATGGTGGCTATGATTTTAGAGTGACTAATGAAGAAGGTAGAGCTATTTAAGATTTTGCTTTAGCTTATAATTTTGTTATTACTAATACTTTATTCAAGAAAAGAGATGAACATCTTATTACTTATAAGAATGTATATAATAAAACATAAATTAATTATTTTCTTCTGAAAAGAAGAGATCGTCGAGATTATAATGATTGTAAGGTCATTTTAAGTGAGGATTTAAGTACCCAACATCGTTCATTAGTTCTAGATTTTAAGATGAAGAGTTGTAAAATAAAGAATACTAGGACTCGTCATCATAAAAAATTAGATGGGGGACCTAAAAAACAAATAAATTTATTTTTATTAGTTCAATTCAAGATTTCAAAATCTGGAATGTTTATGATGAAACAAATGTTATGTGAGATAAAGTAACAAATACTATTAAACAAGTAGCAAAATATGTTCTTAGAGAATCAAAATTAAAAGTTTCTTTAAATTAAATTAGTTGGTGGTGAAATAATAATGTGCAAGAAATGAAAAAATATAAGAAGTTCGGTTATAAAAAATTGTTTAAATGTAAAAGCTTAGAGAACTGTGAAAAATATCAAACGACCCGCAAAGAGTCTAATTGAGCAATTTGTGACACTAAAAATTCTGCTTTTAATGATCTTTATAATAAATCAAATACTAAGGATGATAAAAAATATATGTATAAACTAGCCAAACAAAGAAAAAAAAAAACTTTAACTCAGTGTATTAAAGATGAAAATCAGAAAGTGGTTTTCTTAGAAAAATATATTCAACATAGATGGGTGAGTTTTTTGTTAAACTTTTTAATTAAGTTATCGAAAGTATGATCGGTCTTAGTGATCTTAATAACGTCAGTAATAATAAAACGTTTTATTTTTATCGTCACATTAATAAAAAAGAAGTTGGGGAAGCATTAAAGAAAACCAAGGGTGAAAAGTCTGTAGGACCTGATGATATCCCAATTGAAGTATGTAAATATTTAAGAGATTTCAGAGTTTCTTGGCTTACTAAACTCTTTAATATTATTTTAAAAACTAAAAAGTTGCCTGAGGACTGAACAAAGAGTATTTTGGTCCCCATTTTTAAGACTAAAGGGGACGCACAAGTGTGTACAAATTATAGAGAAATTAAATTGATGTATTATAGTTTAAATATATGGGAGAGGGTAATTGAACATATGTTAAGACGAATTACAAAAATTTTTCATAATCAATTTGGATTCATGCCAGACAGGTCTACTATGGAAGCTATACATTTTTTGAGAGGTTTGATGGAGAAGTTCAGAGATAATAAGGAGAATCTACATTTGATTTTTATTGATTTAGAAAAAGCTTATGATAAGGTTCCAAGAGATATCCTTTGGAGAGTTCTTGAGAAGAAAGGTGTTGATATGACATATTCAGGTCATTAAAGATATGTATACTAGAGTTGCCCATATCTTTTTGCTTTAGTTATGAATGGTCTTACTAGACATTTACCAGAGGATGTACCCAGCAAAAACTTGAATTATGGAGGTCTACATTGGAGTCTAAAAGCCTTCATTTCAGTAGAACTAAAACTGAATATATAGAATGTAATTTTAGTAGTAGTAGCTCTAGTAATAGAAGTGTAACTTTGGTTGATCAAATTATTAAAAGGTGTGAATGATTTAAATATCTCGGGTATGTTGTTCAAAGTGATGGTGATATAGATGAGGATGTTAATAGTGGAATTCAAGTTGTTTGGTTGAAGTGAAAGAAGGCTTCATGCCATTTTTGTGATAGAAAAGTGCTGCTTAGATTGAAAGAAAAATTTTATAAGACGGTGGTGAGACCTGCAATGCTCTATGACGCTGAATGCTGGCCTTTAAAAGAGAAGCATAATACTAAATTAAGTGTTGCCGAGATGAGAATGATTAGGTGGATGAGTGGCTTTACATTTAGAGACAAAATGCGAAATGAATATATCTGTGATATTGTTGGTGTAGCTCTAGTGACAAAAAAAATTAGAGAAAGTCGTCTTAGATGGTTTGGTCACATTAAACGTTGATCATTTGATGATCTGGTTAGGAGAGTAAATATTTTAGATTCGACTTATGGTAAGAAAGACGGAGGTATACCTAGGAAGACTTGGGCTTATTGTGTAAAAAGTGATCTTAATTTATTAGAAATAAATAGAAATATGACACTAAGTAGGACGCGATGGAGAAAAAAAGATTCTTGTATTCGACCCCATGTAGTGGGATTAAGGCTTAGTTGCTGTTGTTGGTGTTGGTGTCATCTTATCTTGATGTTTGAACTTAATAGTTTGAAATAATGAGTTATTATTTCATTATTTATGCTCAACCTCAAATATTCTAAGTTTTTTTTACTTTTTGATCTCCTTCTAAATTGTTAACCCATACTCTTATTGAAGTTTGACTTGCACAGTGAATTTGTCATCTTAATTAATCAAGAATTTAGGTGAGTTCCCACATATGCCAAAGCTTATAACCCTTCACATCATCACATATGTAAGGAATATATTATTCTTCGCGCTACAGTGTAATACTTTGACTTAATTGTAGTATTTTATTATTAGTATGATTATTTTAAAAAAAATGTGACATCGATATAGTTGTAGTATTTTCTCACAACAGTAGGGTGACACTCATATCCATTTTTGTTGGAGGCATACCCAAGGAAAGCACACTTGATACATTGGGCCGTGTTTTGTGCGCTTTGGGGAACAAATGTAAACAAGGGAGACACATTTAAAGATTTTAAGTGGTATAACATAAGAGAAAGCTCTGATTTGGAAATATGCAATCTTCAAAACATGAAGTGGTGCTTTAAGTTAAGCACCCGACTGGACATTAGATTGATAAGGAATGTTGCAATAAAAACTGCTTCCGTCCAAAAATATATTAGATTTTGACGAGACATTGAGCGAGATATGTTAAGATGGATATATTTTTTTCTCAGCTTTCTTATTTTATTGGGAGGTTTCAATACATAAATTCACATGGATGATTTCCAAGTATACAACTGAAAAATTTCTTTGTATTATCAATTTTGAGAATATGAATTTTGCATTGTAATTGTGTTTGACTCATGTCATGGAAGATTTGAGTTATTTGGGCTATTTCAAACTTTGCGTTCATTAGTCTAGTGTGATCATTAAAAAATGAGACAAATCATCTAGCCCCACATAGGGTTTTCACCTCTGAAGGTCTCCAAATACTGCTGTGGATGATAGAAAAAGGGTTTGAGGGTATTTTCTAATTCATGGGATAACTATTTTTAGTGCGTTTGATAAGTTGACAAATTACACATTGAGAAAAAATAATTTTTTTGTTGATACATACATGAGGATACAACTGAGCAGTACAAATGAAATTAAGATGATCTCGGTGGCAATGACATAAAATGACATGTTTTTCGACAGACATAGACTCAATAAATTTCGAAATTTGAGGTAAATGTAGAGGTGAGATCATTTTTATGTTTAGAAAGAGTCCCCTTGATGCATTTCAACATTGTCAATCATATTAAGAGTAAATTTGCAAGAGTTTGCAAGGATTTAGTTACATGTCATATTATAAGTAAATTTGCTAATTGAAATCATATTGCAGTCTAACTGTGGAATATATAAAATAAAAAAACACCTTGAGAGTGCTCTACATCTCATTTCCCAACTTTGTTTGAATGTGATTCGTCAATAAGTCTTACCAATCTTGATGTAGAAGCATCTTGATAGTTGACTAGAGCATTGAAATCACTAATCATATCATTAAAGGCTTTTGAATGTATGATCCAAGTTCTAAATCTCCCAGTGCTGGCAAGATGGGAGAATGATATGTTACTATGATGTGTTATAAGGTTGGAGTGTTGCTCTGAATTACTTCTAAGGACTTTCTTTAGTGCTTCAAGTTATTCTTTGGTGAATGGTTCAGTAGATCCTTCAGATGTGGGGGTAATGTTTGCATTTTTCTCTTGATTTTTATTTTATGTCCGTATTTTCAATTTGTAGGCTTTTAGTGAAGTTTCAAATATTTCTCTTTGATTTGCTCAATCTTCTTGCAATAGCCACATGTGGTAAGATTCATTTTGAGCTTTGAGTCATGAGAAAAATTATGGGTGTACAAGGCTGAGATTTCAGTACTTGGTGAACCCCCATTTTCGGTCAACATCAACTTCTTCCCTTTTTCTTCTCTCCCTACTTCAACAGGTTTCACGAGTAGATGGAAGAGGCTTTGTTCACTCGATTCTCCCTCTCACTTCATCCAATTCCTGAGTTAGTCTTACTTAAAATTTGATCGTTCTCTTTTTTCGATGATGGATTTGAACATCGCGGCGCCGTGTTAACATTTTCATGAATGTGTCGCAAACATATCTAATACTAGCCAATATTATGCCAGGGTGTTGAAGTATTGAGTGGCACTTAGCCCAATACTTCATGAAGGCCATGAAGCTCATGAAGCTTGGTTTCGATCTCAAACAATTTTGTTGTATTCTCATTGCTAGAATATTATTCCCTTGAGACATTTCATATTTCTTTTTGGCAGTTCTGTAGTGTAAAAAAATTTCTCCCACTTCAGTGGTCATTAAGCTAACTAGTCACGACATAATCATACGGTTTAGATTCTTTCATGTTTGATGGTTGGGGTTAGTGATTGTTGGAATTGTGCCCTATGCTGTAAGATGATCCTCTTTTTCTTTACCACAAATGTACATAAACACAGATTGAGACCATTAAATGAAGCTATGACCATTGAGTTTATGATTTGTGAAAGTTTGAGAGTATATAAGTCGTTTGTACAAAATTTCTGATCTCTGATTCAGAAATAACATCTTGAGTAGAATTTCTTGTCTTCATCTCATACTTGATCATTAACCGTAAGTGTATTTAAGGTGGCATCTAGTTGCCGGGCTGAAGTAGATTGTAGCTGCTTGCTGCTGCTGCGGTTGAATGAGGGTTGTACCAGAGGAGGAGGGCATGAAACAAGGAGATTTCAGGCTGTAGGGATAATTTCAGAGGAGAGCCTGCAACAGGGATGCTTCTAACTGCAGGGAGAATCCAATAACAGGGGCCTGAAGCAGGGAAAAATTTTCCGCGCAGGGAAGAGCTGAGAAAGGAGGTCCGACACTGCAGAGGAAGTTCAGGTGTCTATAGGGAGGAGTTTCCATATCTGACAGAGGAGTTTTCTGCTTCAGGAAATAGGTCTGGGATATTTAGGAAAATTGCTTCATCCATTATTCACATGAAGGGTACATTATATAGGGAAATCAATTTCTCCTAATTTTCAAACTTATCATATATATCTAACCTATATTTGAAAAAGAAATATTCTAAAATAAAAATTAAAAAAAAAAAAAAACACGGTTAGAAAGAGAATAAAGCTAAGAAGTTTCGAAAAATGCATCCCAATCCAATCTTAGGAGATTTGAAAGATGGCCGACCGGCCATGGAATCCTTCCAGATTTTCCACATCATCTTTTACCTCGTTTCGTTGCAGTAACTTGCATTTAGATTTTCAATGTCCAGTTTTCTTGAAACAATGTGCTGTCTTTTCATCTTATCTTAATTCTTTATTTGCTTTCTGTTTTGTCCTGTCTTTACAAATACTTTCTCAACTAGGCTCTTTCCTTGCACCTTTTTTTCTTTAATCATTAGATAGAAGAGTAAACGTCGCCCATTATTATGGTATTAATATCTGTTTTTTCGCATAAAAATATATTAAATAGGGATGCCCATTATTTGGAGAGTTATATATGCTATATTATATATCCAAAAAACATTGTATGTATTCCTTAGTTATGAATAGAGGGATCTCAAATGAGTACTGCACATCGATTTTTTCCTCTGACATAATATCATAGCAGGGTTAGTTTTTGGGCTGGTTTGGGATCAATTTTTTTTATTTTTGTTTTTATTTTACTTTTATTTTAAAAACATGTTTGTTTTGTGCATTTTTTGCATGTTTTTATTTTTTATTTTTAAAAATAAATTAGCTCTTTTCTAATTACACTCAAAATAT
>NEWO01000114.1:594771-611163 GCA_003013225.1 Phalaenopsis aphrodite
GACCTAGGAAGACTTGGGCTTATTGTATTAAAAATGATCTTAATTTATTAGAACTAAATGAAAATATGACACTAAATAGGACGCAATGGAGAAAAAGGATTCATGTGGCCGACCCCCACGTAGTGGGATTAAGGCTTTGTTGTTGTTGTTGTTTTTAAAAACAACTTAACATAGTATATTATTTCAAACATGTTTTGTTTTAAATAAAACATAAAAAAATGAAATAAAATAAAAAAATAAAAAATAAAAATAAAAGTGATCCCAAATGCCCTGCTGTCTCTCTCTTCTTATAGTGCTTCATATATTTTGCCTCTGGGTGGCCTGCCTCTACTCTTTTTTAAAAATTATAGCTCTCACTTCGCACTTTTACCTTGCCCTTTGCTTGTGTTACTGTCAACTTAACTTGCATGCTTTTAATCCACGCAATGCCTGCTCACTACTCCTGTTACTCATTGCGTACAACCTTGCTAGCTCCTACTTCCTCTCTCACTAAGTTAGTGTTGCATACTTGTCTTTTGACTGCCTTCAACATGCATACTGCTGCCACAATTTTACAATCATTATCTACAGCACTCTTTGCTGATCCCTCACAAACCATAGGGCACGAAAACTTCATGCCTTACCCAGTTTTATTAGTCGGTGTTATGACTTGGGTTTTTCCATTTTTGTTAACGTCTTCACGATTTCTAATGGTTAGCATCCACTCTTCATTGTTGATGCTAACATCAAATTCAAGGGTACCAACTTTTTTCAAAAAAATAAAATGGCAGCATCTTTGTTTTCATTGAATTATGGTTCTAGTACTAGCATATCTATCTAAAAACATGAGAAAAGTGCATTAAGGAAATAAAATAAAGCAGAACATCTTTAATAATAAGATATATTTTAATAATGAATACTATAGATTTCTCATATAAATATTAATCACATGTAATCAAATTGATGTTATATTATCTTTAAACATAATGAGTCTAGCATCTCCTCAAATTCATGTGAGATGAGACAAATAGCTTCTATATCTTGTGCAATAAATGAAGAATCGATTGATCAAGCAGAGAGCTATGTTAAGGGCCTATTGAAATCATCTATTTAAGCCAATCAATGCTAGGATGAGGTGCCCTTTAGAAAATTTGGAACAACCGGGAGATTAATGTTGACCCAATCATTGCCAAGAGATGAGATTGCTACAGGAGATGAGATTTGGAAAAGTGAAGATCATCATAGGAAAATGGGGTTCAGCATGGATAATGGGAGACTATGAGTCTGTATGGGGTAGATTATAAGTGCGGACGGCGTTTTCAAAACGCCGCCTACCTGTTTGTTTCGTATAACCCCGCGTTTAATTTTTCGATTACACTCGATCGCGGGGTTATACCCACGATCCACGTTCGCATGCAGTTGCCCTCGCTCGTTTTACGCCTCTACCTTCTTGCTCACGAAACCCTACCGTCTACCAAAAGCCATTCGAAGCCCTTCGTCGCCGAAAGCCAGGCGCCCCCTACTACACATCCTCCGGGCGCTCTCCATCCTCCTCTACCGAAAATTAGGCCGGCCAAGTATACTCCCCCCTAGCCATTGATGTCTTGTTCACCGATCCATCCATAATTTCTTATTTGAATTTTATGCTATGAAATTTTTTTTGTATATTTTTCATTTTTTTATCGATTGATAATTATAACCTGATTTTCAATTACAAAAATAACCAAAATTTTAACCTTTATATCATAGGAAAAAGGTGTGGCAACTTGATGTGGAAGATGTGCTCATTCTGATAAGTATTTATTGTTATGACATTTGATGATCGTATTGTTTCTTGTAACATCATGTGTATTTTCATACCGTTCCTTATTAAGATGGTTTTTAGTTGGCTGAAGATTCTATTTGGACAGATTTTGGCGATGGGTTTGTTATTTGTTTTGTCCTAATGATATTTAGGACAAATAAAAACATGGATTATTATCTATGTCAGCATCTTGTTGCAAGTGTTTTTTGTTCATTTGACGCCTATTGCTATTCTATATGTAATCTTACTTATATTTGGCGTGCTCTTACATTCTGAAAACAATGGCAGTGGCCTCATTATTTGGGGCATTTACATACACAACCACCTAATTCCTATGTATTTTCATATCGAACACTTGTACTTTGTTTTTTTTTACATTTATACCACCCAAGTTTTTCGTATAACATAAAAAAATAATATCACCATTTTAACTTAGAAAGCGAAATAGAATTTTTCATGCATTATAATGATGGCATGTATCTAAAAATTGAATTCTAGTTTAGGTATTAGATTTGTAAATGCATAGGAATTGAGTTGTATGTATGTAATTCTCCCTTTATTATTATTATTATTTTTATTATTATTGTTTTTTATGATTATTCATAATTTGGTTCAGCTATTCGATGTCACTTTTAACGCTTTTCATGCATTGACAATGATGGCATGTATCTAAAAATTGAATTGTAGTTTAGGTATTAGATTTGTAAATGCATAGGAATTGAGTGGTATGTATGTAATTCTCCCTTCATTATTTTTTTTTAAATTATTTTTTATGATTATTCATAATTTGGTTCAGCTATTCCATATTACTTTTAAAGCTTTGATCAGATACCCATTGTTCTTTTCGCACGAGCTCTGAGCTCTCTGGATCCTTGAATTACGAGTTCATGTATATCTGGTGCAATTGGCTACCTGTGGTGAACTAGCACCTGGGGGTATCTTAACACTGCATTTTCTTTACTGTGAGAAAGGAGTATGAAATGCATGTTTATTTTATAGCAGGAGCTAAAAATCTTCTACGGTTCTCTTTTTTCATCAAAGTCTTTGGAAGATGAATTTTGCTCAAACAGGTTTGAAATATTGATTTTGTGATTGATGTCTTGCAAGAGATAAAATTGGAAGGTTTACATACAGAACCAAGCAATTCTTATGCATTTACATAACTAGCATCTCAAGTGTACCTTTTATGTTCATAGTAAATTCATAATAAATTGTTTGAGTAGTTCCACTTATTCTTTGTAAATTATTTTACAATTTCTGCCCATATAATGTTGTCTTGTCCTTCCTTCATATTCATATAATGTTGTTTGATAATGGATATACAATTGTGATGGTAAGTATTAATACATCAGTGATCCTTCACTCTTGAAAAAAAAAAAACTCATTAGTTTATGGGTTAGTTAAGTATGTTATGCAATTATTATGGTATTTGTTTTTTCATGATGTTTAATGATACTCCGTATTTTTTCCCCTACTCTTTGGAAGGCTTTTTTTCTTATCCAATAGAAGAAGTTAGAGAAGCTGGAGCGTGTGAAGGCCAGTGGGTGGAAGGGGAGAAAAGCAAGCGTTAATTTCTTCAATGGTTGGTTCTTGTATGTGACAATTTGTTTTTGCTTTCCCAGCTACCTCTAATCTTAATTATCTCATTAGGATTTTTGTGTAAAATCCCGTTGCTTTCCCACCAGCCTCGTAGTCTCATAAAATTTGCCTTTCTACATTTATATCACCAAAATATTTCATATCACAAATTCTTTCCCCAGTGTTATTCTAATATTAATGTCTTTCTCAATTTTCAAAGCTAGGAAATGTAGCAGCATTATTATGAAACTTTTAATGGATACTCTAATATCAATGTCTTCCTCAAAGGCTTAAATAAAGTAGTGTTTGCGCATTTGTTGGGTTAATTGCCATATGTTTAGATTTGTTCATTCTGAGTTTTGTAGTTGGAGTAACCTTGAATATTTGATACTAATGTTATTGAATGTATTTTTTTTTATTTCTCACCTACTAGTAAGTCGTGCAATGACTAAGAACAAAGAGGTTGGAACATCGGCCATGTGGGAAAGGGATACCACCAATATTTTCTATGATCTGTTTTAGGAAGGTCAAGTTGGGAAATAGACCGATGACATATTTTAGCAAAGAAGATTGACAAAATGTTATAACCAAATTCAAAGAATTGATAGGAAGAAATTATGATTGGATGAAATTTAAGAACAAGTGAGATCAATTAAAAAATGACTGAAAAGTATGGAAACAACTTAAGATGAGAACTATAGGTTTAGGTTGGGATCCAGTGAAGTGGATAATAGATGCTCCTGAGGTTTGGTGGGCTGAAAAACTAGAGTTAATGACATATCTTTCACCATCTCTTTAATTCATTTTTAGTTATATTAAACTGTTTTAACTAATTCAATTCGCTATGCCGTGCAAGTCGTGCCAGAAGCTAAGAAATTTAAATTCAATGACATTGATCCAATAATTGAAGAGAAACTGGATGACATGTTCAGTGAGGTTGTTGCAACGGAAGCTCATGCTTTTACCCTATATGAGTCTGACTTCATTGTCACAGCAGTTGTGCTGGGAACCGATCATGTAAGTTACTTAGGAGAAGTGCCCTGTGAAATCCAAAGGGATATGAAGTCCACATCCGTTTCAAAACGGCCCAGGGTGGAGAATAGGAAGAAAGGAGCCACATTTATCAGGAGCACAATCGAAAAACTAGCTAAATTCTGCACAGTTAAGCTTGCTGCCTCATAGGATATATTTGTTGAGGGGTGCCTTCGAATCCTAAATACACATGTTGAGGTTAAGATGGACAAGAAACTATATATCAATTGTGTTAGGTTACTACAAGATCTAGTTCATAGAGAATTTTTTGTGAAGTTGGATGCAGAATACTAAGTCGATTTCTTACGATCTTTCTTGGAAAATTGAATGTTTTAAAATCTTGTTGTTATGTTTTATCAGAACTGTTTGTACAGTTGTATCAAGGATCGTTATTTTTTTTTCTAGCGCTCATTTTTTATCCACACTCCTTATGACAACATTGTCGTTTTCATATCTTTTGTGGATATATTTTGTATAGATGTGTTCAAATGGCTAAAAGTTAACCATTCTCTTTTAACTAACTTTTGTGGGTTGGATCCAAAATAATTGAACTACTTTAGAAAGATTTATTTTACAACTACTATCTTACATACATCGACCGAACCCCATGTATTACGTCGATTTATGTTGGTGATAAATGGGTCAGTGAGTTACTACAGGACCATCCGGCCCGCTTTGCAAACATGTTCCGTATGACGAAAGAGATTTTCATCGACCTGCTTTACAAACTATAACACCAACATGGTTTGAATGACTCGATCGAAATGACATCCAGAGAGGTGTTAGCAATAACACTCTATATATTATCTCAGAATGAGTTCATTAGAGACTATTAGCATGTGTTTTTCGATTGGTCTGGAGGCTCTAATAAGTTTAGCCTCCAAGATAATTAAGCCCGAGGATCCCACATTCCAATCTATTTCGACTCATATTGCGAATAACCATCGCTACATGCCGTTCTTCAATGTATCTATTGAAGATGTCATTATTATATTAAAATTAATTATCTCTCAATTATTAATATATTAAACATTATAAAATTTAGGACTGTATGGGAGCTATCGATGGAACTCACGTCGATGCACGTGTATCTGCCACCGACAAGGTCGCCTACATTAGACGTTGTGGTTCCCCCACATAAAATATGATGGTCGTTTGTGATTTCAACATGTGTTACACATTTGTGATGACTGGATAAGAGGGTAATGCTCACGATAGCCATGTTTTTAAGTTTGCAACCAGACGCCGAAGACATTGCTTCTCATACCCCTCTCATGGTACGTATTTAGATCAAATATGTTTGATATTTCTGAATCGTTTCTAAATTTTGTATTCATGCAGGTAAATATTACCTGGTTTAAGCTAGATATCCCTTACAAAGGGGATTTCTTCTTTTCTTTTCCCCTTAATCTATCTTTGAATGATCTGTATGCTAATGCTGCAAGATAATTGAGACCAAATCTCTGGTAGTATCTATAAATTTGTCTTCCATTGTTTCGCTTTTTTAATAATGCTCCTTGGTAATCAGCACACCAAGTTTGGAGCTTTTGCTTTTGTTGAAGGAAGCGGTTTTTGTTGCTCTCATGGTGTTTGTTTTTTGTCCTCTGTGTGTGTTCTGAGAACAATTTCTTTTTGAATTTGGGAACGATGAAACTTTTACTTTACTCGAAATGAAAAAATTGGGAGCATGGATTCATGAGCTTGGATGTATAACCTTCTGAAGTTCCAGATTTTACTTAGTCTTAGATCTTTACTAGTTATATTTTGAGCAAGAAACAATACCATGTTATGAAAAACTGGAATGCTATTATGTTTCTTGGGATAATAGGATCTGGTTTGTTGATGATCTATATATGGGATCTTAGGGGAATCACAATTGCATGAAATGGCACTTCGTAAATTAGTGCTTGAAGCTATTGGTAATGGATATTTCATCAATAAATTCAGACTCAATCTTTTTTGAGTTTTAATTTGTCATTTCAGTTTATATTCAGACCAATTTCTTTCTATTTGGTATCCAACCACACTTTTTGTTCTGCTCTACGATGATTTGACAATAAATTGTTTCTCATTATCTTTCGTATTTGAAATTTATTTGGACTAATGAGATTTTTTGGTCTGATGACCTATGTAAAATGGAACTAAGAGCATTATTCTAATGTTTATAACATCTATATAGAATTAAAATTTGAGAAATTTACAGACATACTGTCAAGTCTTATGTATTTGTATATCTAACACCCAAAGCTTTGATATTTACACTTATAACACTTTGGTGCCAAAAATCTATGCATGAAAATGTGTATTTCAATTTTAAAAATATAGTGCATTTTTAATGTGGTGTTAAAGATCTAGGTGATTTTCATGTGAGTATGAATGTTTGGTTGTTATATATGTTGATATACACGAATTGTGTTGTACTTATGTAAATGTTCCTAATTGTTTTTGCCTTGCCCATCGTGAGTTTGAGTGAGTTGACATTGTTGTCATGTTCCTTTTTTTTTTTTTTATTTGTCAAGGAAAATTTACGACATTAATTCAAATTCATCTTGAGTCATTTTGAGCAAGAAACATTCTATATTCAAATTTGGGATTTTATCCTTTGGTTTTGGTTCGTTTGAAGAAGCATGGAAATCAATACAAGTAGCAGGTTGTTTACTATCCGATTGACCATTAGGATAGTTTAGAAAAAAAATTCAGTAGATATATTTGCGAGAGTTTTATGCTATGATGGGCGAGGTGCATTTCTATTCTGTGGCATTAAAATTCAGTTAATTGTTCACAGCAATCAATAAGCTTATAAGCCATCTGGTGTGATCTGCATTTCCTCCTTCATAAGAATTAACGAACTTATTGTTGTATCTTTCTAGGATATTGTTTTATGGATGCAAATCTTTGGACGTGCAATTCTATTTGTTTTTGGAATTTGCTTTCTTTATCAAGTGTTGCTCATGTATTCTATCTTTAATAATTGCAGAACGATGAGCTCCAGGTATTCAGGGAAGTCCGGGCGAGTGCTATGCCGGTGCGGATTGCCTTCTTTGTTACTCACGTCACATCAACAACATAGCTACGGACGACAGTTCTACAGGTGCTCGCGGTGGGCAGACGGACCAGACGGCTGTTGGTTCTTCAGGTGGGCAGACAACCTGATGAATTCTACGGTATCCCAAACAGAAAATGTTGCTCAAGGTTTGACAACATCCAACTAGAGAACGTTGCTCACGGTATCCCAACCGGACGTTGTTGCTCGGGGTTCAACGGTTTCCTAACCGGATAACGTTCCTTGTGACACATGCTCCTATATTTTAAAATAAATAGTCATTCTTTCGCTTGTAATTTTAACATTTTATTTTATTTTATTTTTTGTTTTTTGATACTCACTATTAAGTGAGGTGTATATCCTTTTTTCTAGTTGTGTTTTAAATGGTAGTTGTTTATGTTGTAGAGGCTAGGTTGTATGGTATAATAATGTAACTGTTCTTATCGATCTATATTTTGTTGTGTGTTATTGTTGCTCTGTCTATCGATCTATATTCTGTTGTGTAGTGATATAGTATCATGTGTGTAGAATAATATGAGTTTATTCAACATAATAATATGGGCGTTGATGGTGATATAAATTATAAATTCCAAACTTGGTTGTTAAAATCAGAACGTTTCCTACGAATATTGTGAGATATGTGGTTTCCAATGGCCTCTGATAGAGTTTGGAAATGCTAGGAAAAAAAAAAGTATCAAAAAAAAAAAAAGGAAACTTTTGTGTTTTTGGTAAAATTTTTGGTTTAAGGTGGTGCATTTATTTGTATAGTTGTTAAACTCATACGATCAAGTTTCTAGATTCTCATGCTTAAACAAAAACAAAAGGAAAAAAGAAATTGTCATTTATCTAGAAACAACTGTAAATCACTTGTTTTTCTAAACGCAGAAATCAAACAGTTACACAACTTATCTAAATCAGGGGCAGAATGTTCCTTTATCCAGAAACAACAACATATCAATTGTTTTTCAAATGCACAAATCAAACAATTAGTCAGTTTATCCGGACCAGCTGTTGATCAGTCCCTTTGAGTTTTTGGTATTATTGTGGTTGTATTTCAATAGAGTGGTATAATTGTGATGCTTCTATTAGCTCGCTCAATTCCTATTTTATCTTCAACCAATCATGCTAATTTCATAATTTTCTTCAATCCTCGTAGTCTCAATAGATGAAGTGTTGCACGTATGTCGAGTATTAGACCCTTCATAAAATTCCTCCCTACACAGCTTTAGAAATTCCACCCAGTTGTCCTTATAATAGCTCAAACCTCTCTCTACATTCAAAAATAGTCTCATTCTGATTCAAGACAAAAAAATGCTTGTGTAGGTTTCTTTCTTGAATGACTTAAAAACATTCAAACAAGCAATCCTTAAATTCCTCTCACGACCAAATCGAGTATTTAACCTCCCTCTATTGAAACCATGCTTGGTCTTTTCCTTTCAAACATAACCCTGCCGTCATGAGTTTCTCCTATGCATTTAGCCCATTCTCTGTAAAATATTGCTCCACCTGCTATACCACCTATGTGCGTCTTCTCACTCGAATATTTGCGTCTTTAACTTTCTAACTATATCATCTCCACCCCAACTTCCTCTCCCCCCATGTTTTCCCCCACTTATCAAGCATAACACTCCCTCTTTCGATAATAGTCATACCCTTCCCTGCTTCTTTGCTTCCATCTTTGTGGTCCTCCATACCCCTTACATAACTCTTTTACCATGTTTTGGCCAAACCGTCTTTACCGGAAATCTCTAATCCACCATCCCCCATAGAAGTCATCAGGGGCAGTTCTTGATGATCGATGCTTTTCTTCACATATTCCTCTCGTTCTATCTATTTCTCTAACCCTTGGTTAGGGTTAAGGTTTGAAGATTGAGTCATTGGCGAATACTTGAATTAGGTCTCTTGTAACTCGTCTAGGCTTTCGAATCGGTTGTCCATGGCATACAATCTTTCATCTATCTCAGATTTAAGCTGTCATAGTTTTTCCTCTAATTTATTCTACAAACCATCTATTTTATTCGACACCATTGCTGTTTGAACAGTTTTAGAACTCCCTTACACTGCGATCTTGTAGTTGGCTTTCAGTCACAAGAGGCGCTGTAATGTTTTTGGGGAGAAACGGAACTGGATGAGGCGAAATATGGGAGTTTCCGGTTTTTGTACGCCATGATACCCATGTGGCCTTCCCATCTAGCTTTAATGGTGACTATTAGGAGGATGGACCTGGAGGAGGAGAAAGGAGTTTCGGGCCACTTTAGGTCGCAATCTCGTTGGTCTCCCATCTAATGTATGTCGCCTCGTAGGGCCCCTGCGTGATTCTGTTGTCACCTTCCTTGCTATCTCTGAATGCAACTGTCATCACACCCTTTCTGCGATTTTGACACAGTCTTCCCAGCTAGATCTTATCGCGGATCTCGTGCCTTGTACTACACTGGATGTTGTTGACTACTCTTATAGTTTGTTTCCCATAATTTTTTTTTTCAATACCTATTGAATACGATATGACACTGATTTTCACACAAAGTTAGGGCAAAATAAAATTTTCTTAAATAACCAACATCACAATGAATAAAGGGTAAACACACTATTTCAGAGGTATGCGATTTCTTCCAAATTTTACAATTACAATTTGAGAGACAAGAAATCTCTCCCAAACACTAACCCTAAGAGTCAAGGGAATATTTTCATGTATATCCCTAATCTTAAACTATTACGCCGTATTTATACCAAGCCGTAATTAATGAAAAAAGACTAAATTTTTCTTTGGCTGTGCACCAGCGTAACAAATATTTAATAGCATTGGCAAAATACTTCAATTATTGGATAATGCCATTTCTTAGATCAAATAAGGACAAACAAATCTAGTACCACCCAATGTAAGAGAAAATTGTAAAGCTTCTTCAAAGTTGAGAAGATAATAATTTATGCAGTTTAGTGAAAGATTGCCAATCTAATATATGTGGAGTATATAATAAGATCAGCATCACGTACATACCAAATTCCTTTCTTGGAAGAGGCTAATGTTCTTTAAACTTTAGCTAGGAATTAAAAAGAAGGAAGAGAAGAATTCCTCTCCAACAAAGAACACAAGAAACAATTTATCTTCGCTTTTCTTACAATCAATTCCAAGGGGAGCTTACCCCCTAAATCTTGGATTCAAACTCTTGTCACCCGGCTGCTGCATTGGCCCAGAACCCCATTTCCCTCGGCTCTCACCCTCATTTGCACAAACTGTAATATGAAAATTTGAGCATCAATACAACAATAATTGATTTGCAAAAAGATCTTTCATAATTTTAGCCATATCAAATAAAGTTCAATTCATATTTTTATCATTAGTATGTTTGCATAATCACAGTCATGCATTCAACTTCCGAACCAGGTTTGTTGTGTTAAATGCTCCATCCTGCAGTTTCTTTCTTCTAGACATGAATTTGAGGAATAACAATGTTCCTGTGTTTAAATGCAGATTACAGAATAGGGCAACAAGTCAACCTTAATAAATTTCACAAATTATGTCTCAGGCATAAGGAGAAAAATGTCCTCTTGTGACATTCTGTAAATAGTTGCGGTTTTCTTTCATTTTTCTCCATCTGGAAGAGGTTCCGTCAGTGAGAATCCGATGATGATGCGTGAGGAACATAACTAACATGTATTAAAGCAATGCTTTTCTTTGTTATCAACTTATCATGAAATTAATATTTGTTAGCATCTAATGAAATTTAATCATTATTGTAGTGAAGTTGATTATTACTGACGAATCTGCAGAGTTTGTTTCAAATGAATATATAGCATCGATCGAATAAAATATTCAAGTTTGTTTTTTTAAGAATCCTATAGGAAATATTATTCCAACAAAAAATGTTTACAGGGTCTGTGACCGACAGTTTCATTACACACTAACTGTTGTGAAAAACAACGACAATAAAACGAAAAACAGAACGAAAAAAATTGCACACAGAAAAACACCAGAGCAACACACAGATTTACTTAGTTCGACAAATTTGCCTACGTACACGGAGCTGCAGAGGATTTTATTTCTTCGAGGAATTACACTGTCGAGCGCCTCGTTGATACAAGAAAATCTCTATTTTCTTTTCTTCCTTCCTCTCTCTCTCTGTCTTCCTCTCTTTCTCTTAGCTCTCAAGAGGACTTGACTAGTCATTGCTTGGTTTGACTTGGCTTCTCCTTTAAGCCAAAAGAGGCTATTTATAAAAACCATGAGAACGATATGTGGGAGGTAGCTGAGCGGTAGGTGGGGTGTGGTAGGTGCGCGGTAGGTGGGAAAGCAGGTGAGATGTAGATGAGATTCTTAATTAGGAAGCTAATTAAATTTCGGTGGACTGGGTCTCCACATTACTCAACAATTCTCTCACTTAGAGACCGGAACACTGACTGCATCACCTACTGGCTACATCATCTACTAGTTATACTGACCTATTCCTCAAACATGATATCCTCCGCCTCTGCAACTCAAATCCCTGTCTTCATGCTAGAATACTAGCTGAAGTTGAGCATAACTTCAACTTCTCACGAGTAACACCCTCAGTTGACATATCACAATAAACGTAGCATTGAACCACCAAGCTTTTTCCTGGGTCACTCTTATATCTGCTTACAACTCCCACTGCATGAGCAATATCCTGCCCCCGCTGAAAGCACTTTTCAACAGGTCCAGCCTTGTACTTCTTACTGCCACCAAACACAGTCTTCACCCGGTACACCCACTTGTTGTGCAATGCCTTCTTCCTTGGTGGAAGTTCTACCAGCTCCCAAGTTTGATTCCTTGACAGGAAATCCGTTTCCTTTTTCTAGGTCAGCTCCGACTTGCTCGAATTCTCATCTTGTAAGATTTCTTCATAGCTCTGTGCTTCTCCACCATTGATCTGTACAAGGTCTAATTTTCCTGCCTTTGGTGCTCTGCCACTTTTCAGGAAACTAACTTTCTTCTGCTTCCCCAGAATGCACCTCTGACTCATGTGTCCACGCCTGAGTAAACTTGTAGTCATATATAGTGCGTCAGTTTTCTTACCCCGAGCCAGTACTAATGCTCCTTTGATAACCTTACAAGTGCTACCTGATAACACTACCGAATGACCACCCTTATTGAGCTGCCCAACAAAGATGAGGTTTTTCTTCAACTCAGGAACATGTCTGACCTTTGCAAAGTCCATTTGCTCTTGTTAGGGAGTGCAATATCAACGTCTTCCATCCCCACCACTTCCAGAGCTTTCCATCGACCACATATACCTTCTCAAAGTTAGCTGCAACATAATTTCATGTTAACTCCTTGCGGGAAGATGTATGGAAGGAAGCTCCTGAATCTAGTATCCAGTCATCAACAAAACTACGAACTGCATGCAGTAGCGCATCATGTATTTCATCAGTTGCAACATTAACACCATCATTCTCCTTCTTCTTAGGATTCATGTAGTTCCTTTTTATGTGGCCAGCCTTCCCACAATTTCAGCAGGTTGTCTGCTGACTAGACTTTGATTTTGATATTCCTCTGTTTGAATTCCTATCATATGATCTCCCTCTGGAATCAACATTCAGCGTTGAACTTGAACACGAGGTCTAGCCAGAATCCTTCCTACGCACCTCCTCAGCCAAAATCAAATCCCAAATATCATCATATTTCATCTTAGATTTACCTGCAGAACTACTAACTGTCATCCTCATGGCTTCCCAGCTATTTGCCAATGAAGCCAACAATATGAGTGCACGTATCTCTGTTGAAAATCAATTTCAATAGACGACAACTGATTTGTGATAGTGTTGAAATCATTTAGGTGTTGAGCAATCGATACACTTTCCGTCATCTTCAAGTTGAATAACTTTTCATCAAATGCACCTTGTTATCCGCCGATGGCTTTTCATACATACCTGATAAAACCACCATGATATCTGTAGTAGTTTTCTCCTTGATGACATTGTGGGCAATCAATCTCGACAGGGTTAATTGAATAACCCCCAAAACCTGTCGATCAAACAGATTCCATTCCGCCTCGTCCATCTTTTCCGGTTGTTTTCCCAGTGACAGAAGATGAAGTTTCTTCCCATAGAGGTAGTTCTCTATCTGCATCATCCAGTAAGCAAAATATGTTCCATTGAACTTCTCGACCCTCGATGTTATCATTTCATCTCAGCCCATCGTTCTTTCTTAGATTTGAACCAAAGTTTTGATACAAGTTGTTGTGAAAAATGATGACAATAAAGCGAAAAATGGAATGAAAAAAATTACACACAGAAAAACACCAGAACGACGCACAGATTTATTTGGTTCGACAAATTTGCCTACGTCCATGGAGCTGCAGAGGATTTTATTTTTTCGAAGAATTACATCGTTGATCGTCTCGATGTTACAAGAAAATATCTATTTTCTTCTCTCCCTTCCTCTCTCTCTATTCTTCTTTTTCTCTTAGCTCTCAAGAGGACTTTATTTGTCCTTGCTTGGCTTGGCTTCTCCTTTAAACCAAAAGATGTTATTTATAGAAACCATGAGAGCAGTTGGTGAGAGGTAGGTGAGCGGTAGGTGAGAAAGTAGGTGAGCGGTAGGTGAGATTCTTAATTAGGAAGCTAATTAAATTTCGATGAATCGGGTCTTCACATTACCCAACACTAACCACCCTACACACAAAAATAAAATGAAAACCTAAGAAATCGTCAGTCACTAAGTATATATCACACAAAAAGTCTAAAAAATACTATTACATAGAATATAAGGAGTTTCTAAACAATCACCATGAATACGAATAGAAAGCTCGTGAGGTACTCGAACCGAAAATATAAAGTCTTGTTTCTCCAACCCAAGCTTATAGTCGAGTTTGTTTTGTTACTATTAAACTTGGTTTTATGGTAATTGGCTATAGAAACATAGGTTTTTTGGGATTTTGATCTGATTAATGTGGTCGTTCTGCATTGATTTTGCAGGAATCTAGCTGTCCAACGTTTTAGCATTGGGGCGTTTATATATATAGCCGACAATTCTTATGTACTTACACGTTTCCCATAAAAAAATTTCATATTTACATATATATATATATATATATATATATATATATATATATTATGTATATCTGTGTGCACTTGCGCATGCGTGTGTGTGTGTGTGACGTGGGTTAGAATCCCCTAACACAGTTAGCCTTAAAGAGTTGTTACTCAAATTGTTTGACACCTTAGGAGTTGTTGGAGGCTCCTATAATAGCCTCTTGTCATTCCTTTTGAATATATATATATATATATATATATATATATATATATATATATATATATATATATATATATATTTACATATATATATATATATATATATATATATATATATATATNATATATATATATATATATATATATATATATATATATATATATATATATATATATATATATATATATATATATATATATATATATATATTAAGGTTAGATAGTAGCTTGCATTTTAATGACAAATCATAAAAATAAAGAAAAAAACAAGAAATTAGTTCCCTAAACAAATTTGCTCTGAAATGCAAAGTAGGCATAAAATTTTTGCAAAGATATCTTTTAAGTGATTACACAAAAGGTAGGGCACGGTGTGTATGGGCTTTATCCTTTTTGGGCGTTTGCATACTACATACCATATAATTCTTTTATATTTAATATAGTTACTTATTTAACACCTAAACTTTATATATTTGGATTCATAACACTTAAATCTTAAACATCATATAAAATTATTACTTTTAGTAATTTTGTAAAAGTGAAATGCACCTTTTTCATGCATATGATGTAAATTCCAAATATTAGGTGTTAATATGTAAAGACATAAAAATTGTAAGGTATGTATGTAAATTTCCCTAACCATATTGATTGACTGCGTAGAAAAAAACAAATGTTAGATTGACCCATCATAGATTTGCGCCATGAGCTAGGGAGAACAATTTGCGTACGTCTTACGTAGCGCTGCGTACGTTAGAGAGGTTATTCAAAAGATATTGAAAGGTTATATCTGCATTATACACCCATGTAACCTTTCTTGTAACCTACAAATATATGAAAACAAAAACACAAAACTTACTAGAAGGTACAGATATGTTACATGGAGGTTACAATGGATATAATATGGATATAACCACCAAATATCCTTGAATAACCTCCCTGACGTACGCAACGCTGCGTACGTCTTACGTACACAAATTTTTCTCTGAGCTAGGTGGACGGAACCTTGACTAGCACGTCTCCAACTATATTTTTTATATTATTAATTTTTTAAAGTATTTACGTTCATATGTGATTAGTTTTTATCTGATGCTTAAATATTTATATTTATTTTTATAACATTTAAATCAAATTTTATGTTAAAAAAAGCGTGCCATCTTAGATAAGTTATAATTAGTGCCACTTTTTTATGTGATTTATAGATGATATTTATATATATTTATATATTATTAAAAGATTTAAATGCTATATGTGTAAATATTTAATCCTCTTTTTTGGATTGTTGGGTAACAAAGTACAATTTTGTTGGTTGAATTATATATCAAGATTTTGATAATAATTGATTGTCAAGATTTTTACCTACTAAATTAGGTGGCATTCATGAGTACACATGTTGCTCTCAACTCTTAATTTTTTTAATGATTTTTAATGCCTATGATATTATGTGTATTAATTAGGGGTGTAAACGAGCCGAACAAGAGCGATGAGTTAGGCTCAGCTCGTGTTCTACTTATTTATATTTTGAGCTCAAAAAGTGTGTTCGTGTTCGGTCCGTTTGCTTAGCGAGCCGAACACGAGCCTTTCACGAAAAGAAAGTGACTTTTTGACAACCCTAGTCATGTAGTCATAAGACGCTAAAGATTGTGGTAAGATTTAAAGTATCATTTGAATTTAATTTCATAATTTTTATTCTATTTTCTTAATTAATACTTTCAATTGATTATAAATCTTTTTAGCTTTGTAGTCAATTAAA
>NEWO01000114.1:611408-636543 GCA_003013225.1 Phalaenopsis aphrodite
CATTTTTATATTTATTATTAATTTTTAATGTTATGGATAGGTTTAAATTCTTTGATATTTTTTTTATTTTTCAAGATTTTAGATGAAAGATTAAGATATTATCCCTTGCACTAGTACTTAAAAACAACCCCCCTAGCAATCAATTCCTATATCTAACAAGCAACTAATTTTGAGACATTAATTTATTATTTGATTGCTTAAGATATTATAAGATAGTTCAATTTGAGAAATATTTGTTAAGATCTTTAAGAAGTAAATATATAACCTATTTAAGGTCTTAATATTAATGGAATATGTCTAAAATATTTTCATATTTTATACATATTAATTAGTGAAAATTTATATGAAAAGGAGAATTTATCATATGTAATTGATTTTAATTAATTTACTTTTTCAAAATTAAAATGTGAATTTAATTATCATAGAAAAATTAAATAATATTAGCATTTCATTATATTTTGTATTGTTTTGATAAATTAAAAAATAATAATTACATGCTTTAATGTAAATATTCATATTAAATATAATTTTATGAAAGTGCAAGCTTCATGTAAAACTCAAACAAAAACGCAATAAATTTATTAAAAAATCCAATAAATAAATGTATGGAAAATAATAAATAAATAAATTTACGCATTGAGAGTAACTATAATTTTATTCATATTTTTATTTTCTATTTTAGTTTGCGCAAATATAAGAAAGAAAAAAATTATAATACAAATATACACTAGGAGTATACAAAATTTAAATTTCTTTTTTAACAATAGGGGCATTTACATACATACCATCTAATTCTTATGTATATACGCTTCTTACATTTATACCACCCAAATCTTTCATATCATATCAAAAGTATCATTATTTTAATTTTTATGATACTACTTTTTTAATTTTTCAAAAGGCGAAATACATTTTATAAGGTGGTATGTATGCAAAATTTGAAGTTTAGGTGTCAGATATGTGAATATATAGGAATGTTTCAATCTATTTTCCTTCTCTCATTCAAAATGATATATATATATATATATATATATATCCCTTATCTTGAATATCTTGAAGGATAATTGAAACTTCAATAAGATGTTATATGCTGAATAGAATTACCCGGCCCATTCAAGTCTTCATTTTGGAAAGTCGTCTATATTGCTAATAAACTATATTGATTTCCTAAATAAAAGGTGAGAGATCCGAATCCGGCATTAATTGAAATGCTTCGCCTAAACTAGTACATGTTAAATAGTTTGTGATAATTGAGCCTTTGGTGGGGCCAATTTGATGAAATCGTGACTTTGATTTTAGTGAGTTGGATGCGACAAAGCTTGCCAGCCCACGCTGCGCACTCCTTGGGTCGGCGTTTGGGCCCGTTCACTTGTTCAGCTTGCCTGGTCCTCCTTCACGAAGGGTGATTAATGCTTGCCGGCGTCTAACCGAATTATATATTATATATATCTATATGGGAGAGGTTGAATTCGAGATTATCCGTGAAACACATCCAAGAAGTAGCATTTAGATGAAGAGAGAGAGAGAGAGAGAAACAATAATGAATATTGTTCATTAGTGTCTTATAGTGTCCTTTCTTCCTGTGAAACGTTTCCTCAATTTATAGATGAGAAAATACAATAGTGATATTACATTTTAACTTCATTTGAAGAGGTTATGCACTAAAATGTTACTATAATTTTACAAGCGTGAACTTATAATTTGATTGTCTTCTAACTCGACTAGCTAAGGTTAGTTTACTCCTCTCATTGGTGTCAAGTTCAATCGGTTGAGCTTGGTCGATAGAGTTTGGTCGGCAGAACCAACCTGATTGATTGTCATTGATCCCTCGTGAGGTGTCTTTAGGTCTTTGTGGGATAGTCAAAGATACTATGTTGAGATGGCTTTTCTGTTTGGTCGGCTTCACAGTGTGTTGTGCTATCATATCGAGCCTACTTTCCAACAGCGGATGACTTGAACTTTTTTTTGTCACATTTTCGATCAGATGAGTGGTGCTTGGGTTATCCAATCATTTTCTTGCCCGCCTTTCAGTTTAGTCGGTTTTGGCCTAGTTAACTTGGCTCATATGACTTGACTCTTACTTAGTTGGAGTCAGTTGTGACTCACGATCTCTTTGCAATGGTTCTACCTTTATAATACTCCTCTCTTAAAGACAATTAAATCTCTTTAAGATCAGTGCAAAAACTTTTACGACGATTAAAAATCTCATCAAACACTAAACATAATATAAATGGTAGGATCAGATGAAGACGATCACTAGGATTAACATGAAGCTCATTAAAATTAGGTGAAGCAATTAACTTGGATTACGTAAAGAGACTGATTGTGATCAACACACAGTTGATTTGATTATAAAGAAGCCAACTAAAATCAGGTGGGCATCCAATATTTCCCATATGAGATTTTAGCTGGTCGCCTCATCTCGCCCAATGACAAAGAAAATGTTTGGATTTATGGTATTTTTTATTCTAAAATTTACAAATCCAAATATTTTATTTGCTATGTATCATATATGTATTTCTCCCACAATTGCATTTAATTTGATATTTTGCCCAAATTTTGTTAACCTTGTAGAGCTCATATATTTAATGAATCAAATATGAACAAAATTACATTTGACCCTCTCTCTCTCTCTCTCTCTCTNTATATATATATATATATATATATATATATATATATATATATATATATATATATATATATATATATATGCTTGGATTGGCTAAATTTAAGCTAAAGTAATAGATGTCTGAGGCATGACTCATGCCAGAGACTTAATTTGTGAAAAAAATAATAATTTTAAAATTTCATAAATACATAAATAATCATAATTGTACTCGATGATTCAAATAAAATCTTATATACATGAAGTATGGATGCATGAATACACATATTTACATGCAAATCTATTGATAAGCTGACTTGAATTTGAGAAACCAAACTAAATTTAAGCATCTTTTTTAAATTGATGTGATTGAGTTTTAATATATGTAAACGAACAACTTTGAGTTGTTGCACACTTATTAGTAATATAGTGGCTGAAAGTATAATTTCTCGTGACATCTTAATTCAAAATACATGCTCTCTGTGGACGCACATTTACCATCAAAACATTTACTTGGACTATTCAACTTTAAACTACATTTACTAAATAAGGAGACCTTGCAGTTAATCCATATGAATAGAGGATCAAATGCTCTTATTTTTAGTTTTTATCATAAATCACCTTCTTGCACAAAGTTGAAATTGAATGCAATGTTATTAATATGAGTTTAAAATAAATAAATAAATAAATAAATATTTATAATTATATGTAATTTCTTAAGAAGTTGTTTTCTCCTAGAATTTTGCAACATGTTTATGCAAAATTTTTCTGAAACAAACCTTAAGTTTAAATAAGAGATCTCTTGGGGAGTTGATACATAGTCTTATTTTATTGTTTATGAGTTCAACAATCTCTTTATTTAAGCAGATGTATAAAATATTACGTTGGGATATCGTAGGTGGAGATGGTGGTAATATGGTTGCATTGCAGTACAATATCATCACAAATAAGGCCAGAATACTATTATATGTGCTATTCTGATGGTATTTTGGTGATATTGTTGTGGTATTACGGTACAATACTATCACAATAAGGGCGGAATCAGAATCATTCTTTAGAGAAAAATTATTGTGTGCGGACATCACACGTAAATTTTGCGTGCGTTGTCTGATCTGGACCTTAAAAAATTTAGAGTGAGCCCCGCTTTAACAATAATAATAAAAAAAATTATATTTTAGTAGTCCAGATCAGACATCGCACTCAAATTTGTGTGTGGTATATGTTTCTCGTGGAATAAAAAATCAATTTGACTTTCTCTTCAAGTAAAAATTTGAATTTGAAGGTATGCCACCTTCGCGGCGATTTCAGCCGCGGCCGGACATCAAAATCGGACTTTATGTTCGTCGCACGGCCATCGGAAGCCGCGTCTCCTTCCCGTCTCTCTGTCTCTGTTATTAACAATCCTCGATCTGATTTGATCATCAGGGCCGGCCTCCGTTGATTCTCTCATCGCCACGCGCTTTCGTCCTCGCAGCTCGCCGAAGCTTTGTGGAAGGATCCTCCTCTCCGTCTTCTTTCTCAACACTGACTCTCACGGAACCCTAATCCTAGTGTACCGCTTCTGCTCTTCTCCTCAACTTCATTTGTAGTTTTGTGCTATTTTTATTCGAATTTGATCTTTGCTGCCTCAGATTCTTTTTGCTCGTAATCGTGATAGAGGGATCCGATTATTTTTGTGTTCTGAATTATTGCAGTAATGGGAGGGTACAGTTTGATAATTATGGATTATAATTGTTGCCCTGTTTTGTTTCAGGTAAGTACGAGAAAAAATTGCATACGTAAGACGTACGTAGAGCTAAGTATGTTAGGTTATTTAGAGGGTATTGGGAGGTATAGATAGGTTACACCCTCTATAACATCTCTGTGACCTACCTATAACCCCTCCATTATATTCTGAATTACCTATAACGTACGCAACTCTGCGTACTGTCTTACGTATAAAATTTTTTTTCCTTCGAGTACGTTGTTGGTTGAAATTTGGGATATTATGTATTATTTACAAAACAACCTTCAAGGTGATTGCTCCGAATGCCCGGATCAAAATATTGAGAAATATGGGTTGGAATTTTACCGTGAATTAAACTATCTGTGATTTTGATCTCTTTTGTTTAACAATCAGAGAACGTATATTATTTTTAAAAATTTTAAAATGATAAATGGGACATTTACATACATACCACACAATTACTATGTATTTACATATTTGTAGGCTATAGTTTGATTTTTATAATTATAACACTGAAATCTTTTCTATCATATCCAAAATATCATTATTCCTAATTTTTGAAAATGTAATATAACTTTGAAATATAAAAGTAAGATGATATTTGCGGTGCGAAATCAGCCAAAGATGTCATGGTAGTAGAATTATGTTTTGAAAAGTCCACAGATAACACTTCTCCCCTATAATATTTGACTTAATAGACTCCAAAATGTACCTATATAAGTATTATTACATCACTCAGTTGTAGCCTTTCTCTTCCCTGATAATGTATCATATTGATTTGACTCGCATTGGGTTCGTCTCGTCGTGCCACATATTTTGATTGTGAGTTTGCTTGAAATCGAAGTTCTGGACATTTTTTGAGTTCAAGCGTTTCTTGCAAAAAGAAAAAATATCTCAAGATCCATGGCTAACGCCTCAAGATTCATCCTAAAGGGTAAAATTTGTTGATGATGTAACAAGATGTTCGATATGTAAATACATGAACATTATGTGGTAGGTGTGTAAAATTCTCATAAAAAATGTAATTAGAATAAAATCAAAATATATGTACTTATGCCTCCATCCATTCAATTAAGAGTACCACTTTAAGACTCATGTACCTTTGTTGAGATCATGATAGCTTGAAGGTGATGTGATTATGAGACTTAGGGATTGTTTGGAGAGAAGTAGTTGTAAAACTAAGAAATTATTTTTCAAAAAACTGCAGTGGCTATTTAAAAGTTATTTTATTTTAAAAAAGTTAGACCGTAATTTTCTGTCAGCCACCACATTTTTAACCTCTAAATTCTAAAAAAACAACTTTCTATTGTATAAATTTCTAAAAAACAATTCTCCAAGCAACGTGGCGGCTTGAAAAATGAAACTTACAGAAAACTGTCCTAAATAGACCTTTAGAGAATAAAATTTTACAACAAACTTTCTACAACATTACATTGCAAAGTAAATTTAGCATCAAATTTAAGCTTGCTAGGATTGATTAGAAGACAACTTATTAATATTTTCATTCATACATTGTAATTGTCTCAAAATTAATCAATGGATTTTAAAACATATTCATATTCCATTTCGATTCGAATATTCTCTTCATTTTTTTTTTCAAAATTTTATCATTTATAAAAAGGTTTGAAAAATGGCATGGAAAATGGCTTCAATATTAACTATTAAGTTTTATATTTTGCTTGTTGATCAACTCAAATATATTTAAAAAAATATTATTAAATCTTTAAAAATTATTTAAACATGATGATTATACTAATTAAAAATTTAAAATTTATTATATTTTTTTAAAAGCTTAATCAAGCAGGGATTGTTCCCCGTCAGCCAAGGCTGAAGTCGCACCAAACTACGTTTGATTCTAAAGCAATGCCTTTCAAGCTAAATAAACATTTCTATCTTAACATCCAATTATTATGGACTAAATATGCAAATAAGGGGAATACTAGAAAGGTGGGATTAGGCTTGTTGAATTCTGATTTGCCCATGAATCAGACACAATGAAAGGGAGAGAGACGGAGAGGAGTAAACAATAAAGAACAGTAAAAAGTGAATTCTTTATTTATAGGAGACATATTAAAATCTCATGTTGTTACATTTTTACTCCTACATTAAAGGAAGTTAAATAGGGTATTCTTAGTATTTTACATATATGGGTTTATCGCTCGACTAGTCTCTGATCGTTCGATTGAGCTTACTTGGCTTCAGGTCAACAAGATCAGCTCGGTTGGTTAAGAACTGCTCAATCGGTTGTGCTTAGTTGACATGGGTCGGCCCGTTGATATGACCCGACTGTTGATCCTTGACTTTTGATGCGAAGCCTCTAGGTGTCCATTTGTGGTTGGAGATACTAGACAACAAGATCTTCTCTTGGAGCGGCTTTCTTATGACAGTTGGCACAGATACCCATTTGTCTCATTTCCGACTAAGTGGCTCGTTCTGTTGTCTTCCAGCCGTTGGTCGTCCCTCAAGTGGTTCAGTCGACTTCGGCCTTATTTGTTTGGCTCGTACAATTTCACTTGATCGAATGAGTGGAGCTCATGATTTTTTATCAGTGAGTCCTGCGTTATCGTACTGTTAGATTTAGGGTCCGTTTGGGGCGGCTTAAAACAACGACGACATTTTTAAAAATGACGCCCTGTTGTTTGTTTGTGTGTTGGTGCCACAGATATGAAAACGGAGGTTCGCATGTTATGATAAACGCCAGCCGTGGGACCAACCCTGCGGTCGACATCTTCCCTCTGCGTTTCTTGTCTATTTCTTCCTATGCCCTCTGTCTTCTCTCTCGCTCGACTGCATCTGCCTCCCTTGCATGTCCCTTCTGATCGCTGCTCTCACCCGCATGCCGATTGAAACTTCTCAGCCCGAGAAGTGCAGCGGAAATTTGCTGCCAAGGACTTGCTCTCGAGCTAGATGAGGAGTCAGAGCCATGGATTTACTCTCGCTGCCTGACGATGCCCCTGAGGTTGAACAACAAAAGAACCGACTCTGGTGTTGGGATGGTAGGGATGCGAAGATGATTGTGCATTTGAGTAGAGAGGAGGTAAGATTGGTCGGCTAATTTGAATTGCGCGACCCTTTACATATTGCCTCAACTCTCTGCACTACTTACAACTCTCATAATGTCAGGATAGTTTTTTTATGGTCTTTAATAGGATTTCATTGTATTTATTTGCTTTCTCTTTGGATCGTGATTTTCCCTACACAATGCAAGGATGGTTTTTTTTAGCCGGAAAAACAAAGGGATGTTCTCTGGTTTGCATTTACATGTTCTTTGGTTTGCATTTACAAGTACTTTGGTTTGCTTTTAAAGTGACATTTCTAGGCTTGAAGGCAAGGATGAGAGTTTTAATAGTTATTGTGGCAAACATTTATGGCTTCACGGTTGTTCTGATACATGACTTTGTTAAACATCCGTTAAAGAGGCAAGTTGCCCTGTTTAAAAATTTCCTTATGTTTTATCTGAATCAACTTAAAACTCAATTTGAAATTGAAAATTGTTGATTAGACTTGGATTTGACTTGAATTTAAATCAAAACTGTTGAGTATCATTGTTCTTTTTATGTATAGCTAGTTTTTTTATGTTTGCACTCAACAGGAGCAGAATAATCATTTTTCCAGAATCAGTTGTTTTCCAAACATATAAACCAAATAGCCAGACAGCTTATCCGGATAAACTGCTCATCAGCAGACTATCAGGATCAGCTACTTATCAGTAGAAGCTGGATAAGATGCAGCTGCTCCAAACAGACCCTTACTAGGGATTAACATTGATATATTTTTAATTGATTTTTTTCAGAAAAAAGGTGGATATTTAATAAAAAATATTAAAATTTTCTTAATTTAACTAATCACATTATCATAATTACACAGTGATACCATATCGACTATTTCATTAACATCCTCAGCTTACCATATCGACACAGTGATACTCTTCTATACGTATTACCCGATTATAATTTGGTACTGCAAGATCTTATTAATTTCTGAAATGATGGCTATAATTGCAGTGTTTAGCAAACCACACGATTAGGTCCAGATGCGGTCGCTAGCTTTGCAGCAAATTAAACTGAAAGCTGATGGAATTGATTTTACGTGTTCAATGGTGATGCGACGACTCCGTAATCATGTCTGAGGCAGCTTTGTAAAAAAAATATTTCAAAAAAAATCTCGAAAAAAAAAAGGTGAATTTGAATTTTTCAATAAATTTATGACAAAGCTTAATTATAATTAATTTTGTTTTTATGACATATTATGTCTGATTAAGTTATATTGTTGAGAAACAAATGTTGTCAAATTACATTTTATATTATGAATACTCTCTCAACATCAATTATGTTATTCCAAAAATTGGCATATTGTATGAAAAAAAATTATTCTTTCAGAACGTCCGCATATTCGGACGGCCAACCATCGACTGCCGCGTTGTCTGTTGATGAGGTGTATGGCGACGTGGCGCCCGGCGGTTAGCCGTCCGGACATGAGGTGTCTGGATGAAATATTTTCTCCATATGAAGAGAGGAGGATGAGAGAAGAGATAAGAGAGTAAGCTGATCACTAAAATTTAATTTTTGACGTTTGAATGGTTTTAGTTTAGCACCGAAGTTCAACATTGATCATCAAAGTTTTATTTTTGGCCACTAAAAGTCGCCGTTGACCACCACAAGTAATGTGTTATATCGTAAACAATGACAATTATAACAAATAACTACAACATTTATAGCCAACTATAATTATTGTATTATAATCTCGTCTTCTCTAATTTAATTTTTTAGTAGATTATTTTGATCTTAATTTTTTTGTTTTCAAGAATTTTTACGTAAAAAATTTGGTTCCTTTTTTTAGATTTTTATTTGTGTGTTGAAAAATTAAACTAAGCTAAGAAATATGATGTCACCTCTCTTGAGAATTTTCTAAGACTTAACATCAATCTAACCGATATTTTTGTATTTAAAATATTAATAAATTTTAAAAAAAAATTATTAAAATTTAAATAAAACTTAATTTATTAAAATTAAAAATTTCAAAAATTGCTATCAAAGAGCCATTTAAAATTACCACATGCCTTACGTGGTTGAAATTCCATTAATTAGTTAATTTAAGTTTTACTAGCTCTGATGCGGGCAAGAAAATTCGCGGCGTTAGAGTAATGAATTATCGTCTTAGCGTTGCGTGAGGATTCAATACACACAGATGAAAATGAATCAAGTTGTGATAACACAAGAAATTTTTACGTGGAAAACCCGTAATAGAGAAAAACCACGGGGTCTGGCCCAGTCGTAAAAATTCACTATAAGTTGATGATTACAAATGCCCCTTGTCCCACAGGCGAGAAATAGTTACTAGCTTTCCAAGTTACAACGTCAACTGACGACGTCTAGTCAGCGGTGGTTGACGGAGGTCGACAGTAATCGACGGTAGTTGACGATAATTGATTACGGTCGGCGGTAGTCGATGGAGGTCAGCGGTGGTCGACGGAGGTCAACGGTGATCAACGACGATCAACGGTGGCCTGCGGTGGTCGGCAGAGGTCAGCAGTAGTTGTCCACAATCAGTGGTGGTCGACGACGATCGACGATGACGAGGATGATCTTGGACTTGAGCTCCTTCTCAAAGCCTCAAGTTCTCTCTTAAGCCTCCTCCTTTCATGTGAGAGGTGAGACTATATTTATAGTGTTTTGAGTGTAATTAATAAAAGAATATGAACCATTTTGATCAGACGGTCTGGAGAGCTTCCCTTGGTCAGATGATATCTGATGGACATTTGAGTGCTTTAACGATGTCAGAATTGACCAATCTTGAGCTCGTTGGATTCGTCTTGTCGAGATGCTCGATTCGACTATGAACTCGCTAGAATCTACATCTGTTTGACCTTTCAAATGTCACCGGAAATCCTTTAAGAGTGGTATAATGATTTGATCTGGGTTTGATTTGATTTGGATTAGACTGACTTTCATATCATTAGATCCGTCTCATCGAGCCGATCAGTTTGACTATATGTTTGATAAAATCGGAGCTCTGGATGACCCTTAATTGAAATTTGAATATTTATTGTTTAAAAATTACACCGAGATTCGTGATGGCTGATGAAAATTTATTGATGACGTATCAAGCTCCATGAAAACAAAATTAATACAGATGATAAGCACCACTCTAGCAGACAAAATTATTAACGAAGAACTTTTTGAACCAGATTAATTGAATTCATTTTTATCACGAAATTAAAATTAATAGTTAGTTTAACAAAAAAATAATAATATGCATTATATTCTTTTCAAATTTTGTTTAAAAATTAAGGAATACCCTTGCACTCTCTCGCCCACTTTTCTCCTCTCAGCTCTATCTCTCGAGGCCTATTTTCCTATAATACAATCCATAATTCAACACGCACACGCACAAAATAAAAAAATAAAAAAATAAAAAAAATATATATATATATATATATATATATATATATATATATATATATATATATATATATATATATATGCGCACACACACATATATATAGATTTTTATCATATATATATCAAGATGGCCAGAGTCGTCTCCTTCATCGAGGCTTTGCTAGGGTAGGGTCTTCTACCTGTACTCCAACTCTTAGAAGTAGGGGGAGTGTGCTCCTCTGTTTCGTCGAGAAGCTCTAGGGTCGATCGGGATCGTGATCCGCCTGTTTCCGCAGGTTCGACGACCCGATCGAGCTATGCATGTGCTGCTTGCGTTTCTGGTTTCAACCAGTACACACTTTTCTTCCGTCTCTCGCCTGTTTCCGCGGGTTCGACGGCTCGATCGAGCTACACGCGTTCTGCATCGTCGTTGCATCTGTGCGGGGTGATCCCCTGTTTCCGCAGGTTCGACGACCCGATCGAGCTACGCATGTGCTGCTTGCGTTTCTTGTTTTGACCAGTACACACCAATCTTCCATCTCGCACCTGTTTCCGCGGGTTCAACGGCTCGATCGAGCTACGCGCGTGTTGCATCGTTGTTGCATTTGCGCGAGCTGAAGGATCATCGTTATGGCACTTCCTTCTTCTTTGGTTGATCTTGGCAAAGCTTCTTTCACACACGTGGAGGGTAATCATCTTATGAAATCTACTATTGTCTTCCCCTCAAGCTACAAGGAATGTCATGATGGTATGAGTGATTGCGCTTTTCTTAAGAAGATAAGTAGAAAGAGTGAAAAAACAACACTATTTTTCTTTGATTTAGAAATTTCAATCCTAACTGAGAAATTCAAGTTCACTCTTATTGGAAAATTTCATTGGGGGAACCCATCTATGAAATTTATCATGAAAAGTGTTAACGATCTCAAACTTGTAGGCAAGTGGAATATGAGACTTTTGAATGAGAGACGTGTGTTGATTCAGTTAACCCTAGAAAAGACTATGCTCGGATTTTCTCTAAAAAATATCTCAACATTGCATGCAAGTTAATGAAGTTACTCAAGTGGTCACCTGATTTTGACCCAAATCATGAGTCTCCTATAGTTCCAGTTTGGATTAGTTTACCTAGTCTCAAGTTGTATTTCTTTAACCAACATGTTCTTTATTCTATTGGAGCTATTCTTGGAGATCCTATGAAGCTAGATATGCCCACTTTTAATCTAACCAGGCCTTTTGTGGTCAAAATACTTGTGGAAAGAGATATTACTTTTCCTGATACTACTGAAGTTTGGTTGAGCACAACTCACAATGGATATTGACAACCAATTGTCATGGAACATAAATCTTTTTATTGTAAAAACTGTAAGATGTTCGGGCATACACTTGATAAATGTCACAGGCTTCATCCAAACTTGAAAGTTAAAGCTCAAGCACACAAAGAGGGGTCTAACCCCATTGCTATGGACACATCTGCTCAATCTGTGAAGGAAGTTTCCACAAAACAGGATTTGCCTATAGATCCCCCCTTGCCAACACCGTAGTTCCTGATGAAGAACACCATACTATAGGTACATATCCAAATATGTTTATACAACTCACTATTTTTGAAGAAGACCCACTTACATGCAAGGACACGCGAGAATACTCTCGTTCCCTTGATCCAATAAAAGAGCGGCCTGTATAACAATTAGTTGCTTCTAATGTTGAACAACCTACACATGTTCGACGCACTTTAGACCAATCCACTAACCAGGCGAGTCAATCTTCAGATGAGGAATGACAAGTATATTCCAGGAGGAAAAGGAATAATGGAGGCTGACTAGAGCTCGGGAATTTATTAGATGATACATCGATTACTACTGACAATGACACTCATCTCACGAATTTATTAACTGGCTCCTTCCCTAGAACTAGAGGGAGAGGCAAGTCAAAGTTGGGTCACTTTTTAGTTACATGATAATCCAGATTTTGACACTATTTGGTTTTATTTTTTTTAGGTCTCTCATGTAATTTTTTGTATTTTTTCTTTTTGGAATCATTTGCATATGGTAGTATCGACTGCGCAGGGTGTCATGTTTAGGTCCTCCCACACAATCTATCTGTTTCCTACTTTCTTTTTAATATATTAGCCGTTGGGCTTTCTTTATATATATATATATATATATATATATATATATATATATATATATAAAATATTTTTACTTACAAATATTTCAATTTATGTTTGATGCATACTTAAAAATTCACAGTGGCAAACTACGAATTAATGTTTTAGTGTCAGACGAAAATCCGACACACACTAAGATAAAAAAAACAATCATTATACACCATAAGATTTTACGTGAAAAACCCTAAGAGAGAAAATAAACAACGGGGCTTGCCCAGTAGAAATGTTTCACTATGAGTTAGTAATTTCATGTTAACCCATTGTCCCAAAGACAGGAAGGGTTTACGGTTTCTTGAGTTAAGTTTTCGTGCATAGAAGAATTAGTTTCCTTGCGGTAGGGACTAGTCGCAGTGGGGATACTTGTCGAAGCTTCAGTACACCGTTTTTGGAGTCAACATTGTGTATGGGATTGTGCACTGTTTTGTAGGTTGGTTCATGACTTTGTGGTGTTGGTTGTTGCTTCTCATGTTGTTTCACCACAATGAGCTGGCGGTGGCCAACAATCGGTGGTCAATGGTTGCAAGAGCGAGAGTTATTTGTCGGATCTTTAATTCAAAAGCATTGCTAGTCTACAACTCCTCATTTAAGCTTCAATCTTCCTCTGACTTAAGGTCTAGACCCTCTCTCAAGAGATGGGTAGTGTTTTATTTATGAAGTTCATAATGCAAATAAGAAATGATTCTGAACCACTCTGGTCAGAGAACCTGGGGATGCTCCCTTGATCAGACGACATTCTGTGGACATTTAACGGTCATAATGATATCAGAATTGAGTGTTCATAAGCTCTTTAGAATCATTTTTTCAAGACACTCGATTTGATTATAAGCATATTATATTCATAATTCTTTTAATGTCCTGATAATGCATTAAAAGCTTTCATAAGTAGTTTATCGGCATAATTTTTGGTTAATTTAACTCAGATTGGACTAATTTTAGTATAATTGGGTCAATCTTGCGAGCTGGTTAATTTGATTATACATTTGCTAAAATCTTATTCTAGATAACTTTTAATTAATGTTTTAACTTTTCTTTCTAAAAATTTTGTATTGAGATTCTCATGCATCAAGATTCGTGCCAAAGGATGAAAATTTGTTCACATTGTGTCAATGTTTTTACACATTTCCTTGCAACGAAGCAGCTTAATAAAATATTAAATATAGATAAATTTAATATTTTTAACTATAAAATCATATAACTGTTGCTTGCTGAAAAGATTGAGGCGACAAAGTGAATATTTAACGTATTAACGTTATGTTAGCTATGGCTCATATACCGAATAAGTGACATATGCTGAAGTGAAGCGAAATTCTATACTTTTTTCTGAATTTAAGGAAAAGTCGCCGCTCTACTCCCGATGACGTAGGCATCTTTGTCGAACCTCACTAAATCTCTGTGTTTCTTTTTGAAATTGTGTTGATTCTTGTGTTTCTTTGCCATAACATTCTCAACAGGCTACACAAGGACTAAACATATAAACATATAAAAAGGGTAGGAGGAGGAGACACAATGAATTTTATTTAGAAAAACTCAGAAAGAGAAAGAATCACTGGGACTAGTCCAATGAAAGTAGTACACTATAAGTGTGTATGTATAATGATTTGCTCTTTTCTCACAAATGAGAGAGCTGGGTTAAAGTCTTACACTATATATAATACAGAAAACTACAGGACTTCAGAAAGAAGTGTCGTATTCTAAGGACGACTATTGTAGGCAATGCTTGCTGAACGTTGTTGTCAGATCTTCGGTACAGTGTTGCACGTTACAGTCGTATTTGGGATTCGTTATTATCAAACGAGGGTTGTCGACGACGGTGTACGGGAGCGGTCGGCGGTAGTGACGAATGGCGATAACTAGTAACCGACAGTGGGCGAGTGGCGTGGTCGATGGTGGTCGGCGGCTATGATGGCTTTAAATTATCATCAGGTTTTCAGTCTAAAATAACACTATAATTCCTTTTTTTTTAAAACTCTAAGTGAAGAAAGGTGGTCCATTTATAACTCAGGGGTAGGAGCATTTTAGTCATTTGATGAATAAATTTACGAAACATCTGATCACAAAACACATTTTAACTGCCCTTGATCACAGGGGGTATTTTAATAATTTAAGGGCTTTAATGACCACAACCTTAAGGAAATTTAGGCTCGTTAGATTCCTCTCGTCGAGAGTCTTAATTTGAATATAAATTTGTAAAATTTAGAGTTCATTTGACAGTCCAATTGACGATCCAAAATCTCAAAAAATGCTTTAATCACTTGATTTGTACTTCATTGGACACGAATTGAACCAAATTTGGCATCATTGGGTTCATTTGTTTGAGACAGTCAATTTGACTATAAATCTTTTGAAATAAGGGCCCTAGATAATCTTGAATTGCAATTAGAGTATTTATTACTAAAAATGTCTTGAAATTCATGCGAGATGATACAAAATTCGATGCATGCTAGAGAATTCGCTGCAATAGATAACAACTTATCGTCTCAGCGTGGTACAAAGATTCATCATACACTCAGAAAAGAGAAATCAACTAATGTTAAAAAGAGAAGGTTTTTACTTGGAAAACTGGGAAAAGGAAAAGGATGATAATTATTGCAACCACTTGTTCCATAAACGAGAAACGGTTGCTAGGTTTTCCAAGTTATAACATCGATGTGCTGATAAATTTGTTGCTAGGAACGAGCGACAACCAGTAACAATTGGCGGTGTTCGATAGGTGATGGTCGACGGTGGTTGATAGTGATCAACGGCAGTCGGCGGTGGTCGTCAGAGATTGATAGTGATTGACGACCGTTGACGGTGGTCGACGGAGGTTATTGGTGGTCGATGGTGGTCAACTGAGGTTTGTGGTGTTTGACGGTGGTCAACGATGGTCGACAATAATCAACAAAAATCGACGACGGTCGGCGGTGGTCGAGAGAGGTTAGTGGTGGTTGACGGCGGGCAGCAGTGGTGGTGCTGGTCTTCAACTCCTTCTCAAAGCCTCAAGCTCTTCTTCAAGCCTTAAGCTCCTCTCCCCTCTCATGAAATGGGTTTAACTCTATTTATAAAGTCTCACATGTAATTAATACAAGAATATGAACCATTTTTTATCGAACAGTCCAAAGAGCTTCCTTCGTTTATGCGATGTTTGATGGACATTTGTGTGCCCTAACAATGTCGGAACTAAGCGATCTTGGGCTCACTAGATTCATCTTATCAAGAAGCTTGATTCGACTATAGACTTGCTAGATTTAACATTCATTTGACCATCCAAATGTGTCCTGAAAACTTCCAATAATGGTTTAATGACTTGATCTTAGTTTGATTTGACTCGTATTGAACTAATTTCATGATCATCGAGTGGTCTATCTCGTCAAGCTGAACAGTTTAACTGTGAGCTTGCTGAAATCGAATCTCTAGATGACTCCTAATTGAAATTTGCATGTTCATTGATCAAACAGTTACATCAAGATCTGTGTTATGCCTCGAGATCTTTACCATATGAGGAAATTTTGTTGTTGGTGCACCATTAATGATGCATCAACCACTTTTATTGCCCAAAGTGTAAGTATGAGAAATCTAATCTACATCATGTTATCATGTAAAAATCAACATATAAACATAAATGATCTCATGTTATTGTTTAAAAATGATTTGATATACATTTTTTTCATCTTGTTTTGAGTGGTTATTTATCCTTATGTTACTTTGCTCTTTTTTTAGATTTAAGAAAATCAAAAGGTTGGAAAAATCTCAGCCGAAAAATTAATGGATTTGGTTGATATAGGCTTTGAATATTATAATTTAAAAATAAATAAAAAAATTATTTAAAATGATGGAATTCTCATTACCCTATTTTTTTATCATCTTCGCGACATTTTATATTTATTTATATATAATTATATGAAACATAAACTCCGATTAATAAAAATAATGTTGTGAGCATAATAAGATGTATCTCTGTAATCATCTTATGATCCAACAATCCAATCGAACGCATATCTCATTTATTACTTATCTCAACATATATAAAAAATAAGGCTTAATATATATCGTACATTAAAAGCAGCTTTACGAAACGAACATGCTTGATCAAGCCAACCGAAGCAAGGAAAATGACGACTCAGAGCGAATATGGACCGTGACGACCAGACAAGTGAATCAGTCGGCAAGATTAGGTTGATCGGTTTCCCATCCAAAGTTGACAAAGCAACCCGAGCCACATGATACAGGAATTAGCATAAAAGGATTTATGTTTCATTAAATAAAGATTGACTAACTCACTAAGCTAACAATACCAAGGAACATGCTCGGGTAATCCAAGGTCGAGGTCGGGCAGCTCAAGCAAAGTGGGAGCAACACTTAGTATCCCATAGTGAATGCATTGGATCTCATATTGTCTTTTGTGAACATGCCTCGAGAGTTAGAGTCGACTGAAGGAGAGAATAAAGTGAACCAATCGTTACCGTGGAGAGAATCGTGGGAGAGTCCCCTTATTTGTATTTTTGTATTCTTATAAAGACATATCTTGTACAATTATTGTGGAAATTGTTCTTAATATGATTAATGTTGTAATATATTGTATGGATCTCATTCAATATTTGTATTACAAGTTGAATCTTGATATGACAGTAACTAATTGATTGACTTGCTAGAATTTGGTCGATTGAGACGATCAAATGGCTGGCTGTTGTGTCTTGTGTTAGATCAACCGAGGCATTCGGTCGAATGATAATCTCGTTTGTAGAGGTAAAAGCGGTTCGACCGTCCAATTGCAATCAGAGGGTATCTACCCGTGTTTCAGCTAGTCGGTTAATCGACTGATGAGTCGATTTGTTTTGTCAGGTGAACTGTGGCTCAAGTGCTGCTTTGGCTCAAGTTTTACGGGGTCTGCATCTGGTCTAACTAGTTCATTCGTCGACTCGGTCAGATACTCATATTTGCAAGGCTTAGGCGAATTTTATCACTGCTTGTGTGAGGTATCCAACGAGACTTGCCGCTATGATAAATTACGCCTCATATTTGGTGGAACTTGTTGCTATCGGGCGAAGGACCATATCCAACACTTTGACCTGTCCCAGTTTAGAGATGGGGCTTCACCTGCTTGGTGGTGATTTGTCGATCGACTGCTTGCCTTTGAGGGAAACTTTTTATTTCGATCATTCAAGCACTTTGAGATTCATTCCGATATTTCTAATAAATTCAGCTGGAAATTACTAAGTAACAAGGAGACCATGTCCCACTCAGGAACTCTTTTGGGGGTTTTTCTTTTATTCAAAATAATTTGGGGGGTGGGGTTGGGGGTTTGAATTCCTATGAATAGGTAATACTGCACAATAGAAAGTGGAGGAGACTTTTCTAGGCTCATTAACGTTCTCAAGAGTCAAACTTATAGGACCATAAGCTGAAGATTAGACTAGCTCGAAAGATATCGATGCCTGAATTTGAGTATCACTTGACTTATTGGTTGGCTCACAAACAAACTAGACTAAATCTCTAACGTAACCAAATAGCCACCATCAAATGATCAAATTAATCTTAGACACTTGTTATGAGTCATGTATTTAAGCAAGCTCTGATTGTTGTGTCCTCCAGCAAGCACCCAAACTCAAGTTCAAGCTCCCTCTCTCTCCCTCTCTCTCTCTCACCCTCTAATCAGAAACCCTCAGTGAGCCCCCAAGCTCAAGTTCAAGCTCTCTATGATGCTTTTCTTTTGTACATGGCATTCACATCACGTCTTATCAAAAATACATTTAGTAATTTACAACTCTCATCTATGATGTTCTGATGAAAACAACGTGATGTGAATACCAAGTAACACATTTAAAGATATATAAACTCGTGTCCTCATTACCTTCGTGTCCTTATTGGTAATGACGACCATCTTCAATAGTTATTTCTATCTAGGCAAATTAGGTTGCCCCTATTGGTACAAGAGATGAGTTCAGCCTCTTCGGAAGATAAACTCTGTTCGATTACTTTGGCGTTTGGACTCGATTCAGCCACTTCGACAGGTGTGTATAGTTCAACTACTTCACCAGGTGAGCTCTGGAATACACATAAATATACAACTATATGTGTACATTATATCACATTAAATATACTACTATAACTATTTTTTTTTTCAAAATAAAATACACATTTTCAAGCTTGTAAAGTGATATTAATATAAAAATCAAATTTCGGTGTCAGATATCTAAATACATATGATCTGAGCATTAGATATAAATATTCCTAAAAAAATTTAGTTAGATATAATAAATTTCAAAATTATATATTATCTTCGTAAAAATTGATTTTATTTTCTGAAACAATTTACAAAAAAATTAATAATAATAATAATAATATTAGTACATTTATAACAAATTTACAATTCACGGTTTTCCTCGGCACCTTTGTGAGCACGTGCCGGACGGCCCATCACTCCCATCAGGTTATATGTTGCCGCAAGGCAGGCCGACCGCGAACCCAACCCGAGCGCCAAGCTTTTCTCCTCCTCCTCCCTTCCCCTCCCCCACCCAAATAACCGACAAACACACTTTGCCCCTGCTTTCACTTTTCCAGCTCAGTCGCAAAACCCACTCCCTGGTCAGCAATTGAAGAGCTCATCTCCCCCTGCTCATCCTGCTCCCCTCCACCCCCCCCGCCTCCACCCCCCTTCTTCTCCATTCACCCCAATCCCCCCATTCCCGTCCAGTTATCCGAACCTCTGCCGCCGCCGCCGCAGCCCCCCCTTCAATACCTTCTTCACTCCCTCCCCCAATGGTGGACCTACGCCATATTCTGGCGCGCCTCCCCTGATCGCACTCTCCTCTGCTTCGGCGACGGCCATTTTCGCGGCACCCGCGACGACGACCGGAAGCACTCCGCCGCCGCGGCCTCTGTAACTGCCGCCGGTGATCTCGCTAACGACAGTGACGACGCTGAGTGGTTCTACGTGGTTTCCTTAACTCGCTCTTTCTCAGTAGACTCCGCGACGGCACCCGCTCGCGCTTACACATCCCTGGCTCCTGTCTGGTTAGCCGGCGCTCACGCTCTGCAAACCTGCTGCTGCGATCGTTCCAGTGAAGCGCAGCTGCACGGCATTGAGACTCTCGTCTTCATCCCCTCCGCTGGCGGCGTTCTGGAGCTCGGCTCCGTTGATGTCGTCGGTGAGAACTGGGCACTCGTCCAGCAAGCTTCCCTTTTGTTCGCCACCGAAGACGTTGATCCAGTTCTCTCTGCCGTAAACAAGGCTCAAGTCGGGAACTTGGCCGGTCTATCGTCGTCCTTGGACTCCGAGCATTCCGATTCGGAGGATCCTGGGCGGACGGCGGAGCGTCGGCGGACAAAGAAAAGGGGGAGAAAGCCTGGGAGCGTGCGGGAGAATCCGGTGAATCACGTGGAGGCGGAGAGGCAGAGGAGGGAGAAGCTTAATCATCGTTTCTACTCGCTGAGATCAGTCGTCCCCAATGTGTCGAGGATGGACAAGGCCTCTCTGCTTGCAGATGCAGTTTCGTACATCAAGGATTTGCGGGCGAAGGTGGAGGAGCTGGAAGCAGAAGCTAAGCGAGCGAGGAAAGAGGTAGTGGTGGAAAAAGGTGGATCTCCCAGAAGCATCATAAGCGGCGGGCCGGCCACCATTGAAGTTGAGGTGAAGCTTCTCCGCTCCGACGCCATAATCAGGGTTCAATCTGAGAACTTAAGCCATCCTCCGGCGAGGCTAATGGCGGCTCTGCGTGATCTCGACCTTTTGGTTCATCACGCCACGGTTTCTGGAGTGAAGGATATGGTGATACAGGATGTGGTTGTTCAGGTTCCCGATGCCCAACAGGGAGAAGAGAGTCTCCGGTGTGCTCTGCTTGCGCGGCTTGAGAAGAACTGATTAATTTACTTTGGGATTCCGCTCGCCATTCCGGCGAGCTATGATGATTGTACATAGGAGAATAAAGAAGAAGATGGGGGGAAATAAAGGAATTAGGTCCCAAGATTGTTCCTTTTTGAATCTGTTGTAGGGTTGGAGCTCGATTTGAGGTTTGATGAGTGTTTAAGGTAGGGTTTATAAATTAAATCTCTTTTTTTTTTTGGCAAAAAATATAGAGCAAGGAATTGCAAAAGTATCATCTGATAATTGAGAGATTTACTCGTGATACCAAAAAAAGATTTGCTCAGTAATCCAAAAAAAATGCAAAATGATCATTCTGGTCTTCCAGAGGGTGGTAACAATTATAAGAAAATGGGTTCGTCTGATTGGCAAAGTTTCATGGAATCGATCTGTCTCGGTTTGTTGATTTGCAAATCTTCTGTTTTTTCTTTACTTATTTTTATATATGAAATAATTAATGACTCGCGTATAATTAGTTTTGTTATGAAGTGACAGCTTGGTTTCTGTTTAGGTTTTGATGCTTCCTGTTTAGGTGGCATTAGCTAACTTTCAGTTAAATATTAAGTTTATATCATTGAATTTATAGTTTTCCTTACAAATCAAAATATTGAGTTGGAAGTGGCTGCAATGCTAAGATGGGGCTTTTACATATATACCATACAATTCTTATGTACTTCCATAGCTAACAACAGATCTTTCATTTTTGTTTTTGTAACTCATACATCATCAACCAATTTTATCACATGACATAACTCTTGGATTTATTTTTATTTTTATTTTTTTGAAACGGGTGCATATTGCATTGAAAGGGAAAGAACAAGAAATTACAAAAGAACGCTATGAAGTGAGGGTACTAGGCGGTCTGTCCCCATTTAAAAAAATAAAAAAAGATGACGACTCTCATATAAGCAAGACAGAACAAAGTCACTCTCGAAAGCTGAGTGAGCACAAAAATGAGCAGCGGAGTAGTTAGATCTATCTATATGAAAAAAATTAATATGTCTAAACTCAGTAAGAAAGCTCAAGTCAGGCCCATGAGAAGGTTGGTGGGGTCAGGTCTTCATGTCCAACGTGCTACGAAGAAGATCGATAATGTTGTTGTTGCCCCCGTCCACCATGATCTCGCGGGACTCATACATCCAAGGCTGAAGTAAAGAGGCAAGGAATAACATTGCCTCGAGTTCGACATGTGTACCGTCCCAATGCAGCAACCTTCGACCAACAACCAACAAGTAATTCTCAATTTCACCCCGAATGATAACTCCCACACTAGCAAAGCCGAAAGGCAAAAGAGCCCAATTAACATTAGGTTTCAACCAACCTGGAGGGGGAGAACACCAAAAATAAAAGGGAATAAAGCCTAAATGGCTGAGACGTGCCCAAGCACTCCAAAATAGTAGAAGATTGAGTGTTGGTAAGGGAAGATAAGATCATACCCGCCATGACCACCGATGTTCCGAAAAGCTGCCCATACTTCTTGAAGTTTCTAGCTCTCCAACTATGATAAATCGTAGAGCAGAAAAATCTCCCCACCAACCTCAGAGCTTTAGGAAGATCACCCATCTGTTTACATATATCATCAAAGCAACTAAAGTTAGGAATCTCAACACCCTAAATTTGTAAGGATTGGAGAATGACAACAAGGACTTGACACTTAATAACCACATTATCACAATCTTCTGCATCCTGACATCCCCAAGGGCAAGTGGTGTCCTCACCAATCCCTCTTCTAAAGAGCCGCGAGTTGGTTGGGATTGCATCCATAAAGACTCACCTCCAAAACATAGCTTAACGAGTGCGAAGCTTAAGCTTCCAGAACCAACAATCATACGGAGGTTGTTGTTTGAACAAACAATCATAGGCCAAAGCCATGACAGACTTCCCCGAGTATGCAGGAAATACCATAATCTTGTCCACTTCCTCCTGGTGTGGCAACTATACTTGTTGAATGATCCTACAAAGTTCCTCCCCAAAACATTGCTGGAGCATCCCCTCAACCCATTGCCTATCAGAGATCAATGTAGAAATCTGCATGTTTTTGGTTGGGACATCCACCAAGGCGGGCCATTTATTCTGTTGCTGGTCAAGAATCCACTTGTCACGTAAGTTGTTAATGTTTTCATCATTTCCCACATCCCACCTAATAATTTTACTGAGTAAAGCCGCTCACTCATAATGATTTTCCACACAATCAAGTCCATCTGTTTATTAGGCCGATCCCAAACATTTTTTTCATACTTCTCCACTAAGCAATTATAATTGAAATTGCAAGTTAGTAAGGAATTTCCAAGCTAACCAAGCCCACGAAGGGCTCCTACAAGTAGCAGTCGTATGAATCCCATACCGCCCTGATTTTTCAAGGTGCACATCTTGCTCCATGACGCAATGTGTAGGGCTCCCTAACCTTTGTCTTTGTCCCAAAAATATTGTCCCATAAATGGATTTAGGAGGATCATAATGCTAAATGAAATAGGTGGACATAGGAAGGAACAGGTAGTTAATCAAGGTAGTCCTCACCACGAGAAGCAAATGGCAATTCCCACAACCTTGAACCTTGTCAATTACCAAGTTCATAAGGTCATTAAAATCAACAATAGTAAGTCTCCTCATGTAGAGTTTGATCCCCAAATACTCAAGCTCCTCAACCCTTTCAATCTACAAGAACCTGGAGATCTTGTTTGTTCTCTAGCTCAAGGCATTCCAGCTTAATTAATCAACAATTTGAGAACCCTTTGACCAGTCCTGTCCAGTAATTATCAACCTTAGCCTTAAGATTTCAGGCCGCTCCAAAGGAGGCTTCCTAAAAGAGCAGGACGTCTTCAACATACAACAAGTGAGTGAAACGGGTCCCTTGTGGAGACATAGCCACCCTGAATAGGCTTCTATGCCATTGCAACGATCTAGATAGAAGTTTAGAGCACAATAAATAAGGGGAAAACGATCACCCTTATCTGAAGCCACAACTCAGGGGGTGGGGGGGAGGGGGGCGGGATTGGAGGTTATCCATAACCCTTCAAAGAGTCTTCTAGCTAATTTTGTTTGCCAAGAAACCTGTAGGGGAACTAGAGTGTTGGAACTTACTCATCATTTCTTGAGCCAAAAGACAGTGATTAGATGGACTTGTTACGAACAAACAAACCTTGCTCATTGGAGATTAAGAACGAAAGAAGCCCTTTGATCCTGTTAACTATGATCTTCGCCACAATCTTCTAAGTGGATTGCCATAAGCTGATGGGTTTAAACTTGGTGGGAAGATTAGCATTCTCAACCTTATGTATAATTACAATCAGGGCGTCTTTTCTTTCCAACATTTTTCTGGTCAAGAAGAATTCCTGCACCACAACACATGCACCAGAACACACACATCCTCACGGACCATGCTCTAGAATTGTTTTAATAAGGAGTTTGTTATCACATCCAAGCCATGGGAAAGATTTTCACCCATGCTCCTAACTGTATTCCAAATTTCATCATATGTAACCTCATGAGTAAGAGAGTCCTCAAATATGCAGCGGGGGGATCAAGAGCAGGCCAATCAGACAAAATAATCTCCTTTTCCTCCCATTTCCTTAGAAAAACTTGAGAAAAAATTTTAACAATCACCCGGGGATCATCGGACGACACCCTATCAGCAGTTTAACTTCATTTAACACCGTTTGAATTCCTCCTACCACTTGCAACCAAGTGGAAAAAAATGGGAGTTAGCATCTCCTTCCTTCAACCATCGCACTTTAGCCCTTTGCCGCCACCAAGAGGTTATTTGGTTCAGAGCAATGATAGACTCGTAGACCTTAGCCCACAACATTTGCACTTGCTCCAGTTGGAGGCCACCTTCAGCACATTCCAGGTGTTATTGATTATTAATCTCCATCTCTATTTGAGCTTTTAAGAGATCCCAACTTTTTCATTTTGTCTTTACTTCAATAATATAAGTCCTTCAAGATTCTGCTACATTTATTGGAAAGGATCTCAGCCTTAGACCCCGAAGTTGGCTTTCTCCATTTGTTTTCCACAATCCTCCAAGCCATCAGATAAGATAACCATGCATCTTTAAACTTGATCCATCTCTATAGATGTGGATGCTCCATCTAATGAAACATGAGGAGGATGGGTAAATGATCTGATGCAATACACAAAAGATGCTTGCCATGAATATTTGGAAAGAGATCAAAATCCAACGTGTTAACTAAGAAGCGGTCAAGCTGCACCCAAGTACGGTTGTTTTCAGCCTTGTTATTGACCTACGTAAAGCGAGGGCCACTAAAGCTCCTTTCTTGTCAAGAAACATTCAAATTCAAATTAAAAAGATCATTTAGAACTATAGTTTCAATAAAGTTATAATCAAAGTGATCGGATAGACAAGACAGACCTGGTGCAGCAAAAGTGAACTAACCTCAGTCAAATCAAGCCTAGGTTAATC
>NEWO01000114.1:655857-669570 GCA_003013225.1 Phalaenopsis aphrodite
AATACCTAAAAATTCATAAGAAAATATTTACATAAGAATATATTATAAATGGTAAGGTGTTGATTCAAATAATATGTTAATTTCTTTAAAAACTACAAAATAATTGATTTTTTTCTTATTAAAGATTATAATTTTGACTTTTATCTTATAATAGAAAGATGTGTTAAGGTTTTAATACAAATATTATATTTTCTTAAAAAAACAATACCTATAATTCATAAGAAAATTTTGAGAAAAGAATATATTATAAATAATAAGATGTTGATTCAAATAATATGTTCATTTATTTAAAAACAACAAGATAATTAAATTTTATCTTATTAAAGATTATAAATTGACATTTTTTTATATAAGAAAAATATACGTTAAGGCTTTAATAAAAATATTATATTTTCTTACAAAATAATACATGAATTTAGGGTATAATAAGTTGATAATCAAGACTATGTCAATCATGCAAATATACATGTCAATCAAATAATATTGGTATATTTGAGTCAGAGTTATTGATCTCATGATCTCATAATGAATGTGTTATTTCTTAAATTAGCTTAATTACAACTCTTCTAATCCTTAGTTCAAATCAAAGGCTTTTGATTTTTGAAAAGGATTTCTAAAAATCCTAAATTTTAAATTGAAAACTAAAGGTAAGTATTTCACTAATGATATAAACTCATCTTTGAACTGGTTTATACAAATTCTATGTTCCCACACTAGATTCTTACTAAATTAATTGGCAATCAAGGACCAATTACTTCTTAAATGATACATAACAAACATTGGAATCTCATATTTTGGTCAAGTTCCCTTAATCATATAAAAATTTTTAGGATTCTTTATTCTCCTAAATAATTGCAAACATTTATGAGTGAAATTCATATTATACTAAATGTTTGTGTTTTAACCTATTTTTATTTCTATTATTCTTCTGATAGTCCTAAATTACAGCACGTGTTAACAAATCAATTGATCGGTTCGAAGTGTAAATGGTGAATGAAAGGTGAGAACAACAACTTTTAAGTATAAAATGCTCAATAGTCCAATATGGATTTACTAAACGCTTTTAAACCAATCCAAAGAAGAAAATGTTTAATTCCTACTCATGTGTAAAAGAGAACATGGACTCCATTAAAATTAAAGCAAAGCTTACAGATAATGTGAAATAGGTCCTAAAAAACCCAAAATACCTTCATTCATGGCTGTTGGGCTGAGAGTGGATCATCAAAATATGATAGATAGCTCACCCGTTGGCAAAAGATTCTTTGGGATGTTCGTGGAGTATGTCATGGTAAAAACTTCAACCTTCTGGTGAAGAGTCTCAAAGGCTGTTATGAGGCGACTGATAATGTTGGGGCAAGAGTTAGGCTGGTGCCTTCTTTTATTTTAATAAATCTTGGTATTTGGCTTGGACAGCCTCCGTTCGGTTGGCTTCAAGTTCCTGACCCGAATGATTTGTACTGGATCAATCAAGTCATTTGATCTTCCAGTGATGAGACTTTTGGTCTTCTGCGGGTCATCCCTGGTAGTACTTTCATTTCTCTTTGTTTATTGGATCTCCTCGAGATTCATGTTGACACAATTCTAATGTACAATTAGATAGATTAATTTTATTTTTTAACCGGATTTTTTCTAATGTTAATCACATTATTTATTTAGATATAGGGTTTAAGCTTCATATAAGTGCAATCACATTAGTCAACTATCTCTCCTACTTGTAAGGGAGCACTCTGTATTAAAAATGTTTACTTAAGCTTTATTTTAAATTTACACTTAATACCTTGAGTTTAAATTGAATTAATGGTGACACTTTGGGAGGATGGAAATATACTCAACTAAAATTTCATAGTTTCATCATCCAAAAGATGTCAATAATTTTATTCTACCAACATTAAAGTGCGAAAGGCTATAAATTCAAGAGAATTTGATTGGCAATCATAACAATCTCCTCCAAAAATATCGCAAGTTTACCAAGGTGAATATAAGGAAATATTAGTTAGTTTTTTCTTTTATTTTTCTAGATTTTGGTTGCTTTAATGAACTTCGTTTGCATGGGAGCCGCTAAGAAATTTGAGTTAGAACTTAAATCCATTAGAAGACCCAAATTTAAGATGGGGATTATATAAATTAGAAAGCACAAATTTAATTAGAATGGGGCTCATGAATCTTTTTGTGAGTTGTTTGAGATTTTAACGGGCTTCATGACTTTGGATCAGCCCCAACTTAATTGAGCGGGGCTTACAAATACACCACCATTTGATGTGGTATATATATATATATATATCAAACAAGAGAACGATCGACGAAGCGAAATAGAACGAGAAAAATTACATCAGAAAATAACACACAGATTTACATGGTTTGACAATTTACCTACTTCCACGGAGTTGCATAAGATTTTACTACTTGAGGAAATTTACGCAAGTCGATCACCTCGACTTACAAGAGAAATTTCTCACTCTCACTCTGTTGCTCTCTATCTTTTTCTCTCTATACCGAGATACACCGAAGAAAATTCTACACTGAGATACACCGAAGAAGACAAATTTACAAGAAAAATAAACTCAATTTCTCTTTTGCCACAAGCCACCAAGAAGAAGCCTAGGGAGAACAATATTTTTCTTCTTCTTTCTTATTTCTCTTGCCGTAAGGAACTACCGTTTGCACTTTTGTTTCTCTGCCTCGAGGAAACCTTCCTCTATCCAGAGAAAACTGAAGAAGCAATCAAACTGTGACTTCTAAACCCAAGGAGAGCCATCTGAAGCTTTTATCACGAACAAGAAGGAACTTTCGCGACAGACGCGTTTCTTCGCAAAATAACAAACTGTTCGCGGGAACAGTTCACGAACAAGGGAGGCGGGAAACGCAATCGAGCTTTCGCGATGTTTTGCGAAATAGAGATGGCAAGAACAATTTGTCACCAGGCAGGAGATGCGTCTATTGCGAGCGGGAAGCTGGAGCGAGAGATCGTTGGCGCCGATTCACAAAACAGGGAGGCGGGAGCGAGCGAAAGAACGCCAATTCGCAATCGGAAAAAGAGATCGAGCTCCAACTTAATAATTTCCCACTTGGAGACCGACACACCAGCTGCAACATCTCCTTTCTCAAACTGATCTCCTCCATTGCGGCATCGTCCTTTTTTCAAACATGTATCATCCACCATGAATTCTCCAACTTGAATCCTCCACCTCTGCAACTCAAAGCATATATCTTCACTCTATATGACTAACTAAACTTGTGCAAAATTTCAGTTTCTCAAGAGTAACACTCTCAATTAATATATCAGCAGACTCCACATAGCTTTGTACCTTCAAGCTATTTCCTGGGTTACTATTGTCTCTTCTTACAACTCTCACTGCATGAGAAACATCTTGCCTCTGTTGAAAGCCTTTTTCTACAACTCTAGCCTAGTACCTCTTACTGATATTACGCTCAGTCTTCACCTGGTACACACACTTGTTGTGCAATGTCTTCTTCCCTGGTGGAAGTTCTGTTAGCTCTCACTTGCTCGAACTTTCATCTTGCAAGATTTCTTCATAGCTCGGTGGTTTTTCAACATCTGTATATGGAACAATAAGAATGGGTGCCCCAGACCCACTCTCTTCTTCACTTCCATCACAGCCCTACACTGTGGCCTCTGGTAGATTTCCTACCACATTCAAAGCCCCTGAATCCAATATAAAGTCTTCAACAGAACTATGAATTGCCAACATTAGTGCATTCTGTGATTTTTTAGATACCACATTTGCGCTATCATTTTCCATCTTCTTAGGATTTCTGTAGTTCCTCCTTATGTGGTCAACCTTGCCACAATTACAACAAGTCACATGCTTACTAAACTTTGATTTTGATCTCCCTATCCTTGAGTTCCTGTCATGTCATCTCCCTCTGAAATAAACATTAAGTGTCGAACTCGAACCTGAGACCTCGCTAGAATCTTTCCTGCGAACTTCCTCATACAAAATCAAATCACGAATATCATCGTATTTCAGTTTAAATTTACGTGCAAAATTGCTAATTGCTATCCTCATGACTTCTCAACTATCTGACAATGAAGCCAACAAGATCAGTGCACATATCTCATTATCAAAATCAATTTTCATGGACGACAATTGATTTGTGATAGTATTAAAATTATTTAGGTGTTGAGCAACAAAAACACATTCCGTCATTTTCAAATTGAATAACTTCTTAATCCAGTGCATATTGTTATTCACCAATAGTTTTTCATACATACCTGATAAAGCTGTCATGAGATATGCAGTCATCATTTCCTTGACGACAATGTGTGCAACGGACCTCGATAGGGTCAATCGAATAACCCTTAGAATTTTTCGATCCAACAAATTCTATTCAGCCTCATCCATCTTTTCATGTTATTTCTCCAATAATGGAAGATGAAGTTTATTCTCATAAAAATAATCATTTATCTATATTATCCAGTAACCAAAATCTGTGTCATCAAACTTCTCGATCTCTAAAAACTTCACTTCATCTGCAAAAATCATTCTTCCTCAAATCCGAACAAAACTATAATACCAGTTGTTGTTGGATATATATCAGTTGATGTGATATATATATATATATATATATATATATATCAAACAGGAGAACGATCAACGAAATGAAAAATATTACGAGAAAAATCACACCAGAAAAGAACACACAGATATAAGTAGTTACGTTCACGGAGTTGCAGAGAATTTTATTACTTGAGGAAATTTACATCAGTCAATCACCTCGACTTATAAGATGAATCTCTCACTCTCACTTTGTTGTTCTCTCTCTTATTCTCTCTACAATGAGATACATAAAAAAAAAACTATATACCGAGATATACCGAAAAAGATAAACTTACAAGAGAAATAAACACAATTTCTCTTCTGTCACAAGCCACTAAGAAGAAGCACAGGGATAACAACTCAAGGTGTGACTTTTAAACCAATGGAGAGCCAATATTTAATACGAAGTAACTTTTACGACGCGATTCTTCGCCAAATAAGAGAGGCCGGAGACGCAATCGGGCGTTCGGGACGTTTTGGCGAAATAGAGGAGACGAGAACAGTTTGACGCCAGGCGGGAGATGCGTCTATTGCGAGCGGGAAGCGGGAGTGGGAGATCGTTGGCGCCGATTCGCGAAACAGGTAAGCGGGAGCGAGCGGAAGAACAAATCGATCGGGAAAAGGGATCGGGCTCCAACTTANTTGGGATAAATCAAAGTTGGAATTAGTATCAATTTAGTTTGCAATTAGTCACTCAAAAATTAATTTTTTTTATAGGGTCATTTAATATATAACACGTAATTCTTATGTGCTTACATATCTCGCACAAACTTTCTTATTTGCACGCATAGAAGCCGCTCAAGTTTTTAATATCAACAAAAGATTACACTAATGAATACACAAACACCAACGTGCTCGGAAGCTAAGTTTGATGAGCTAATAAGTTAAGTTCAAGCCAGCCCTGACTCGACTTGTTAGCTCGTGAGCCGACTCGTTTAAGAAAATATTAACAAAAATTATACTTAAAATATATTAAATTTCAAAGTTGTATCTTTAAAGTATTAAAAATGTTAGGAAAATAATATTTTTTTATTATATATTACGTGTTTTTTTATTATTTATCTCCTAATTATTCATTCTATTTGTCAAATTATTGTAGATTTATTTAAAATTAATATTATTTTCTCTCTTTTATATTAAGAACTCTTTCAGGAGCAGGCTCTCTTGATGTTGTGAGACCTAAATATATCAGTTAATGTGGTATAACTTAAACAGGAGAACGATCGACGAAGTGAAAAATGGAACGAGAAAAATCACACCAGAAAAGAACAACACAGCATAACACATAGATTTACATGGTTCGGCAAATTGCCTACGTCAACGGAGTTACAGAAGATTTTACTACTTGAGGAATTTACGTCAGTCGATCACTTCGACTTACAAGAGGAATCTCTCACACTTCGTTGTTCTCTCTCTATACCGAGATATACCGAAGAAAACTCTACACTAAGATACACCGAAGAAGACAAATTTACAAAGAAAATAAATCCAATTTCTCTTCTGTCACAAGCCACCAAGAAGAAGCCTAGGGAGAACAATCTTCTTCTTCTTCCTTCTTCTTCCTTCTTCCTTCTATCGCAAAGAACTGCTACTCATTGCACTTCTCTTCCTCCACCCCGAGCAAACCTTCCTCTATCCCGAGGAAACCAAAGAAGAACTCAAAGCATGGCTACAAAACCCAAGGAGAGTCATCCGAAGCTTTTATCACGAACAGGAGGGAGCGAAGAGATGCTTCACTTCACAAAAGAGGAATGCGGGAGTGGTTATTTGTGAAGAGGTGTGAATCTCCAAAGCAAAGTAACCACCCAAACATAATGGAACGAGCTCCATTGTTTCTAACAATTCTCATACTTGGAGACCGGTACACAGGCTGTAACATCTCCTTCTTCAAATTGACATCCTTTACTGGTAGTGACAACTTTTTCTTCAGCATGTATCCTCCACATCTGCAGCTCAAAGCCTTTGTCTTCACTCCAGAAGACCAACTGAAGTTGTGCACAACTTCAATTTCTAAAGAGTAACACTCTCAGTTAACATATCAGCAGGCTTCACATAGTTTTGCACCTCCAAGCTATTTCCTGGGTCACTCTTGTCTCTTCTTACAACTCCCACTGCATGGACAACATCATGTCTCTACTGAAAGCCTTTTTCAACAAGTCTAGTCTTGTACCTCTTATTGACATCACACTCAGTCTTTACCCGTACACCCACTTATTGTGCAATGTCTTCTTCCCTGGTGGAAATTCTGTCAGCTTCCACTTGCTCGAGCTTTCATCTTGCAAGATTTCTTCATAGCTCTATGGTTCTTCAACATCTATCCGTGGAACAATAAGAATGGGTGTCCCGGACCAACTTTTCTCTTCACTTCCATCATTGTCCTGCATTCTGGCCTCTGGTAGATTTCCTACCACATTCAAAGCCCCTGAATCCAACATCAAGTCTTCAATAGAACTATGAACTGCCAACAATAGAGCATTATGTGATTCTTCAGATACCACATTTGCGCTATCATTCTCCATCCTCTTAGAATTACTGTAATTCTTCTTTATGTGGCAAGCCTTGTCACAATTCCAACAAGTTGTCTGCTTACTAAATTTTGCTTTTGATTTCTCTATACTTGAGCTCCTGTCATGTCATATCCCTCTGAAATCAACATTCAGTGCCGAACTCAAACCTGAGACATCGCTAAAATCTTTCCTGTGAACTTCCTTAGCCAAAATCAAATCACGAATATCATCGTATTTTAGTTTAGATTTACCTGTAGAACTGCTAACTGCTATCCTCACGGCTTCCCAACTATCTGACAATGAAGCCAACAAGATCAGTGCACATATCTCATCATCAAAATCAATTTCCACAGATAACAATTGATTTGTGATAGAATTGAAAAAATTCAGGTGTTAAGCAACATAAACACCTTCCGTCATCTTCAAATTGAATAAATTCTTCATCAAGTGCATCTTGTTATTCGTCGATGGCTTTTCATGCATACCTGATAAGGTTGTCATGAGATATGTAGTCGTTCTTTCCTTGAATACAATGTGTGCAACAGACCTCAATAGAGTCAATCGAATAACCTTCAGAACTTATCGATCCAAGAAATTTCATTCAGCCTCATCTATCCTTTCAGGTTTTGTTCCCAATAATGGAAGATGAAGTTTCTTCCCATAAAGATAATCATCTATCTGCATTCTCCAATAACTAAAAATTGTGACATCAAATTTCTCGATCCCTGAAACATTCACTTCAACTGCAACAATCATTCTTCCTCAGATCCTAAACCACTCTCTGATATCAGTTGTTGATGTTGTGAGATCTAGATATTGTAGTTGATGTGGTATATATATAACTCAAACTGGAGAATGATTGATGAAGTGAAAAATAGAACGAGAAAAATCACACTAGAAAAGAACAACATAAAGGAACACACATATTTACGTGGTTCGGCAAATTGCCTACGTCCACGGAGTTGCAGAGGATTTTACTACTTGAGGAATTTACATCAGTCGATCACGTCGTCTTATAAGAGGAATCTCTAACACTTTGTTGCTATCTCTCTTCTTCTCTCTCTGTTCTTCTCTCTCTATACCGAGATACACCGAAGAAGACAAACTTACAAGAGAAATAAATCTAATTTCTCTTCTGCCACAAGCCACCAAGAAGAAGCCTAGGGAGAACAATCTTCTTCTTCTTCCTTCTTCTTCTATCTGCCGCAAGGAACTGCTCCTCCTTGAACTTCTCTTCCTCCGCCCCGAGGAAGCCTTCCTCTATCCCGAGGAAACCGAGGAAGAACTCAAAGAGTGACTACAAAACCCAAGGAGGGTCATTCGAAGCTTTTATCACGAACATGAGGGAGCAAAGAGATGCTTCACTTCACAAAAGAGGAAGGCGGGAGCGGTTATTTGTAAAGAGGTGCGACTCTCAAAAATAAAGTAACCGCCCAAGCACAGTGGATCATGCTCCACCGTTTCTAGCAATGCTGGAACCCATAGACTTAAGCTCAAGCTTGATAAAATTAGATCAGTTCAAACTGAGAGCGGCTCGAGTTTGACTCGTCTACAACCCTAACCACAACAAAATTGAATTAACGAACTTAAAAGCTCTTTCGGCTCGTTTAAGTGATTAATACTTTATCAAATCTTAGCCAATTTAAATAATATGGTTGATACATAATTTATTGTCTCCTATAAAAACTCATTAATTTTTATGTGCTCTGTTGCTTTCAAGGCCAAGTGAGATTTTTCCTCTTCGAATTTGGCCACGGCTTGCAATTTAAAGAAAACTGTCAAATCGGTTATTTTCGAATATGGAACTTAAGGAAAGAAAAACTATGCTTCCACGTTTCAGAACTATTAAGGGCTAAGAAAATCAGTTCATTTGCATGTATGGCACCAAATTCCTATGTTTTTACATATCTAACACATAAACTCTTTACTAAACTTTAAATTAGTTGCATTTTTGAAGTGATGTGAATACATATGAATTGAGGGGTATGTATGTAGATCATCTTAAATAGTAAACAAAGTGGTGCACTTCAATTTACTTGACATCATTTACCATGCTTTATTAATGATGATTTGCTTTGTTTTTAAGGCTGTGATCATTGTTTTGAAATTTTGAGATTTTACCTTATTGGTTGATTTTGTGTAAAAGGTTAGAAAACATGTTACAATTATTGTCATCCATGCTTCAACTTAATTGTAACTTCAGCCACATTGATACTCGACATTATATGGCAATCGAAATGTACAATGAAAACAATATTACAAGCTTTATTGTTTTAGGATAGCTAATTGTTTAGCACAAACATGTTTTTAAATATTTTGAGACAATATGATCATTTGTAGATATTGTGAACTTAAAATTTGTACTTTTGAGCCTAAATAAAATCTCTTAAAGTTGTTTTGATCTATTTCAGGATAGTTTAAATTAAGACTTTTAATATTTGAGTGATATTTTGGCTTTCATAAAATATAAAACTATGATTGAGCGGAAAAAAACATATTTTCTCAATGAATTAATCATATTAACGTTCAGAGAGTCCTCTTTCGTTAAATTTTTCAAAAAAATTATGATTTTTGTTATAAATTTTTAAGAAGATGATTATTATTATGCTCAAGAATCTATATTGGTACCTAATATGCTACCAGATAATAATTCATTTAATTAAATATAATTTTGCTCTTGATTTTTAGATCTTGAAGCATTCAAGTCTTTGAGTTAACTTTTGGAATTAAATATAAGATAATACATGCTATATTTTGAACAAATTTTTAGTTAAGATAATGTTGTTTAATAAAATGAACCCAATGATGCTAAAAACCATGAACTTCAATCCAAATTGACTTAAATTAGGAACCATTATTATAAAAATTTTGAAGCTAGCTAATGTGCTAATTGTGTCCTCATATATATCATGCATATGGTCAAAACAAGCACAATGATTTTTTTTTAATATATTAAGGCCAAAAATGTTATAAAAAAACAAATAATTAAAAGGTTGATTTTGAATTATTTGATGGCGCGTTCAAATTTTTGACAAAAATGACAACAATTCTCCTTCAAAAAGTTTTTGAACAGACATATTTTTATAAATTTACGTAGACATTTTGGATGAAAGGATTTTTATCATTTTCAACTTTTGATCAATATAGAACTCCATCATTGCCACTTCCTGATGCTTAATGTTGTCATTCTTTGACATTAGTTCTTGATTAAGATTGTCTCCTATTATGCCCATTTCTAATGACCATAGAAAAAGTAACATTAAACTTGGGCACACTTACTATCAAAAAAGCAACTAAGCTTATTGTCAGTTATGCCCCAAAATTGTTTTACTAGAGTTAATCTATTTCTAAAGTCTTCCAATTAAAGACAACAACCAATGTCTAAAACCAACCTTCTATGTTGCTTGCTCTCTCTAACAATCAGAAGAACAATTGAGGTGGTCGTTGGTCTTTGATCAACTTTAGTTCTTCATCATCAATCTTTGCTTGATACCTATTTCCAAGTGATATTTATTTTCCATCATACCAATCACTTGACCTTACCTTCTATTTAAAAATAATAGATTAAATCATCACCTAACTTCCAATGTTCTTCATCAATTATCGTTAGATGCACATTAAGTTGACATCTGATAGTTGTTAACTATGACACCAATTTTCACCTTATTGATCATCTAATCTACCATACAATTAAGAGAATAATTAATTCGCCCACTGACTCTTGCTTAATGACAAACACTTATAGCAATCTATCTTAAGTAATGAGCAATAAAAAAATATAATAGGGAATCATAGGTTGGGCTGTAAAAAAAAACTAATTCTCTTCGTGCTCTTATTAGGCTTATTAAAAACACTTGTTTGAATCTTTCATTAAATAAGATAGTCGAACATGACCAAAGATTTTGAGCTTGATTTATTATCGAGTCGAACACGAACAAATGTTTATGCGATTACGTTTGGCTTATTTTGTATCAAATATTTGAGTAATTAAATAAATGATATTTATCAATATTTTCATATATTTATATTAACTATATAAATCATGAATTTGTGATAAAATTTAATTTTTAATATATTTTTTTATTTTTTCTTTGAGATACTTAAAATTGAGTTTTTTTTTTCAAATATTTCAAGCTAAACAAGAGCCAAACACAATCCACACATAAATTCAAATGAATCAATCACAAATATGCTATTCACGAATAATTACAAACAAAAATGTTCAAACGAGCAAAACAAAAATAGATGATAGATTCTTGTTCGCTCATTTACACTCCTAGACATACTCAAAGATTCTAAACCCCTAAAATGTTAGAATAAGTTCACTTTTTAACAGCCATAAGTGCCCACAAAATAGCATTTAAGCCTTCCCTATGCCCCCCTCATGCACAATCTCATGAATAAAAGCTCATGAATCCAAACCCATTTAGATCACATAGACTCTAATCAAAAGATGTAGCAAGTTAGTTTATTTTAATGCTCTTAATACTTTGATGGTGGCCTTCTTGTCTGTATCTTGATACAATCAGTGTACTGTTGATTGAAATGTCTCCACCCATTCTACTCAGAAATTAATTACAGCCTCTCTTATGATCTAATTTAGACTTTAATGATTCCATTATCACTAATTAAATTGGCCTTTAATTCATAGCATTAAATGCTATGAAAATTGTAAAGTATTAGGGAGTGATTAATAATTCGGATTAATCTCTTTTTTTTATAGGAAAATTATTCAAATTCAAAAAATAAACAATAGAAAACTTGTGTGCCTTTGTTGGTGCCCTTTGTTTGGAGTAAAAGAATGGACACGTTACTTTGAGACTCGATATGCATAAGAATTCGGTGGTATGCATTCAAATTTTGAAAAGAAAATATAATATCGCACATTACTCTCTCTAAATTAAAATTATTTATTAAAACACTGCTTTATTTACTACAAAATTGTCTTCCCTCAAATCTTATTCTCTCTTTCTATTTTGCATCCTTAACTACTTATAAACATGAACGACATACGTTGAAATTAGCGGGAAATTAAGTTTTTTCAATCTTAATTTTTAATACATTTGTGCATATATACAAATATCTCTGTTCAAATTTCATAAGTACGTTAAACTATGGTGTTCATATCATTCGTGAGTTCATACAGTCTAATAAAAAGTTTGTATTGTAGAAAGAAAATGAGAGAGAGAGAGAGAGAGGTCTATGCATGTCTTGAGAGGAATTCTTATCTCTAGTAAGACAAAAAAGTTAGGTCCCTCAGAGCTTCCATGAGTTAATATATCAGAGAGCAACAGAGATGAATTCTCTTTAGGAAGCAAAAGGAGTTAGACACTCTCTTATCTCCTTTTCGCATGATACATCTCTTGTTGTACTCTGCAAATATTTCGTCTCTTTTCGAAAATATATAAGGTTATATGTATTGACAAACTTGAAAAGTAACATGAGTCTATTCCTTAGGAGTCGCCTTTTGTCCTCCTCTGAGGGAGTTTCAAGGCTGAGCTCCATGAATCTGTCAAAACTATTTATAACAGGAGACAAATGTCTCTTCTCTATTAAAGTTTTTGGGCAATTATTCATGCTTTCTTCTAAGTTATCCGACAATAAGTCATCATATTCAAACATCTCAATCAGCTCGATCATAGATTTTGCAGTAGTTTTCTTCCCACTAGAGGATTTCTTTACCTCAGCATTCTCCCGCCTTAATTCTCAAACAATGGTCTCGTCGCTCCGGGACTTTTCATCAACCGCCAACAATTGAGCTTTCGATAGCTCCGACAAATCCACAACTTTCATCTTCAAACTCTCAATTTGTGATATATAGACTATGAGGTCCAGTGGATCGTTTGAATGTCACAAAATAAAGCAAGAGTTCTCTAGCTATAACTCCATAAACTTATGATCTAATTCAGCACTTTTAGGCCTGAGCTTTGTCATCGCCATATCAGCCGATCCCAATTTATGAACTACCTCTTCCTGAGCCGTGGTTATTTCACAAAGAGAATGATGAAGTTGGCGATTGGATTTTAAAATCAAAATACTCGCATTATTAGGCATTTGCCAAACCCTTCATTTTAATAGTATGCAGAAGTCATTGAGTCTAGAGAATAAAAAAACACCTTTGATTTTTCATTCTCTAGTTTATGAGAGCTTTCTTTGTGAAAACTTCTCATATGTGAGTCAAATAAGTGAAGGTGGGTATATTATTATGGCGCATAATAATGTGCTAGTACACTTCACCATCTCAGAGCCCAAACACAATAGACGTCGTTCAGATAGGTTGATTTGTCATCAAGTAAGTCTTGGTTGCATAAAAATATATATTTTGTAGCATGCTTGTGATGTAACATTAAACATATGTGAAAAATGTATTTTGTATATTGCTTGTGAATCCACATTAAGCATATGCAAAAAATGTGTATAATACTTGTGAGTCCACATTAAGTATATGTGAAAATTGTATTTTATATATTGTTTTTGATTTAGGGTTTATTTTAGTCAAAAAAGAAAGTTCGAGAAAAGTCAACACAAATACTACATTATTCATTGTTGTTCGCTATTCTTTCTGTCTCTTTCCATTCTTATGTTTTATTCATTGTTATGTGATTCACGGATATATTAGAATTCAATAGCAGCAATTGCATATACAC
>NEWO01000114.1:680528-728758 GCA_003013225.1 Phalaenopsis aphrodite
TTTTTTCATTTTGTTGTAAAGTATTAATGCTTGTTTTAAGTATAAACCTTTTTAGGAGAGTAATACCATCTATTTAAAGACACGAGATCCATTTTTAATGAAGTATAATTGTAATGAATTAGATAGGTTTTAATTAATGAATATTTTCTCATTCTGCTGTTAAGTATTATTGCTTGTTTGAAGTATTATACTTTTTAGTTGAGTAATATCATCTTTCAAAAAAGTATTCATTTTGTTGTAATGATTAAGATGAGCTCCATTTTGTTTGGGAAGTCTTAATATTTTTCTATTTTGTTGTAAAGTATTAATGCTTGTTTGAAGTATTAACCTTTTTAGGAGAGTGATACCATCTGTTTAACCGTTAGGAAGGTGAGAGATGAGATACATTTTCGATGAAGGATAATCATAATGAATAAGATAAATTTTAATGAATGAAATTCCACTTACATTTTCTAAAATTTAAAGCTTTTTTTCTTGTAGTAGATTTTTCTAACTTGTCAAGGTTGAATTATTTTTATTTTTTTCTTTTGTAATTGCAAATTTGTTTTGTGCATCATTTATCTTTAATGTTTACTTGGCATCAAAGCCCAAAGTAGAGGATGCTGCTTCGAACGAAACATCAAGTCCTTGTGCAAGAAATTATTATGGAGGACATGCACCACGAGATCCAAGCACTTAAAAAATTTCTTGTGGATTATGAGTAGGGAGGGTGTGTGTAACACAAAATATGAAGAGGGCCAAAAAGAGGAGGAAAATATATTCTTTCAAACGGTTCACAATGACTCAAAAGGAGTTATTATGTTTTCTCTAAAAATCTTGAGATAATATCAAGTCTTTGCTTGAAGGTGGATATTACATATTCTGAAGACCGGCTCAATCTTAATGTTTTATTGAATAGATGCATATTTTACTTATAAAGAAATTTCCTACTAGCACAAGGTGAAGCTTGTTGTATTCTAACCAAGATAGATGCATCCATGTGCTAAGAGATTTTGAATCGCAACCCTTTGTGATGGAAAGAGCAAGATTACTACATGTGAAAAGATAAATAAAGAACTAAAATAAAAGTACCACCTGAATTATCATTTATTGAACATATTTCTTAAATTCATTACCTTTAGTTGAAGGACTTATCCATTAAGAATTAAAACACCGATTTTGAGCAATTAATGATGAAGTGTAATGCTTTTGAACAAGAATAACATATGTTTGCTAGGTTCCTTGGAGGATGACACCCAAGAATCATGAATGTAGTCCAATTATAATTGGACATGTTTTAATTTAGTTTAGTTCTCAACGAAGATTGAATGACAATAATGAAACTTTATATTCAATGTCTTAAAGCCGTCAATAAGCGTGGTCTTCACGAGGATGTCATGAATAGGCCCATAGAATTGGCATTTAAGTTTGTGAAACCAACCTCATACTATAGAAATTGGAATATCAACTTGTTTTTGAAGCTTCAAACATGTCCCAACTATCATGTGATTTGCAGATGAAAATTATTTTTTTTGTTTTTAGATGTTAAACACAATGATAGTAAGGGAAGGATCTTTGTTTGTAGCATTGCATTTTTCATACTTGCTACATCATATAGGGTAAAGTGTGCAACATCATTATTGGTCAGGGGAGTTGTGACTTCTGTGAATGTCATATTTAGGGTGGTGGTGGTGGAGAAACTGTGCCTGCAAAAAAAATGAGCATCTAAAGATTTGGAAGTTATCGTGCTTGAAGAAGGGGAATGGAATAAAGTCGGTGAACTTATGCCCAGTTCACTTCTCAATTTGGAAAAAAAATTTCAAGTACAGTTTCCAATTCCATGATTGGATGACTTGCTCGACCAATTATGTAAATTGTTCATTTTTTTCAAGTTTGATTTAAGTAGAAAATATCACCATATTGTATAAGATCGATTGATAAGTGGAATACAACATTCTAAATAAGTGATTGGCTTTAGGAGAGGACGGTTATGCCTTAAGACTATGATGCCTTTGACATTTTATGAGACTCATTAACATAAGTTTTTTGACCTTAAATTATAATATTCATTACTTTCAAGGCATTTTAGTTTATAACCACAATTTGGATGGACATGGACAATACATCCAACAAAATTTTCAAGTTTTTCTATCCATTCAAAAAAGTGTTTCTATACAAATAGAGTAAATTTTATAGTTCATTTAACCACTTATGCATATATTGAGATAAATAAAACGGAGGTTGAAGCCACCCATGATTAGCCAATTGAAGGATCCTTAACCGAAACGATGTCTTTTCCATGGTTGGTGTTCTTTTATTGATACGTCATGCATTTTAGCTTCATAATTGTGCCAATAATTGAGGATGATTTCAATTTGTTTCCTACTACACATGCAATTTTGAAATCCCACGGTAACGAATCTGTTGAGGCCTCAATGTTGGCTCACCTCGATTTCAACAAGGTCTTTGAGGTGGACCGTGATGTCTTAAATGCGGGAATTGGTGCTCTATTTGAGCAGAGGATGTTACGTTGGCACGTAGTCTAAGGAAAAATTTGTTTTTTGTACGCATATGGACAATTTAGTTCATTATTATTATTATTATTGTTTGTTATAAATAGGCTTGTTATGTCTAGGATTTGGTATATGATTTTATGTGTGAGATTGAGCCGTGCGTTTTAGGTTTAGTGTTTGGGAGAGGTTTCCTTTCTCAAATTGTAGGAATTGGGAGAGATCGCATACCTCTCGGATTTTAGGTGCTTATTTTTGTACTCTTGTTGAGTTGTTGGAATTATTGAAGAAAAAATTGAGTTTGTCCTATTTTTTCAAGAAAATAGTGCTGAATTTTGCCTCAAATTGCAGCTCAAGATTCTGGGAATTAGATCCATATAAGAAAGGATACTCTCGGCTCACCGATAATTTTAACATAGGGTTACACGATCGCTCGATTAAATATCTTTGCATACGGTCGTGATCAGAGCTCTGCTTGTTGCCTTCGTGACCAAACACCGCGATACAATCACTATCAGAGGTTGCCAGGAAAGCATCGGCGAGATCACAATATACAGTTATCGAAACCGGCAAATCACAACATTCTGGAACCCGTAATTGTTGTCTTTGTTGTCAAATGGAGCGGGAGGATGAGAAAGACGCAAGTTTTAGGTTAACATGAGTTTATCGCCTTTGTTGACAAACTAAGCTAGAGGAGGAGAAAGACATAAGTACAGGATGTAGGATTGCTTCAACTTACAGATGGGATCGTGGAACTCTACGATCTGGTCGTATAGGGACTTTTTGAAGTTAGTGATTGGATCCGACAACCAGCGTCCACTAGTGATAGGGAGTTAATGATAGCTAAGAAAGAGATGATTTGGATAAGAAATTAGAGTAAGAGATCAACCAAATCAGATATGGGATGGAAGAAATGTTCGCCGCTATAGAGGACATGTTTTCTTTCATGGAGAACCAAATAGATCGATTCGAGAGCATGAGGAAAATTCGAGCGATGATAAAGAAGCTTATTGAGATACAATCCAAGACTTCGCTGGTAGTTCAATTTGTAAACCCTACTCAAAGGGTTGACCAGAGATTCATTGGCGAAATTGAAAGGAAAAGAAATCGAACACGAGGAGCATGAGGGAAGCATCCACTATCACAAACCTCCCCTCAGGGATTCGATTAGGGTTGAATTAGAGATTTTTTATGGAGACGGTTATTGACCTCACTTTTTGTTGATGTCTAGTCTCTCTTCTTTAGAAGCCTAGGATCTAGCCATATGATTTTCCTGTTGACTATCAAAAAAGACTAGTGATGGAGCCCTCACCATTAGAAATTCTAAAACTCTTCTTTGTTCATCTTGAAGCTTCACATCTGATTATGACCTCTAGCACTTAGTAGGTGGAGCCAATATGGGGGAGCTCAAGAGGTGTCCCTATAGGACTGTTTTGCTTTAGGGTTAGCTCTGGGTGGTGTGTTCTTGGTTAGTCTTTCACACAAACACTTGATACTCTTCACCTTCACTCACAACCTCAACACTTAGCCAAACATGCCTAGCTTGATCCCTTACTCTATTGGAAACTCATGTGGATGGTCCCCTAAACCATTAGCTCTGGGCTAGGGTTTGGCTAGGACCAACACATGGAGAGTCCATAATGGGAGTTCCCTTGATCTCATGGCTCCAAAAATGGTGATTTTATGATTAGCATCCTTAATTCATCTCATCCATCCATATGTTGAAAAAATAGCTCCAATACCAAATGTTAATTGAAACTTAACTATAGTATCTGATGACCTTCCAATATATTTTGATGTTTGTTGAGGTTGCACAACTCCTAGTTGAAGAGTGGATTTGAGTTTGGTGTTTTCTGGGGCTTTTACCGGTAGCCAGTTAGTGTTTATGGTTGGTTGATAGTGTTAAGGTTCATGGAAGGTGGGTTGAGGGAGTTATGACTTTATATGTTGGAGTGGGAGAGTTCAAGGTTCTTGTACAATAACTGAGATATTAGGATTTTTTTTTTTTTAGTGAGAGTACCATGATTCTCGCTTAAGCGAGGAGAGAGGTTTGGGGCAGGTGGATTGAGGGAAGAGTAATATTTGATGTAATTATTTACCTAAAACATCAAGCCAAAGAATTATCATGAAATGATCCTGTTGTGCTCAATAAGAATATCCTATTTTAGTGTACTAAGAAATATCACAGAAGATAATATTATACTTTTGGTGTAGCCTTTCATATACTTTACCAAAGATGCAACACATTATTACAGCCTGATTTTACTTTCATGTAGCCATTCTTCCATGGTATTGTCACCTGTAGTCGCCTTGAAAACATCTGTTAATCTTTCATGATTCATTCTTGTAGTTTCGATTTTGCGATACACCGATGATTTGTTTATCTCTAAATTGAGATGATTAATTTTATTTATATGTTATCGTTCTACCTTATACATAGAATTGTGGTCTCAATAACAAGAAAATTGTTTTTCTACTGGTTTTGTTCCTTTTTTCTTATGTATATCATCTGCAACCAATGTACAGGAGCAACTACAAGAAAGAGAACAAGAAATACGTGAATTAGAGTTGAATTTGGAAGAGAAGAATAGAGAATTACATGCAGTTAAGATAGACAATGAAGCGGTTTGTTTTGCCTTTTCTAACCTGCGTTCTCCTCTGTCAACAATGCTTGGACTAGTCTTCAGACGCATAGACATCACTCTCTTTTATTTTATCTTTTAGGTTTGGGCTAAAGAGGATCTCTTCAGAGAACAAAACAAAGAGCTGGCCACCTTCAGGTATGCTATTATTTCCCCTTTCTTACTTTTGTGGGCAATAGTTGTTGTGTTGGCCTTATGATCTTTCTTTGCCAACCTTCACGTTCACTAACGAATTTAATGCGTCTTAATTTCCATGATTTTTTAAAATATAATTTTGATTTGCTATACTATTATTATACTTTCATCCATAAAAACCGCTTTGTGGCTAAAACTATTACTTAAAAGTAGTAACGAACTACCAATCTGTTAACTACTATTAGTCTGTGACTCTTTGTTGCTCATGAAGCTGGCTCTGCTCAAGTGGAGCGAGATAATGCTCTAGGAGTAAGGTGATTGCCGATCCTCTCCATCCTCTGACCCAGTTCAAATCTTAAATTACAATGTACCTTTAAATATTTACCCCATCTAAATCTGTATTCCTCATATTTTAATTTCCATATAATGATTTACTCTTCCTTGTTTTTTTCTACAACATTGTTCCAGTAAGCATATATTTCTTTGTGTAATACAGCTAAATTCAAATTATTAATGTGAGGCTAATATCATGATACAACATTTCATGAACTTTCTGCACATTATTTTGTTACTTTTTCCTTGACTATTGAAAATCTAACATATTTTTTTTATTTAGTTCTGGTAATGACAATCTCTTCATTACACCTCTATTTTCTTTTTAGATCTTATACTATTCGTAACATTGCATTGTGCATTTTTTTGTTAAAACTATCACTTATGGCATTTGTGATAGGGATAAGCTTCTTGTGTTCGATAGAAAAACTATTACAATGTATATTCTAAAACTATTACATTTTTTTTGTTGCAGAAGGGAGCGTGATAACTCAGAGTCTGAAAGAGCCCAACTTCTTAAAAAAATTCATGGTTTCCAAGAGCATATTCAAGACAAAGAGAGTCAATTTCTTGCATTAGAAGAGCAGGTTTGTTGTTGCGTTCAACTATTACTTACTGATTTCTTGTTTCCTTGCTATTGATGATATAAAACTAATAGTTGTTCATTTGCTTTCATTCTATTTTTTTAACCATTAGATTCTTTGAGTTTGTTAGTTTTACAGTGCTAATTTCCAGTTAATAATACCAATGTTTAAAACGACAAAATCGGGAATTTAGTTTTTTTTTTCTCAGCGAGGCTTTACGCCTCGAAACAGAAGAAGGGAAGAATTATAAACTCATAAAATTAATCATAATTCATAAATATGAAAATTTACATTAAATTCTAATATATTTAGTTATTTAAAACCATTGGATAAAAATAAATTTAAGGTATAAGTAATATTGATGAGAAAATTGGGTCAAAGTTAAATATGTAAATATTAAGTTGCTATTAAAGAGTCCACCAAGTTTTATCAAATTCGATATCAGGAAGCTGACGGGAAGCTCACAGAAAGCTCACGACGAAGAAGGCGAAGTCTTGGAAAAGTCCAGTTGACGACATAGAAGAAAACAATGTAGGAGAATAGGCTATGGAAGGAACATTCAATAGAGAAACGAAGCGATACTTCAACAATAATGGTAAGGGGCTTGGACGAGACTTCGACGCTCAATGGGGAGATGTCTGTCTCAATGATGTCGAAACAACAATGCTCGAACCAGCTCAAGATGATGCTCGAATAGGCGAGGGGGATGTTGCAGTCGGGATTGAGGCAAATGCCTCGGGGCATTGGGCCTTGAGGCGTGCGCCTAGGTGTATGCCTCGCTTCAAAAAGGCATAAATCTCACCCACAATAATGAGGCTTAAGTCTCGAGGCATTCCTTTTGTGTCGCTAATCGAGGTGCTCTTCAAGGTGCATGCCTTGAACTATTTTTTAAACATTGAATATTACTATTTCTAGTGCCATCTTATTTCATTTTTGTAGCTATTTTATGTTGTTTGCTTCTTTAGGGTGTTTTTCCCGGCTTCAAGAGTTGCGATGTATTTGGACACACGTTGTGTGATTCTTGAACCTTGTTTAGTAAATCTTTAGGATTTGCTAATATGATTTTCCTACAAAAGTGCAACTTATTGCAACCTCCTCCTTGGACTTGGTGGCTTCGTGGTGGAAAAACTTGTGTAGCAGCTAGCTGATCTTCGTGGGAGGGCTGCTCGTTTTTTTTAGACCAAACCACACAAAACAACATATCATTGCCAAATAAGGCACTATTCTCAGTGTGTTTGATGCTTAAGTATAACTTGCTATATGGTCTTGAATGATTTAGGAAACAGTGTGGATAGAATCAGGGAAGGTTAACTCTTTGAATGTCTTGTGTTTGAGAGAACTCCTTAAAAATATATATTCGAAGTCTTTTTTTTTTACTCAACATTCATTACCATAAAAGTTTGACCTTCTAAATATGCAAACTGTCTAATTTGTTTCATGCACATCCTTGATTATTGTATTCTTGATGCTACTTTTTGCACAAATCGTGCCAAATTATCATTATGAAACTAACTCCTTTTTTATGTTTAAATTCTTATCAATCATTTTTTCAAATAAGACAAGGTCCTTACCTCACAGCTAGGTGCTTACATTGCAAGTATGCTCTTTATCCCTAGGTACTCGTTTGGGCACACCTTAGCATTTGCACTCACATTGGAGGTGCGTGAGATACAAGATTTAAAATTATGTAATTTTTGGTATTGAAGCTTCTTTCTTTCGTGAGAGGAGGCATAAGCCTTGAGGCAAGCGTATGCCTTATAGTTAGATTACTATATTAACATCATAACCTATAAATATATTAAACAAAGACATGAACATCCTACCATGGCAAGAAGTGATAAATTATTTCTATATAACTTAAAAATATATTAAATAAAAACATTAACATTCTAACTTAAGAAGTAAGTGATAATTGTGTCTATATTAAATAAGAAACTGAGTAAGCCACAAAAGATTATACAACTAATTACCCAAAGTGAAAGTGATGCATACATCAATTGATCGAACTAACATAAAACATCAAATAAAAGGAAGACATAAGATAAATTTAGCATAAGAAAATTCTCACTTCTATTGTTCAATGCAACACCATCTACAGATCTAAATATGAACAATAATAAATTATTCAAAGTCTGCAACACACTCATCACTCTGGTATTCTTGATTGAAGTCATCATCCTAATAAATATCTTTCTTTCCTTTCTCTTCTTCTGTTTAGTCCAAGCTCTATCATTCTTCCATCTTTTCTTCAATCCTATTCATCATTTTCTTTTCTAGTCAGTTATAATAAAACAGAGATTAAATAAATTAGTTTAAGTTTAGAACAGCAATTACTTAAATTTTTATGAGCATCGTTTATCTTCACCTCTTGTTGATTTGTACTCGATGTACCGGCCATGTTCTTATTTCTTACTAACCCAAAAAAGCAACGTTCAAATCTTCTTGTTGTAATTTTGATGGTCTGATCACATTGTAATCATTTACCAACCACTCATCTGATTACATATTCATGTTGTAGGGTATACTCATCATCTTTAAAACCTTTTTTTTCTTTCATATTTTTATTATCCAGTCTCTTTTTGTACAGGATATACATTAATAAATTCATATTTAAAGGTCAACTGATGATTTTGTTTCTTTTTGTGTGAATTTGATTATATGTGCTTCTCTAGTTCTTGCATCCAAATAAAGATGAAGTAAATTCCAATACTTTAATAGCAAAATGGTATAGCTTTGGAGTGTCGGTACTCAATTGAATTAGTAGAGTGCCAAACTAGTATCTTGACTATTTAAATGGGGTCATTTTAGTCGCAGAGTCTTTAAATGTGCTAAATTAGTTTTCATACCCTTTTTATATGGGTTGAAATAGTCCCCAGAGACGACTATTTTATACTTCCATTGTTAGTATGGTACTAAATTGATGCTTTATATATTCTAGGACTAAAATGAATCCTGAAAAAAAATTAGGGGACCCTTGGGACTTTTCTCCAAATTGAATCCATCGTTCAACTGTATTTGAAAGAAAATCGTATAGTTAGAACTTAAAAAATTAAAATTTTGTGTCATTTCTTATTTCAATGAACACATTAATTATTAAGTATTATGTGGAGAGTGCTTTGCAAAAAGATTTATAGTTTGTTGTAGCCCAAAGAAAATTTTCTTATTCCTAAATGAAATAACTCACATATCAGCAATTTTCCTTTCAATTGGGCCAGCAATCAATTTATTCGTGCAATGGTATAACCTTAATTTGATCTTAGGGTTGTAGACTTATTGTCCTATTATTGAAATTGATTATTAAGAAAATATCTAGCAGCATGGATTGACGATGGAGTTGAAGCTTCCATTTTTTTATCAGTAATAAACCAAATCTCCCTATGACTGACCGCCTCTCTTCTTAAGTTATGGAAATGTTTGATGGAAGTTTTTTTTTTTTTTTTTTAATTTTTGAATAAATTTGACTGCCTAAAAATTCTACTGTTTAGTAGAGAACTGACAAAAATGCAATGAAGCGATGGCAAGTTTGTTTTTATAATCTATTGGACTACACTACATCTAATATGGCATAAGCAATTTATAATTTGACTGCCTGCTTCCATGTGAATTCTGGACGTTATAATCTATCCGACAATGGCCAGTGATCATATAAGTTATCACAATTGCTTCTGTCTGGCTTGATTTTTCTCTGACTTTAGATCTTTTTTTTTTTGCCTTATGGTTCATAAATTGCTTAAAACATGGAAATGCTAACTATTTTTTTTCTTGCAGTACAGAGTTGCTCAAGAAACAATCCTCTACAGGGATGAGCAGTTAAGGGAGGTGCAAGCATGGATGACACGTTTCCAGGAGGTGGATGTTTTGCAATCAACAACAAACAGGTCCTTGCAAGCTGAACTACGTGAACGGACCGAACAGTTTAATCAATATTGGATTGTTTTGCAACAACAAGTTAGTCTATCTTTACATAAAAGATAATGTTTTTGTTTTGGCATCTTAATGTTATCTGATGTTGAGTTGTAATTAGTTGCTCATTTCTTCGTGTTAGTTTGTGGAGATGGAACGTCACCATCTGCAAACTATACAACAACTTCATTTGGAGCTAGCCGAGTTAAGAGGGAGGCATGGAGTATACCAAGATAGCTCCCAGATTGTTCGTGAAAACCAAGCTGATTCGTCATTGTATCTTCAAAACGAAGGGAACCAGGTGAATGCCAATGAGGGTCCTGTGCTAAACAATAGCTTAACTTTTGTCTCTGATGGAAAACTTCCAGATTCCAGTTCTTCTAGCAAAGTAAGAAAACTTGTTTTTGGACTTGTCTTATGCGTTTATTTATCTCTAAAATGTCATTATTTCATGCTGGTTTTTAAAAAAGTACCTTTTTTCCTTGCTACTTTAGAGCAAAATGGGAGCTATTCCTATATTTTTTAAATATAAATGTGTTAAACCCCCCTAATGGCGCTTTCTGCCATGCCGAGTCAGCCAAATAATTTGAAGGCTTATTTTAGGCAAAACGCTAAAAGGGCAATTTAATCATTTATTAGTTATTATTATTTGGTATAAATAGGGCTTAATATGATTACGGGTAGAGTATGTGATTGTTGTCAGGAATCTTAAGAGTTTGGGTTTGGGTGATACTCGCTTACCTCTCAAATGTAGGCCTATCTTCTAGGTATTTGGGATTGTGTTGTTTTGTTTTGATACTGATGGAATATAACATATTCTTTTGCCTTAATTTCTATAGAAACTCATCTAGTTTCTATTGAATTGGTATTAGAGCCGTACATGGGAGTAATGGTGAACAAGAAGATCGATGCTTTAGAGGAGAAATTAGAGGGGGAGGAGCCAAATCATATATGGAATGAAGGAACATTTCTTGTCCATGGAGGGGCAGCTCCCGTATCTAGAGTGGTTCTCGCCCATAGATGGGGTGATTCATGGCCTTGGATTTATGGCCTTGAAAGAAATGATGAAGATTAAGAAGCTCCACTCAAATCCTCTATTGCCTGCCACAGGATCAAACATCAGGCTCTACTAGCAACAAGCGGAAAGGATCACACGACATCAAGGTTACGCAAGGGGAAGCATTGCTGCCCTAGGCGAATTTGGTGCTGCAGGATCAAGTGCGATGTCTGAAGCGGACTCCAATGACAACCACATAAAGGTATCATACCACATCTGGAGGCCTGGAACGAGCGAAAATGTCGGCTAGTGTGCAATTTGGGTTTGGAGAAGACGAATTTGAAGAAATTTGGCCGAGGGTTAATACGACATCAAGAGGGTTGGAGCTAGTGACAACATGCAAAACAATACAGTGGCATGCGATTCGAGGTTGGAGAAGATCAATTCAAAGGATTTTGATTTGGAACTGGGAACCATAGTGGGTGGGACGCCGACTGAGGGCTGCATACAATTGTATCAGGGCCTTTTGCTTGACAATCGCGGCAACCTTTTAGGCGGAAGCCGATTCAGAAGCCTATGGAGAGGGACAATCTGATTATGGGGCGAGCCAGAGTTATGGAAGAAGGGATATCAATATGGGTTGAGGAAGGGAACCTTACCACAACTTCATGGTTGGAACAAGCTTCGGTCAAGGAAATTGGGGAAGAGACTCGAGCATAAGGAAGCCATAGATACTGATCGTTGAAGATGAGGATGCTTATGGTTGGGTTTATTGAGTGGAGAGATACTTTGTTGTTAATTTGCCGATGAAGGAAGAAAATTTGATGGTGGTGGTGACGTTGTTTTTGGATGGGAAGGCTCTAGTGTGGTATAAATGGAGAGAACAACATTAGCTAATCAAAATTTCGGAAGATTTCAATTATCAATTGTTGGACCGATTCAGAAACACAAGTGGATTTAAACGAGCAGTTTTTTGCATTGATCCATAAAGGGTCAATCTTGGATTATCTAGAAAAATTTCAGATGTTATTATGTTGTTTGAGAGGGATATCAGAAGTTTGAGAGGGATATGAGAAGTTGTATTTGCAGGAAACTTCATGAAGGGGTTGAGGCCAAAAATTTGAGTAGTGTTTCGTGTGTTGAGACTGCAATGATTGGGTGAAACTATGGAATTAACACAGTTGGGTGAAGATAAAAATGCAATGGAATGGTCTAGTAGGAGCAACACAAGTGGAGCGCCATATCGAAATGGTGATACTAAAAACACAGTGAGATTTCAGGGGGAGGCTTCACGGGACATAAATAATGGGGATCATGATCGGGGGTAACTTTCAAACACCTTACAAAGATAGAGATTTAAGAGAAGCAGTCAAGTGGTTAGGTTTTTGGTGTGTTGAGAAATTTGGTTCAGAACACCATTGCAAAGATCGGAGCTTGCAGGTTCTCACATTCTGTGAAGAAATATAAGAGTTTTTATTGGAGGAGGAACACCCTCACTTGGATGTGATAGAAGTCTTGGTGGTGGGGTTAACATCAAACCACATGATGAAACTTTGGGGTCTGGTCAAAGAGTAAGACATTGTGGTGTTGGTAGATAGTGGGCCCACCCGCAACTTTATGTCCACTCAAATAGTGAACAATTGGGGCTTGAGAAGGTTGACATGAGAAGTTTTGGAGAAGGGCAAGGGAGTTTGTAAAATGAGTGATTTTGACACTGCAAGAAATTCAGCTGACAGTAAGATTTTCTTCTCTTGAATTTATGGAGCTTGATGTCATATTGGGTATGAAATAGTTGCTTTTCTTAGGGGAGACTAAGAAGAATTGGAAATTACTGAAAGTGGAGTTCCAGGTGGGAAACAAGACAGTGGTGTTTTGTGATGACCCTAGTGAATTGGAAACTCTTGAAAGTGGAGTTCAAGGAGGGAGATAAGACGGTTGTGTTTCGTGATGATCGTAGTTTGTGCAAGACCATGGTTAGGGCAATTCAAGACGGAAGGTTGGGATTCTCGATCGAGCTGCTTAGCATGACAGAGACACATGATATAAAGTCGATAGAGATTCAAACACCGATGCAACAACTCTTACAACAAATTGCAAAAGTTTTTTGGTTGTCATGTGGATTACTGTCTTTGAGGGAACACAAGCATGTGATAACCCGAAGACTGAGGGTTTCTCCCAATATTGTGCGCCCATATTGCAATCGCCAAGTGCAGAAGGAAGAGATCAAGAGATATTGGAGGTTTGGATCATATAACTTAGTGTGGGCTTCTTCTCTAGCCCTGTCTTTCCTGTGAAAAAGAATGATAAGAGTTAGCATTTATGTGTGAATTACCGAGCAATTTATGAGGAAACAAGAATTGATAAATTTCTCATCTTGGTGATTAATGAGCTACTAGATAGGTTATTTGGTTGCAGTGTTCTCCATGATTGATTTGAAGTGAGGATACCACCATATTTGGATGCGACCAACAAAATGTGCATTAGATTGTTTTTTGAACTCATGAGGGTCACTACAAATTTTTTTATTATACCTTTCACACTCACCATGAAGAAGGTGTTTCATGTTTTTCTTCGAAAGTTTGTGTTGGTGTTCTTTGATTATTTCCTAGTGTACAATTGTTCCTTGGAAGACCATGCTGATCATTTGAAGGTGTTGACAGTACACGGTGTGCACAACTGTAAGCCAACTTAAGTGTTTGTTTGCCCAATCGAAGGTGAAATACTTAGGACGTGGTGTTGAATGTAGGGATGTCGGAGGATATATCGAAGATGATAGCTATGCTGAATTGGCCACTACCTAAGGCCTTGAAGGAGTTGAAAGAATTCATGGGACTTACATGATATTGCTGACAGCTTGTGAAATGTTACATCTCAATTGCATGGTCATTGACAGAGCAATTGAAGACTGATAACTTTCAGTGAGGAGAAACAACAACCCAAGTTTTTGAGAAGTTAAAGAAGGTTATGACTAGTGTATTTGTGTTGGCGTTACCTAACTTCATTTTACCATTCATTATAGAGAGATGCTTCAAGTAATGGGTTAGGCACAGTTCTTATGCAGTGTCAACAACCCATCGCTTGTTTCAGTCAAGTATTGGTGACGAGAGATAGACTCAAGTCAGTTTATGAGCGGGATCTTATGATAACTATGCTTCCTATTAAAAATGATGATCTTATTTGTTGGGGCAATATTTTACAATACACACTGATCAACGCAGACTTAATTTATGTTAGAACAATTTATGATTATCGAGGAACATTAAAGGTGGCTATCTAAGCTATTAAGATATGGCTTTGAGATTCAGTATCACTCGAGATTAGAGAATAAAGTCATTGATGCCTTATTACGATAGATGGAGGAACCTCAATTGTTGTTATTATCAGCTCCTTTGGTGTTAGATTGGGAAATTCTTAGGCAAGAAAGTGAGGTAGACGAGGAATTGAGCAAGATCCGATCGACTTTAATGAATGACGAGAACAACTATCCCGACTATTCACTACACAGACAACATTTATTTCACCAGAGACGTTATGTATTGCTCCGAAATTCATGATACATACCGAAGTTATTACATTTGTTTAGCAACAATACTACAGGGGGTGCTCGGGCGTGCTCAAAAAGCTGTGATGTGTGTCGGTGACACAGGTACATAGCATTAGTGCCTGGGGGTTGCTACCACTTCTGATATTATCGGAGAAGGTATGAGGGAGGTGACGATGGATTTCATTGAAGGCTTATGCCCTCTCAGAAGGATTTTTTGTCATCTTGGTGATTGTGGACCAATTGAGCAAGTACGCTCACTTGGTTCCTCTACCCCATCCCTACATTGTTGCTTCTGTCACCACGATTTTTTATACACGAGGTCTTCTGTATACACAGGATTTCAAAATTGGGACAAGGTCATTTTGAGTCATTTATGGAGGAAGCTGTTTAGAATGCAAGAGATCGTAGTGAAGAAAAATAGTGTTTCACCCACAAATTGATTGAACAATTTGAAATCATTAATCAATGCATGGAGATCTATTTGTTTTGCTTTGTATACGGCATACTCAAGTAATGGGTTAAATGGTTATCATGGGTAGAATATTGGTAGAATACTTCATCTCATTCAACATCTCAGACCAATTTTTCTAAAATCTTGTATGGCTGTGTACCACCACATTTGATGCATTATGGACACAATACTATACCAGTATCTGTGGTAGATCAATACTTAGAAGAGAGGGACAATGTGTTGGCGGAACTGAAGGGTTATTTATTGAAGGCTCAATAAGTTTTGAAAAAATGGGTTGATGACATTGAAGTTAGGGGTGTAAACGAACCAAACACGAGCGAGCTTGGGCTCAACTCATGTTCGGCTCGTTAAAAAATACCACTGTTTCTGTTTGGCTCATTCATATTTCGAACACAAAATTTGTGTGTGTTCGGCTTGTTTTCTTAGCGAGCAGAACACTAGCTGTTCGAGAACAAAAAACCATTTTGGCAGCCCTAGTCCTGACTCGGCTTGTTAAAAAATATCGTTGTTCGTGTTCGGCTCGTTTATATATCTAGTTAAATAAATTTGTTTGTGTTTAACTCTCTTGTTTATCGAGCCGAACATAAGCTATTCACGAACAATGAGCTATTTTGACAACCCTAATCACATAGTCGTAGATTGTTAAAAATAATGCGAGATCTAAATCTCCTTTTTTAAACATCGACCATCTGCTGATCCGATTAGGAGAGTAAATGTTTTAGATTCGACTTATGTTAAGAAAAGCAGAGGTAGACCTAGGGAAACTTGGGTTTTATTGTATAAAAAATGATCTTAATTTATTAGAACTAATGAAAATATGACACTAAATAGGACGCAATGGAGAAAAAGGATTCATGTAGTCGACCCCACATAGCAGGATTAAGACTTTGTTGTTGTTGTTAAATCTCGTTATTTATATTAAAATATTCATTTAAATAAAATTTAATTTATTGTTATTCTATTTTTAACTAATAATTTTAATTGTTTATAAATCTTTGTAGCGTTGTAGCTAATTAAATTATTTTTAAAAAATACTCATATATATATAATTATTTTGAGCCAAAATTTTGTTTGTGTTCAACTTGTTTATATATCAAGAGCAAAAAAAAAAATTCTTTTTCGGCTCGTTTGTTTAGCAAACTAATCAAACACGAGCTGTTCGTGAATAACGAGCATTATTGACAACCCTAGTTGAAGGGATGGGCAATTTGTGGTGGTAGGTAGTACCATGCCGGTGTTTGTGGTGAATCAATATTTTGAAGAGATGGACAATGTGTTAGCGGAATTGAAGGCTTACTTATTGAAGGTTCAATCATTTTTGAAGAAATCGGCTGATGACATTGAAGGGATGTGCAATTTGCAGTGGTAGATAGAATGTATTTAAAACTTTGACCCTATCTGCAAAATACATTGGCAACTCACATAAATGAGAAGCTCTCCCCATACTATTTTGCTCCTTATCACATAATGCATTGGTGAGGTGGCTTATCATTTAAAATTGCCGACTATGTCGACACTTCATCACACATCATAGTTGAGACATGCTATTGGTGATAATGTGCTCTCATCCAATCATATCTTTTATGTATTTAGGATTGTATTGTTTTATTTTGGTAATGGTGGAATAGAATATATTACTTTTGCCCAAATTTCTGCGGAAATTCATCTCTTTCCTATCATATTGTTCTTGTTGATGTAATTTTCACCATTCTTATTCTAGCTATTTGTGATTCTTGTTGACTTAACACGCTTTGCTTATTTTAGTTGATATTCTGTTTAACCTTCTGTTCTGCAGCTTTTTGGATATTGTTGATATAGAGCAGTAAGTTTTCAGGAACTTTAGGCTGCTGTAATAGGGAACTGGACAATTTCAAAACAGTAAGCAGATAAGTCCAATTAATTAATCGGAAAATATTCCATCTACAGCAATACTGAAATTAATGATGGAACTTAATGAACTGCCACTGCTTGAGCTACTGCAACAACAGTTTGTAGTTTGCAAGTTTCCAAATCCATTGTGCAAGATTAAATCCAAACATATTAATCTAAAATCTATCGTCCAAGGAAATTCCACATCAGTAATGTTGATAGATTTCTTTCTCATTGGTTTTATTAGAAGAAATTCTACTTTAGCCTATATGAAACTTTCCTTTCCCTCCTTCAAGGAGAAATTTTTTTTTTAATGGCTGGAAAGAATGGATCATCCTGAAGAAAATCTAATCATATTCATGACTTGTGTTTTAAAATTATGTAAAATATCAACTTTATGACTAATAATAAAAAATCTAAGCTGAAATGAGTATTTATTTGTCCTTAGGATTGGAAATCATGAGTCATCTACTAGGCTTATGTTTCATTAAGAAAATAACTATCTTTTGAGGATGAAATAGTTAATTTTTAAAATAAAATAAAGCAAAATTTAGTATTGAATGACAAAAAGAATTTTCTCTTGGAAATCAGAAAACAAATTGAAGATAAGATTTTGATCAAAGATTGTTAAGGAAAATTGTTATCATTGAAACATGAAAAAATATTATCAAATTCTAGTGTTATAGATGGTTGTACGTATCGAGAAAACAGATACAATCTATCAAGTTGGTTTAAGATTGGCCAGTGACACTTTTAAACGAGATTTTACCATCATCTATATCATATGAAATCAAGAAGAATTTTCGCAATTGAGGCTATCCTTTTGGAAGATCGAGGGGGAAATCCTTAACTTTGTTTTGAAGTTTTCCATATTAAGGGTATGAGTGGGTGCAACAATCATTTAATAATTACTCAAGAATAATGTGAAACAACAATATATGTTTCTGTATCTGATGATTTTTATTGACATTTTAGTAAGTTTGTTTAGAGTTTTACCTTCAGTTTTGTAGTAAACATACTATTTCTGTAGTTTTCACTCTTACTACTCTTGTTTCTATCAATAATTTATTGAAGGGATCAATTAGGTTTTGTTTGTGTTTTTCTCTACAAGCAGTTCAGATTATTTTTTTCCCTTACATTTTGTACTGGTACGCTTTTATCTGTGTTTATGCATGATCTTGATGGCCACATGATGAAATTCTAGAAAGTTTACTGTTTTCTTCTAGTGTGATTTCCACAGTGCGATGTTAATTGATATTTTCTTATATGTGTGCTTTTATGAAGAAATTTTGCTCTAACCAGTCAATTTTTTTTTCACCTCATCATCCTGCTTCAACGATCTTTAAGAAGTAGCATTAGAATATCTTGGCTAGCTAGTTGGCCAGGTTCTTTGATGTCTCTTTCTTTGCTCTTTCCTTATCGAAATGCTTAATAATTAGAATTCATTGTTCTTTGAGTGTATCTAAAAATGTGATATTTACGTACCAAGGTTTTTGTTTTGCTACTTGACAGTGATTATTTAGTTGACAAACTTGTTTGGCTGCCAAAGCAAGTGGGGCACTTGGAACTGTTTACTGTTAAACCTACTATTTTGCATTCAAGCAACCACACTATACTTTCAAACGATTTTCTTTGTATATATCATTTGTCAAGCATTATAGAAGATTGAATCTTGTTTGTCTGGTGATTTTTTTTGATAACATAGTTTTATAACAAGATAGTGGTGCTAAGAATGATAAGGCCAATTAATGAAAATTTCAGAGAAAAGAAAAATACTTGACACAAAGTCAAGCTATCATGGGTAGATGGCGATGCAAATATCATAATACTACTTTTAAATTTTGAACATATTTTGAATAAAATTTTATTTTGAAATTTAAATTGAATCTTATTAATTTATGAGTTGATTTATGAAGGATAAAGTTATTTCTAGATAGTAGAATTAGGATTAAAGTTGTACCTTATGTTATAAGTTAGTTTAGTTGAAGGTTAAATTTAAATTAATTTATGCTATTTTCTTGCCTATGATATGATATTTCTTTTGATTGACGGTTATTTTAATTTTCTCATAGTATTTCATCTCTATTAGGTATTATATTGTTTGCACGCGCTATAGCAATTGTGGGTATAGTAACAATAATTGTCAATGTATCCAACAATGGTTAGAAGACGAAAGATTGGAGTATTCCACAACAAATACAATTTATCAATTTTTTCATGGATTCCTGTCACTATAATAAAAGTATTGTGTCAGACAACTCTTATCTTTACAAATCTTTTACTACTTTCGAATGTCCTATGTACATTCAATTTCATATCTTAATTTGGTATATAAGTGTCAGAAGGGCTATCAAAGAAGTTCTTCGTTTCTAGATAACTCATGTTTGGCCTGTTGAATAAATAATATTTAATTTGTTTGTTAAGTAAGCATGTCATATATAACAACAACAAGCTTTTGTCCTACTAAGTGGGGTCGGCTACTTGAATCCATTTTAATACGAACAATTTTTTTGAGCTTGATTTATAAATAAATTGAGCATGCTGGACCTTGTTTTGTTTGTTTCGGCTCAAAATAATTAAAATTAAATAAATGATATTTATTAAAACCTTTTTATATTGATTTTTTATGTTATATTTAAAAAAAATGTTATAATTTATTAATTTTTTAATTAGTTGAGCTGAAGACAACTTGAAAACAACCAAACCAAGAATCAAACACAAGCATGCTATTTACGTTACATTTTTGAATTAAAAAAATTGAATGAACTGAACATGAGAAAGCACTAATCTCACTCATGCTCTGTTTGTTTACATTATCTAGGTATTCTCAGCATCTAAGAATAAATCATTTAGCAAATGACTAATCAAATGACCACAATGAATGAATAAATTTGTATTGTTAACCTCATGTTGATAAGGTAGCACAACTGAGCTTTATCATCACCTGGCTAATAGTAAGTGAGCCATCAATAAAAGACCACAATGTATTGAGGAGAATCTATCTACCATGAGAGAGAGGTTCGTCAGAATGCAATTGCGAGATTTTTTTTTAATGGTAGAAGCAATGCTAGAGTTACTTTATTATAGTAGAATAATTACTTTCTGAAACATGTTTTATGATTTTTTATTACTCAGATAGAAATAAATTGAATTTGCTTGTTTGAATTGGTGCTCGCATGCTTCATTGTGGTGGATTTCACAATATAAAAACTATATTGTGTTAACTTAGCTATAGAGCTTAAAATATAATGCTCAATTCTATCATATTGGATTTAATAAAAGAGTCTGAGGCTAGATAACAGGCAAAATTTTTAAGAAAGCATACATTTTACAAAGTTTTTATATGCTTTATTAGGGTGATTGCAGCTTTTTGTATAGGTGATTGTAATATTCTTGTGGGAAAATCAGCTGTTTTGGAAGTTACATTGGTATTGTAAATATTTGTTTTAAAAAAAGTGGGTTGCAATTTTCTTGCAATTACCACGCACTAGTAGACCTTGTTGTAAAATGCAGCTTTCTAAGACAAATGTTTTAGATGCAGCAAAGAAACAATAGCTAAACAGAAGTGTCGAAGGGTTTTAGAAAGCAAATTAATGAAAATGAAGATAATTTTACTATGAAATAATTTTATACCGATATTTTTGTTGAAAATAATTTTATTCTCGAATAGTTTGGCTTCATGAATATCTTCACACAAAATTGAAGATTTCATTAGCTTCTAGAGTTCTTGAAGCTAATACAAGTTGCTAAACTTATTAAGGAAACACAGCTTCTTCCATTTGACAAAAATTCCTAGCTTGCAATTGTAATGGAGGGAAAATTGAAAGTTCAGTTATAGAGGAGAAAGTAAACCACATTTTTGCTATTAAAAATTCATGGCATAAGCTTTACGGATTGCTAGAATTTATGTTTATAAAAGAGCCCACAACTGATAGACAATGAACAAAAAGGCACATTACTACTTCTTAAGTAGTTGATGTTGGTGGGCTGAAAAAGATATATCCTTAGTTGTTTTTAATGTTGTATATGTATACTAATTTGGTTTTTAGGAAGAATTGTTCCTCGAGGCGCAAGTCAATCTACAATTGATGATGATATTTTTGTTCAAAATATGAAAAAAATAATTTTATCTTTATAGCTTCGGTTGATATGTTAGAGTTAGTTGCTACTCAAGATCAATGCTATTAAAAGCAATTTTTATGAGCAATGTTATGTGATGCATTGACCCTACACATCAGTTGCCTCGGAACCGCATACTCACAACAAAGCTATTGTTTTCTGTCACTTTATTGCATTGCATAATAGTTCTGCGTGCTTGGATGTAACTTACAAATAAAATTTGGATCAGATTTCATAGTTTGATTTATCATATACCATAAAAACTAGGCACCAACATTCTCTTCTTTTTACTTTTTTGTGTAGTCATTGAGTTAGTGCTCTTTGGTTTATTTTTACACTTTCTTTCGCTAAATCCGGTTACTTCTTGATGTTTATTGCCTTCATGCTCTATTGCTTTTTGATTTCTTATATATGCTTCTTATTGACTTTTGATGTTCGCTCTAGAGCTTCTTGCTCACAAGCTTCTTCTGGAGATTGCAACTCTCGGATTAAAAACAAAAATTAACCACCTGTTTTCTGGTTGTTTACTGAATCTCTTGATTAATTTTTGTTTTTATATACTCTTCAATCACATAATTATTTATATCTTTGATTTTTTTATAACTAAAAACTACTTTTATTGATGTATCATTATATTAGTTGAAAATTATTAATTAATGCGGTTTTATTTTGCCTTTTTAAACGACTATTATATTTATATATTTATGCTTATATGACATTCAGGCCATGAATGCTCAAATTTGTAAAAGTTTGCTTCTCTTTGTGCTTTGCACATTAAAACAGGAAAAAAAAAAGAAAAAAAAACTATAATGGACATCACATTGCACTTAGCTTTTTGTAAAAACTCTCAGAATTCAGAAATTCTCTTTGAATTAGTTTTAAAAGAGTAATTTTTGACAATTCATTATACAATGCACCCTTGATGAGATAGTTTGTGAGTTATACTCTTGCGTCTGTATCATATATTTCTAGATAATCCAGTTTTTGAGATAGGGATGTTATCTTCTATAATAAATGAAAAAAAAAAGTGTTTATAAAAGGAGTGGATAAACATAGAATTAGGGTTTGTTTGGGGCAGTTGTAGTTGTTTAAAGAAGCAACTGTAAAGCCATTGAAGAAGAAGTTGTTATTCAAAAATTTACGGTGGCTATTACAAATAAATATATATATATATATATTGAAAAACCGCAACTTTCTAGCAGAAAGGTCTAGTGTCGGCTACATGAATCCTCTCAATTTCGATAATTAATCATCCAATTGATGATAGATCTTTATCTGCGGATTCTTATCAAACATTGTAGTTTGAAAATTTCTTTCAATCAGTTACTCTCGGATCTTTTTTTGTGGCATTTATTTTAGTTGGAACATATTTGATCTCAGATGTTCTTGTACCTTGCAACAATCACATTCATAGTGCAGACAGTCTAAAATACAATTCGTGAGCAATTTTGTTTTATTTTTACTTGTTTTAATGTAATCACATTCACATAATGGGTGGTCTTTGATATATGCTTTTACCCCTATGAATCTTGTGGCATATTTAAAAAGCCATTGATTTGCACTTACTAGTTGGCTGTTAATGTGATAAGTATTTGCTTAATGTAGGCATCTTTATTCATCCTCTTATGTGCATGGTGCCAGAAATACAACTTCTTCAGGCTTTCATGACTCTATAAGTGAACTTTCATACAAATATGTTCCTTATATTACTCCTTATGGCTTGTCTGAGAATATTTATTTTAGCAATCTTTCACACACACACACACACACACACACACACACTTTTTGAACAGGGTAAATATTCAATCTTTCTTTTTTCTTTTCTTATGATGAATTGGACAATTAACATTTAATGTGGTCTTAAGATTGGAACTATGATCTTAGAAAATTTGTCTTTCTCCAGATTGAACATGTCTCTGTTCATCCTCCTGTACTTGGGATGGGCGCCCTTACTCCTGTCGGTCAGATGACTGCTTTACATCCTTTTGTTATGCACCAACATGGACTTCCAGAATCCGTATCATCTACAAATTCTATTATTCTTCAATCTCATCCAGAAAATCTTCAATCAATGTCTGTAATTCCAGTCCACCATTGGCAGGAGCAGCAGGTAGTCATTCTTTCAAATTTCAAAGTTTTTGGATTTTTTAAATGCCAACTTTGATTCTTTTGCAGGTAGTTCGAGAAGTTTCTCAAGTTCCGAATCAAGACAAATACCATCCGTCGCAATTGGAGCATAATCTTCTTAGATCTCATTCTCATTATAGCCATGAGCTTTCTGCTACAGAGAATGTACTTCATCTAGAATATCTTAGCTCTCCAATGAGTCAAACACAGAGGTCCGGTTCTGAAACATTTGTGTCAACTGAACAAATGAAGGTTAGAATGATCATTCTGTTAATTATCCAATCTTAAACCTTCCTTAACATTTGAGCCTTTTAATACTTCATATCAGGTCCCCGAATCTACTGATAAAGTTCATCATGTTTCCCAAGAAAGGCAGCAGGCAACACCAAACAAGAATTGTAAATTTAATGCTCCATTATTTGAACCAACTGAGCAGACAAGTAAACAAGAGGTTTGAGTAACTGTCATTTTCATTAATTTATCACCTAAAAAATTGTATTATCTATCTTATTACATCTACTAAGAATAAACTTTTTATATTTTTTTAATATAATCTATATGTCCTAGATCAGAACGTAGACTCGGCAACTAATGGACCGCACCGGCAAGTTTTGGAATTAGCTTCCATTGCGTCTGAAAGTGCTGCTCAAATTCATGGCATTAATGCCAGCAGTGCTGAAGAATGCACTGAGGATAACCTTATTATTCCTGCACCTTCTGCTCCTGTTATTGGAGCATCAAGCTCAATGTCCACCAATACGGCAAAAGAGCCCGTTCTTCTAGATGAACGAGCACTTTTGGCTTGCATTGTTCGGGCAATTCCAGCTGGTTCTGATGGTCAAATCAAAATTAGCACCACCGTAAGTTTTCTTTGTATTTTGAGAACTTTATGATCTAAAATTAGTCTTCACCTACTTCATCATAAACCTTTTGCATATTACTCTGTTGCTTATAGTTGCCAAATAGGCTTGGAAAAATGATTGCACCTCTTCACTGGCATGATTACAAGAAACACTATGGAAAGCTTGATGATTTCGTGTCTCGTCATCCAGAAGTAGGTCTACACATCCTCTTTTGGAGCTTCTTAAACATCTATCCACTATTGTTGCTGCTATTATAATTCCTGAGATTTGTTTTTCAGTTGTTTGTAATTGAAGGAGACTATATTCATCTCTGTGAAGGAGCTCAAGAAATTATTTCAGCTACTGCAGCTGTTGCAAAACTTGCAGCGGTTGCTGCATCATCTCCTCCTTATTCTTCACTATTCCCTTCAGTTGCTGTCACCCCAATTTCTCAGAGCAATCGCAATAAAAAAGCTGCTAATTCTGCTTCATTCTTAAAAGATGTTGCTGTGAACAATACTGGAAATTTATCTGATAAAAGCTCTCAGGTTTTAAAAACACATGTTCAACAACAAAATGGCATCAGCATTAATATTGTTCAAGGAGTGGCAGATATAACTCTTTCTAGCAGAAAAATTTCTGGTGAAAATAGTGGTTTGATTTCTACTACATCTGATCAGTTAAATCGAAGTGATCTTGCAGGAAATGGTTCGAACAATGCATCAACGAATGGAAAAGTTGTGTTTGTAGGAAAGAAACCAGGAAGGTAGCTATATTTGTGGCTTAGAAAGTTAGGAAGATTTATCACTTTTATGTTTTTTTAGAAGATTTACATACGTGCCACTCAATTCTTATGTATTTACATATCTGAGACCTATACTTCAATTTTTATGCAATGCCACCTTACCTATACATGAAAAGGTGCATTTCACTTTTGAAAAGTTAAAATGGTGTTATTTTTGATGTGATGTGAAAGATTTTGGGTGGCATAAATTTAAAAGGTAAAGTTTAGTTAGACATGTAAATAAATTGGAATTGGGTGGTATGTAGGTTACTGCCCCTTTTTTCTGCCTAAATTATGATCATACCTCCCCACCATTGCTTATAGTCTCCTTTTGCCAGGGCCTCTGGGGTCAGGGTGATCTCAAGAAGATAGTGACACCTCTCGTGTAAGTTCTGCTCCTATGGTTTACAATTTTTATTCCATAAATGGCGTGAACCTTTTCCTTAGCCAAATCTCTTTCAGCTATAGGTGTTACACAAATAAATGCTAATATGCTGTGCTACTGTGATTTTTTTTTTTTTTTTTTGACTTTGATTCTGCTTATTGTTTTCTGAATATCGAAATGGCGTTTTTGCAATCTTTAATCTAGTAGTAGTCTTTTCTTTTGTTTGAGTTCATGGTTCACCTTGTTCTAGATTTTAGTGTAAAGTCAAGGTGTAGAAACTGCAATTTCAAAATTTAGGTTGCTCGTATTGGTAATTTCTTTTATGTTATCTTAGCTGCTTATATTGCTTTTATTTCCTCTGTGCTCAAACCGGCTGCCCTTTTTGAGCTAATGGGAGAGCCGTGCTTGGTTTATGTAGAGTAATAATTTTATTGCAACTTTGATTTAATGAAAGTTTTCATTATGTATAGCATGAGGCCACAAGATTTCATATTTTGGTAATTTTTTTCCTTATTTATTATTAGGGGTTTTTACATAAATGGTTGGGAAACCTTGTTATTTATGTATCTCACGCCCAAAAAATTATTATTATGGATTCCGAATGCTAAACCCCTCCCTTAAACGCTTCCGTCCCTCGCCTTCTCCTTTGCTGCAGCCGGGGAAAGCAGCGAAGGGATCATGGGGAACAAAGATCTCTGAAACTTCCATTTTTCTTCTCCTTACATCTGTCTCATACCCGAAACCATTGAGGAAGGTAGCCCTTATTTTTTTCCCATCTTCTCTCATCCGCTGCCTTTGCAAGCTTCAATTTCTCTAATTCCTCCCATACTGATTTAAGGTAAAACAAAGCAAAGTCGGGATTTAAGACCGTGTAGGATTTAGAGATGGCATTTTTGCTGTGGCAGGAGAAATGGATTTTAAGTTGCTGCAGGATTTATTGTTGTCAGTTTAATTGATTAGCAGATGGAGGAGAAAGATGGGGTCATGTGAGTTTTTGAGGACTTTATATGCCCTGATCTCCGTCAACCGGAGAAGCAGCGGGGCTGGGGTGGTAGAGGAGAAAGAAAGGAGTTTCAGATGTCTTTGTACGCAGCAATCCCATCGAGCGGAGGATCAGACTTCGAGTGAAGGCTGATTGTTTTCATCAGCGTTCCCCTGCTGTCTGTTGTCTGCTCGTCATGTTCATCTATGGAGCCCGTCGGCCGTCGCGCTCCACCTAACGGTGACAGAGGCGTTAACGTGAGAGTTCAGTATGCGAAATCCATAATATCGAAGTATTGTACATGTGATAACGTAAATAGAGATGTTCCTGGTGCTATGTATATAAAAAGCCCTTATTCTTATTATTATTATTTTGCTCAGTTTATTGGTGCTCCTGATTTTATTCATATATGGCAACTATAAATCGTTTTGTGGCTATTAAATTACTGTTTCTTTTCTTTTTTTTTTTAACAATTTTGAATCCCTCTTGAATTTTTTGTAAACTGCAGGTATTAGATGGTTTTGGAACCCCTCAAGTGAGCGTGTGATAGTTTATTATTCGGTTCGTTTTCAAGTATGAAAGCTTAATCTGATAAGATGAAATTAGGGAGAAAAGTTCATATAAATTATGATTTGTTCATTTATGTACTCTGTAAAATATTAAAATCTTGCCATAACTTAGCTGACCCTAAGCCAAATTTTCAGCACTCTTGTTCTCATCATTTTTGTGTTCAATGATTGTGTTATTTTAGATTATTTTCAAGTTGGAAAATGATGTGCTCTTTATTCACATTTGTTTGGAATTCTTAATATTCATTCCTCCTAACTTGATTTTCTTTAGGGAATGATATGACATATTATCAAATCATAGAATCAATTTAAACAAGGGGGCATTTGCATACATACCAAATAATTCTTATGTATTTACATATCTAACGCCCAAACATTGTTAATTACATGTATACCACTCAAATATTTAGCATCACTTCAAAAATATCACCTTTACAATCTTTTTAAAAAGTGAAATACACGTTTTAATGTATCGGTTTATGACATCTAGATGTTATGATTGTAAATATCAAACTTTGGGTGTTGGATATGTAAAATAGGAAAGAATTGCAGTATGTATGTAAAATTTCCAAAAAAAAAAAAATAATCTGGAATCTTTGAGTAAGCTGTTGTCCTGAACGAAACTGCAATTTTATTGAATAGAAATGCTTTGGTTGCTCGGTTTGGCTTTTGTTTGGTTTCATGGTGGCTCAGATGACTAGTCTCCCATTCACAGCGTTCTTATGTAGTCTAATTAGATAAATGTGTTGTTTGTTGTGTTGATTTAAATTATGATTTATTCCTTGATGGTCGCATATTGTAATGTATTCTCACTACATCTTGCCATTGACCACGAATGCATTCATATTCGTGCCATCTTCACTCTTATTTTCCTATCGCCTCTCTTTGCCATTTCTTGGATCCCATGCAACAACTGGCTCTCAGTGTCATCACCCTTTTGCCCTTACATTGGATGAAATAATACGTGCGAATGGGTGAGAATTGGGTCGTATTGTGGTGGCTTTCACTATAATATCATCACAATACCACCAATCACTACAATACAACTAATCCGTATGTGTGGATTCTGCACGTAATATTCTCTTCTTATATTGGCTTTTAGTAAGCATGTTTCTAGGCGAGATCAGACAATCAATCAAGGTTGTTTAGTTGTTGCTCAATATTCCACTAATTTTTGCTACGACTGGCAACGAGCCAATTTTGAGCTGAGATGGACTCGATTCGAAAGTGAATCGAGCTCAATCCAGCTCGAAGTAGAAATGAACTGGCTTAATCTCTTCATCACAGTCACCTATTTGTTGCTTTTTTAAATGTCGGTACCACTTCACTCATGGTGTAGCATAGCTTCGGTCATCTTTTAGTATTTAATTCTGAATTATATTGTTTCCTAATTTAAGTTACATTTATAATCTTTTAGTGTCTTCGATTCTCCATTGCAATCCACTGCAATATAGCGGAAGTTGTAAATTTCAGTTTTCATCTCGATTATTATATGTTATTGGCCTCTTGAAATGTTTATTAATAGATGTACACTACTTGTTACTCTTTTCATTGGTGGCCAATTTAAGCAAATTTATGTTCAAAACTAAGAAGTCTAACTGTTGCACAAGAGTAAAAATGGAAATAAACAATTATTTCCGTAATATGCTACCGGTGAGCGGATCACATCAACACAATAAATAGTTGGATCCCGACCAAGGGAGCAAAAGAACTCTAGATTTTGTCCAAACAATGATCCGTCGGTCCTAGAGATGTTCGGGGCCCATCATATGCTTCCCACATATCTAAGGAGGATTACCTGGACAATCGATCCCACCATTCTCGCTTGTGATTCAACCGCCATCGCCCAGCACCTGGCCTATAGTCACATATGCCTTGATGGGATCTTCGTTCTAGTTTATCAGAGTCGGGTCATATGCACCAAGAACAATCAAAAGAAAAAAAAAAGTAAAAAAAAATCAAACCCCCACAAACAAGATAAAACACTCCTCATACCCATAAGCATATTTTACTCATACACCATAATTGATGTGGCAAGCTTATCAGAAAGCACTGTTGAAAACGAAATAAGCAGGCCATATGATATTTGAATGACCTGGTCGATTGGAGGGTCCTGAGCTACAATGGAAAGTTGAACGATTAGATCGAAGGTTAGGCCAATCGGATGAACATCCCTGCATGTTATATCGTGGATCAAATTAGGCTAACCCAATTGATCTGATAGTGTGAGCACAATTTTCTTCTTCTTCATTATGACCCTTTTCTTCTTCTCACCCTCCGATCATTATCAACCTTTTGGTTTTTCGAAGACAAAACAAACAGACTTTTGGTGGGAATGTCAGCTGGGACTTCAACAAATTGTTCCTTGCGACACCTGAAAAATGGAAGTCTACTGACTCAATCAAGGAAAGACGCGTTGCAACTTAGGAATGAGAAGGTATCCTATCACTTCTTATTTATAAGAAACGAAGTTTCTAAAATCAAAAGAGTTCAATCATTAGATCATTAATTAAAATTAAATGTGATATACTTTTGCATTAAATCCTCTTACTATTATTATACAACTGCTTTCAAAGAAATAAGAGAATCAAGAAATTAAAACATATATATCAAGAAGGTGTTTGCATTAATCTTAAAATATGTACATTAAGAGAAAAGTGCAACGGAGGCAGACCCACTGCCAGGAGATCGTGAGGCACCCTTGACCGAATGAGCAATGCAAGCCATGCCAACTTGGTAAAAACTAACCGAGTTACAAGGCGAACAAAAAATGACCAGCTAATCTAAGCATGAGGCATCTTACCGAAAATAAAACGAGAACATTCATGCCAACCTAGGAGAGCCCCAGTGGAGCTAATCTAAAGAAGGATCCAGTTCCACAAAAGTATCTCCGATCATTCCTTTATGAATGCTGGTTGTTTTTTTTTATGTAAGAGCATTGTCGTGCTTTCAAATAACTTCATATAAAAATTGAGTACTATTTAATTTTAATGTGTCAATTAAAAATGAAATGAAGGGCTCGTCCCCGAATTAGGGCCGTAAACGAGCTGAGTCTGAGCAAGCTCAGAGTCGGCTCGTGTTCGACTCGTTCGAAATCGGCTTCAAAATCGTTCGTGAACAGTGTGTTCGTGTTCAGCTCAAATATTTTTTTCCTATTCGTGTTTGGCTCGAAATTCACTCGTTATAATAAAAATTATTAAAAAAAATTAATTTTTTAATATAAAATAAGAATTTTATGTAAAATTTTTAAACATCAAATTTGAGACAAGAACCAAAGATATTTATTAACTAAATAAATTTTTTTAACTAAAAAAAATTACAAGTGCAAATTGAAGACATTTTTTCAGCAATAAAAAATTTAATATTGTTTTACAAAAAATTAACAAAATAAAAATCCCAAAAATTAATTATGCACTGAAGAAATCATAATTTTTTTTCTGGCTAACCAAAATCATTTTAGTGTGATATAGATAGAAGTTACGAGTCCAAAATATTTGAGTGAGTTGAACTGAAGAAATATTATAACTTGTAATGGTTAATGGCAGAACAGCATATGCTCAACAAAACGAACAATTACAGAAAGCAAGAAATGGCTTGTAACTGTCCAACGCAACCAACAATTACATCCAAACAAATTATAAGCTATAGCACTGTAAAGCTTAAAGACATCTCAGTTGTTCATGAGACAAAGTTGCTCATTCCACAATGAGGGCTGCCGTGCCGAAGAACGAGCTTCAATCCCTCACACAGCAATCCCTGTATCCCCAAATCAGATCAGTACAATAAATATGAGGAAGATTCACATGCATACCACGCAATTCTTATGTATTTACATATCTAACACCTAAAACTAAATTTTTACATAAACGCCACCTCACCTAAAAATAGTAGCATTTCTGATGTGATATGAAAGATTTGGGTGGTATAAATGTAAAAATCTAAGGTTAGGCGTTAGATATGAAAATACATAAGAATTGTGTGGTATGTATGTAAATGCTAATATTACTTCACCTCAGCCATGGCTTTGATCCTCTGTGTGGTGCTACTAGTTAGTAGCATTAACTCGCCACCATCTTTCATTTTCTTGAACACAGGCTATCACAGCAAGTTCATTCCCCGAGCACACTATGAATCGTTTTCAGAGAGCTCGTAGGAGCTGCAAAATTTTAGAGAACAACAAAACAAAATAGCCAAATGTATATATAAATGTAAGAGTTGTCTCATTTTAATTCTATGAATCTTATGAGAACATAAGCTCATCATCTTCAACAACACTCCAATGAATTGTCCCATTCGTTCCATTACCTGAACCATAGAATAGAGAGGCATTCTATTAGCATATGTAAATTAGCTTTGAAAATTGATCCATTATCTTCTAGCTGCTCGCTATAAACATTTACGATATGTAACAATTTACATATGAAAGAGTTGAGCATACATATTTTTATAAAAATTAAGTGATAAGCGTATGAAAAATCAAAATGGGATATAAGAATTTAAATTAGAGATGGGCTCAAATTAGACTTTTATTTATCACAATCCCACAGACAATTGAAGTATCGAAGTCTATATATCAATATCAATCAAAAGTCACCAGCAAATCATCCTAGAATCGGACAATTTTAAAAACTGTCACTTTATTGATGAGTGAACGTGTAAGTAGTATCTGAACTTTTAAACTAAAGGCGTAGTGTATTAGTGTGTAGTGTCTGGTGTGTAGTGTCTGGTGTGTAGTATTTGGTGTGAGTTCATAGATCTTTTAAGAAAAGGTTAGAATTACCAGCGACTCAAAGGATGAAAATGGCATCTTTAATTGATTATTGATTAAAAAATTTCAGCCACAAAGAAGAGCTGAGAGTGATTTTTGCATCATCGCTCTTACCCCACATAGGTACATCTCGAACTTATAGGCAACTTTGATATTTCATATTTGTATCCAATAATGTAGGCAAAGGGAATGAATTACCCAAAATCAAAAGCACAGCATTACATACAATGTTTATGTTGTCTCATGGAAACTTTAAGTGTGTATTTCTAATTTGAATGACCTACCACAAATGATTTCATGACGTATTTCGAGCCAAAATCTGCTATTTAAAATAAGTTCTATCTCGAGCCACAAATGATTTCATATATTCAAGCCAAAATCTGTTATTTAGCACAATGCTTGTACCTTCTTTTTTTTCAAAACGCTATTTGATTTCTAAAAAAACAAATAGATAAAATAGAACATAAGATTCCACTCCACCGACTGTTCCAATATCGCAATAGCATATATGCTTTCTTTCTCACCTATTTTTGATGTCTAAATCAACACAGTGGAAGACCGGTTTCTAAAATAATGGAACAGTTGAATAGCTGGACGACAGAAAGATAAGGAATGAAATAAGCAAGACAAGGTTCATCATGACTCTTCAAACTTTGGGTATTAAAGCTGTAAATATATGGCAATTGAATGGTATGTATATAGATCTCCTCACAAATTGCTGAAAGTATTAAAATACCATTGTAGGTGCATGATTAAGGCACCACAATTCCTCATAGAAAACAAAAACTCAACATTCAATAATGCATAATTAAAGAAAGCAAGCCTGCCATCTTAAATATGTTTAACAGGTCATCCAACGCTATCTTGAAAACTGCTTAATTAAATGTTAAGACCTTTCCAGATCAATAACCGAACAGAGAATCACATTCCTGAAAACTGTAGATTCTCAATTGATGCAAATCTTCAAGGACTTAACTCCATGGCTTAAATGGAATTATGTTAGGCAAAGAGAAAAGATAATTCATACAAGAATCCAGCCTTTATTTCTCAATATCATCGTAATTCACCAGCAAAGAATCAAAGAATAAAAATAAAGATAGCTTCAATCAAATTTTTATGACTATATACATGTGAAGATGGAGAAATCCATGACTCCAAATGCTCTTGCTTTTCCAAAAAAAAAAAAAAACAACAACAATCACCAGTGGTCTTGTGTTTTAAAAAAAATTCAGCTAGTATTCTTGCATATCAGAACATAATTGCTATAACTCTTACCCATCAATTAATGAAAAATATATACTCTAATCATAGTCTACCAAAAGCATGGATAAAATAACAAGTTCTCCTACTTCAACTATTCCATAGAGAAAATAACAATTTACTCGAGCCTAAAAAGTAATAAATGTTTACTACTGAATGCAATCATTGCCATTCATGTAGAAATTTTCATGTAAAACGTCAAGTAAATCTTCTTTATAAATTTTGGATCAATACCCTACAAACTGCATTTCATGTTAACAATCTGCTAAAATCAGCAATAATATCTATACCTATTAACAAGTTCATCATCCCCCACCATTCTTATAAAAAATCTCGTTCATAGAAAAAAAAAAAAAAACATATATATATAAATGTAACCCTGCCCAACAAACAATTCTTATGTTAGATCTGATTCATAGAAAACAAAAACATATCCACGGGATTTAGTAAATCTCCTCCGGCAAGATTTAGGTTAAAATTCAGCTGTAAATCCGTTACCAGACGGGCTCTTGATTTCCGGGAACGGTTGATGGTAGGCACAAACATGAAGCACTAGTTCGAGTTCAGATGCTGGGGAGAACATTGGATCTCGTATAAATCGTCTTTAATCGAGGATTTTGTGGATCGGAGGTGGGGGTTCGATGAGCGTTGTGGTCGAGAGGGAAGAATGGCTGCTGAGCCCCCTTATTTATGGCTTCATTTTCGTCTGCTGCTTCTTCTCCGTGTTTCTCTTTCCCTACTTTTTGCGAGGGGGCGGAGCCGCGAGGACGACGACTACAGCTTCCGGTCTTTTCGATGTCGGTCCCACCACGCCATTCCTACGTTTCCAGAGGAGTTTCCTGCTCCTCTACTCTTTCGCGTCGGGTAGGGTTTCGCATTCATAAATTTATTCATATAATGCATAGTTTTTGCGATGCTAATTATATTCTTCTTTTGCTGAAGTTCATGGGTAAGTTAACTTATGCAGTGATGGAGGGCCTTGAATCGATGTATGGGGAGTATGAATTTGCGTACCATGGGATGAGTGGAGAGCAGATGGTTTTGATAACATCTGCCGGAGTGGCTGTTTCGCTCGTTTTTGGCACTTTTGTAGGCTTTCTTTCTGATATCATGTGAGTTCTCGGTTTTTTTTTTCTTTTTTGTAATGATACTTGGATGTTTATTTTGATGAAGGAAAAAAAAAAACTGAGAGAAGCAATAAAATGGTGGAAATGTGTGGCTTAATATTTTATTTACAATCAATGGCATGGGTTTCCTTATGGTTTTTCAGTGTATTTTGAATCGATTTCTCAGCTTCCAAACAAGGGTTTGGTGTTTGATGAATGATTCATTATAAAGTAGTGTTTGATGCTTACTCCAATGTTTTTGGTGAGCGGTTAGCGTTTACTAGAAAATCTCTGTACTTTACATTTCATAACTACCCCCCACACTGATATGTCAAATACTTTATGCCAAGTGTGATGACTTCTTACGCAAAAAGCAGCTAAAAGTGCTCAAGCTTCACAAAAGGGGGTTGATGGTTTTCCTAGTTGTGAAGACATGAGAATTTCGTCCAACTATAGCATGATTTATATATTTTTCTAAATTCCAAATATTTGGCCTAAAAATGAGTTTGTTTTGAGTCATTTCCATTCTCATATTCTTTAGTCCCTATTACCTCCATCTAATACCATTGTTATATTCGCTTTGCTTGTCCTCATAGTACCAAGCCTAAATTCCAAATATTTAAGCTGAGTCAAGTATATCATTATTCGGACTTGGCTTGGTATAATTATAAGTGGTTCATGTTCGACTTGAGCTTGTGTCAAACTTTTATACATTGTTCAAGCTTGATTTGTTTAACTTTTTCAATGTTTGAAGATTTGTACTTGATTTGTTTATGACAAGCGAACGAGTATTTATGCGAGTTAATAAACGAGCTAATATTTAAAATGAGAATCTAGATTTTATATAAAATGTTTAATAAATAATTTTGCAATTCTAGTTACAACTATTAATTTGTAGATTATGAACTTTAAAATATTTGAGCTTTAGTAATAAGCTACATAATTCTTCTTGATAGGACCACACTAGTTCAAATTTTGTAAGTGGAGAACTAAATTGATCCTAAAAGTTATAGGGATGATCATTTGCTTAATCTTATTAATAAGAAAATAATAAATAAATATTAATAATAAGGCAATCCACATTAATGTTGTTAATGACTGCAGTAAGATGATTATAAAATGAACTCATTACATTCAAGGTTGTGAAAACTCTACAAGAAAAATCTTTTATGACATCTTTTGATATAATAATATACTACTATTAAATCTATAATTAAATAAATTCTAACTAATAAAATTTTATTTAAATTATATATCATATATATATGATTTATTATCAAATTTAATATCAAGTATTTAATAATTTACTTGTTGAACAACAAACGAGTTTGTTCGTGACATAAACAAACAAGTTCGACTATGTTCATGTTCGGTTCGTTTAAGCTTTGAGTTTTTAAAAGTTGTTCAAGCTTGTTTATTTATTAATTTGAAGGAATATGATCGAGCTTTAATCGGGTCAAGTTTAAGTTGTTCATCGAGCATATTGTTTCATTTACAACCCTAGTTGCAATGGACTAGATTGTGTGCCCAATTTCTAGATATCTTTGGAGTTCAAGTTCCTAATTCATATATGTTTAGGAGGAGATCACGATTTCAACATGACTCTTTTGAAAATAATGAAAATTTTCTTCTAAGCATGAATAAGTATACCTACATAAAATTGATAAAGGAAACTTTTGTATACTTCCCACGCTTAGAATTATCATTTGTTCATCATGCTCTCTCTCTTTGTTTCCCTTGTTGGAGAATTCTCTTCACTACCACCTTGCAATTTCCAATTTTCTTTCCCTTAGAAATTGTATAACTATCCTTTCTTTAACCTCCTCATATGAGCTATAACATGAACACTAGACTAGTTTCTTATGATGGTCTCAATGATGTTTTTTTTTTCTTGGATTTAATCATTTATTTCTTCTCCATGAATGGTTTTCTCTTCCTTCACATACTCATCTTCTTCAATTGCACCACTTTCCACGGCATACATTGGAAGCCACATTTGTGTTGATCCTTATGTTCTCATTACTAGAATGATAATCTTTTGACATCAGCCTTGTTTTTCTTTAAGCTAGCTCTAATCCACAACTACATGGATTAGCCATAGAAATTGCTTGTATCCTGTTAATCATCCATATTATTTCTCATTACTAGAATGATAATCTTTTAACATCGGCCTTACTTTTCTTCAAGCTAGCTCTAATCCACGACTAACTTCCAAGATATGAATCATTTCTTCAAGCTAGCAGTATGAAACATTTGCGACAACCTTCCACCTATCAAGTTTATAAGGAAATCATAGATTTATGTGATCAATGCTAATTAATGTTTGTATCGCAGTATTCTAAGCTAGTGATTTATACTGCTTAACATTCGCCAAAATTGTTCAACAACTAGACCAATTACATTTTTCAGTACTTGAAGGTTTAAATATATTTTAGAAATAGGCTCACATTTTCTCTTATAAAATATTACAACTATCCCAAGCTACATTACTTGAGAACAAATCATGCTACTTAGTGCATTCTAATACTCTTTTATGAGATGATTTATATTGCTTTTTATCTCAATAAGATGAGGTTTATATGGAGTTCAATCTCATCAGTCCAACAAATGTTTTAGTAGTTTTTGTCCAAACAATAAGAAATTCATTCTGAATTTTAATCTTATCATAGAAGAGGTCAGCCTTTTTAATAAATTATTGGAGGATTTTATATGTTCTTATTTTAATGAGATCAACAAATAGCTAGGTTTGACTTATACATTGATAAATAGAGAAGTAATTTCTTTAATGCTAACAGATGCAAGTAGCCTTATTCAATCAGTGTAACTTACGAGAAAAAATCACATGAACTGTAGATGGTTACATGATGTTATTCTTTAAAAAGGTTAAAAAGGCATCTGTGTTCTAACGAGAGACTAGAACATTATTTACAAGAAGAAAAAAATCACATGAACCAACTGTAGGCGATGACACGATGTTATTCTTTAACAAGGTTAAAAAGGCATCTATGACCTAATGAGAGACTAGAAGATTTTTACCAAGTTGTTGGTGGGACTAATAAAATACACTCTTGCTCAAGAGATTCTAGAAGGTCCTTATTAAGATATAGTATAGTGAAAACATATTCGATTATAATGGACTAGTTGATCTTCAATGTCCCTTCAGATATGAATGAGTGATCTTGACGAATCCAGAAAATCAATTTGAGGTCTAAATTGAACTTTATGTCTCTCTGAAGCATTTAACTTCATCTTTTTGGCTATTTGAATGGATCAAAGGTTGCTTCTTATCTATATAAAAGTTGGAAGTTTGTCTTTATAGCTTTAGAAGAGTTTGAATTTCATTTTTATTGCTTCAAAATATATCAAATTTTAAAAATATGACTTGAAAAGGGATCCGCCTTAAATGAGATTTTAATTTATGTTCATGGTTTCAAAAATGATTTGATTTATTTAAAAAAAAACCCAAGTAAATGTGATCGTAACAGTGAAGTATCCAACCAGTTTTGTATCTTGAAAAGGGGTCTACATAACTGCTATGGAAGCTGCAACAGAGTCAAGGTAATCCTTTACATGCAATAAGGGTCATTGTCTTACGCATCAGTTCAAAGCCCTTACGATGTCAACCCTGTTCAAAGTTTTTCAATGCACATCAACATGGCCAAATTTGTCAGCTGGAGCAGACCATGACAAACTAAATGAAATCATGTTAGTCCATCAGATCAAATTTTTAAGTATGGGTCCAAGAAAAACTTGGTTGAACTTCATGGAATCCCTCTTGAACTCGATGAAATCAAAACTGATAAGTTGGATTTTTACCCATCATCTGAATTACAGTGTTGATTATTTAATTATGAATACAATCAACCTAAGCATAAAAAAATAAATTTCTATGTGCTTTATTATTACTGGCCTTGTGAAACTGTCCTCCAATCTTTCCCAAGGTCTCTATCTAGTGGTAGGATTTACCCCCATTATGGCTAGGAAACTCAAGAGAAGTCTGTTTTCCTTCTATAAATACAAGGGATGGGGGCAATCATTGAGGAAGAGACGAGTGCTTGCAAGTGAAAATGGTCAAGTATTGTCAGAACTGCCCTGTAACAAATGAATCTCTAGTATCCCACTACTAGACCTTGCACTTCTTGAAGAAGAACAGCAACAAATATTCTCCACTCTCTTCTTTTCAATAACTCTAGGTTTATAGTAATGAGATTGACTAGTCACTAACTCAACATTGATGACTTCTTAGGTGACATTTGTGCATTCCATTCTTGTCTTGATGGGGTGGTATTAATCAATTAGGTGTCTTTTGGATCACCTGTTCACTCTTTTGTTTGCATGGTAGGGGTTCGAGCTGTTCCCGTTTGCTGAGGCTATCAAAACTACTTAAAATATTTTTTTGGTAGTTTTAATGCTTGGCTAAAGCATCACCTTGCATGTGCTCTGGGGAATTCTCACCAGGTTCTTATTAGTGTAGGGACCTGAAAATTTTGCCATAGTAGTACGGAGGACAAAATTACAAACAAACTAACAAGACAAATTTTAAACGCCCTGCTAATTTGTGGGCTTTACAACAATGGTCCGAGTTGATGATGGTCTAGTAGGAACATCACTAGATTTTATATAAGTAATGAAATCAATGATACTTAAAAACTACGATCTTTCTGTTAATTATTCAAATGATGGGTCCCATCTTCCTTATCTTTAACTCAAAAATAACCCGTCAGGCTAGCACAACTTCCAAATGGTTCTTAGGATGTCCTCTCATTGGAGCCATCATTCAAACATTTGATGCAAAGAATCCCAATTCTTCTACTGGATCATTTGAATATTGCATAAAATTCTTAAGTTCTCTGTGTATCATTTGGGCGTCACATAGCAGTATTTGAAATTCTCATACTATGAAGTTGTAGCCAACCCTAAACGGTTGCAATCGGCTAATAATGATGTTTTTTTTTTTTTCATTAAAGCGAATTATGTTTCATAAGCACAAGTTATAAGTTGTCATGCTAGATCAGGTGCATAACAAAAATGGTAAAAGGCATCTTACGGTGCATTAATTAATATCAAGCTATGCGCTATGTTGAGATTGTCAGTTAATGTCACAAATAGTTTATGCTATGCATGCAACTGCATAAATGTGCAATAGAAAGTTTTAAATTTTGTGTGAGCAGTGAATGGATAAGCATGATGGAGGCTAAAATAGAATGTCGTATGGCAATGATGGTGGTTCTTACTAAACTTGGTAGATTGATAATGAGGGCCAAAAACTTTTAAGACACCCAGTTCAAATGTACCCTTTAGATTTCTGCAAATGTTGCTTTTTACTCCCACAATTAGAAGTGTACTAGAGAATAGAAACTACTCCAAATTTAGCTAACAGTTCCAAGATTGCAACATTGCACTCGTTGCACAAAATAAGAAACTGCTATGAGACTAAGAGGCTTACGATGATTGCAAAAGATTTGATTTGACTCAATGTCAGACCGGGCTTTGACCTTTCTAGCTCTTTCTATGCTGTGTTGACTTTTTTATTGCATCCAAATTTCATGTTTAGCTGATAATTTTTATCATATGTTATGACATCTTTCTCCTCCATGTTTTTGTCTTTTTTCTCAATTGAACATTAGAAAACTTAGTGCAAATTTTCGTGATTATAGAGGCCCAAGAATTTTTTGCATCTTGTTTTGCTTCTTCCATCTTCTGGTGGGCGTTTTGAAGAGTGTGGCCTGGCACCCAAGTATGTTACTGTCTAGTCTGTGCATGGGAATTGCTTCTACTATATATTCAATTTGTTTTGAGACCTGGATGGTAACAGAACATGAAAAGGTCTGTGTTCAGCTAAGATTCTTCAGTTAACTCTAGCTAATATTACTCTTTGAAAGATTCTATGACTTGAGTATTCTTATCTTTGCAGCAAGGTCATAAGATAAATCTGCTGAGTGATACCTTTTGGCTGATGACCTTATTCGAGTCTGCTTCTCTTCTTGGTAGTCAAGGGATTGCAAATCTTTTAATCAAGGGTCTTGAGAGGGGGCTTCTTTTGCCATCTGCCCTTGCAGCCCTTTTGGCCATTATAAGCATTCGTTATTTAAGGAAGGAATGGAATGGAAACTACCAAAATGCTACTATCGAAAATTATCAGAAGTCATTTACAGTGCGCATTCTTGCTGGTAAGGTTTTTGAACGCAGATGCAACCTGTATTTTTGTTCAAAGGCTAGTTACTCTAGTTGATTGAATGGTTAAGGAATAGTGATTCTGTCATTTTCTTTTTTGGTTTCCTCTTTTAATCTACAAGATTAAAAACTATAGAGTAGGAGAAAAAGAAAAGATGGAAACTCAGATGGATATTCTAAATTGAAGTAGATTAAGAAAAGAGTTGATTTACTTTTATGCTACTTATTATCCTATCCACTATAGCAGGCCTACCGATCAGTTTCTTGCTTCTGCAATTGACTTAATGGTCTAATGAAATTTTAGTTTGATTGGTGGAAATTTTATTATTCTTGCAAGCGTACGAGTTCATGTGTGCGCTTTAGGGCTATTTAGTTCGCTATAATGCAGTTTGCATTGTTATCTTGGTAATTTTATTATTCAGATAATGATGTCATTAGTGTTGTTGGTTTAATGATGTCTTCAATGATGAAATGTTATTAGATTATATCAATGGTGATTATTTTCTTTTACCATTGACAATTTTTGGGAACATCAGACAACCTGACATAGGGTCCGTTTGGGAGGGTGTTGGAAGCGCGGTGCAGGGAGCGGCCGCAAAGTTCGACCGTTTGGGAGCATGTCGGGGCAGCGACGTCCCGCTTTTTTGGTTAAACGCCGCTCGCCGATGGAGGCCCGCAACTCTCGTTCGAGGGTTGGCTTTTTATGGATCGAGCCCTGTTGTTTGACCTTTGACCCCGTTGTTCTACCCTAATTCTCCTCTCTTCAATCCCAACTCCCTCGTCGCTCTGACGAAAGTTCCTTTGTCGTTTGACCCTGACTACCTCACTCGGCTTTCTCTTCAGCTCGAAACCCCGAACTTTGTTGTTCGACCCCGACTCCCCTGATTTTCGACCCTGACTCCCTCACTCGACTCCTCTGCTCCTCTGCTGTTCAACCTCTGGCGAAAGATTTTTGTTCAAGAGAATAATTTTGAAGAGATTTATTATGGAAAAATGAGATGCGTTGTGAATGCTTGCTGAGGGTTGGTCATGAGAAGTGAAGAATCTTATGATAATGAGATGATAACACTCATACCTTTTTTGAATTGAGGAATATACTAAAAAAATACATTTGAGTGCTCTAGCATCAGGCTTATCCCATTGTTGTTTGTTGATGTGAATATAAGCTTCAATCAAGATAAATGGATTAATGGATAATATCTTTCTTATTTATCTTACACTTGTATTTCTTGAGCATTGAAGATGATTTTATATTTTTAGAAATTGAGAGATCAATAGATATGTGTCTGAATTTTTGAACTTTATCTGAAGTGAATTTATGTTTCTGAAGTATCAAATGTATGACTATGACAACTCTGTTACTAACATAATTACTAAAGAGAGACAGAATGATCATTTGTCTAGAAAAAACTACGACACAAGTTTTTTCAAACAGCTGAAACAAACAACCAGCTAGTTTCCTTACAGCAGTTTCTTGGGACAGCTAAGTTGTAGCTGCCCCAAACAACCCCATAGTGTGGTAGATGTAGACAAAATTTAGACATCTTCAAAATAGAAATTAAATAACATATATGAATTTGTTATTTGAAGTTTTCAATGAATCAAAAACGTAGACATCTGCCTTATTTAAAAAATTTTCAACTCGAGGCTCATCTCAAATCTAGTCGCACCACAAATATCTCGAGGTTCAAACCTCATTTTAATTAGTGAGGTTTATACTTTTTTCGTCTGACACATATGCCTTGAGAATTTATACCTCAGGTGTTTGAGGCAACTTTTCAATCAAATTATCCAAAACAAATTATATTATATTTATATTACATTTATATTAATATATCCAATACACTTCCTCTAAAAAAATAATTTAAATATGATTATTTAATTATTATATTAATTTTGTTTATTTTAAATTATATTGGATATAATATTAATTGATATAGAGATTAATAAGAAAATTATAGTTATTGAAGAACATTTTGAAGGTTCCAATAAGATATAACTAGACAATGATATATATATTTTTTATTTTCTTCATGTTATTGAAGAACATTATGTTATAGATATTAATAATCATAATTAATTGATATAGAGATTAATAATCATAATGTTATTGAAGAACATTATGAAGGTTCCACGTAGCCATAAAATGTTAAGAATTGGGGCAAAATTTAAAACATCATTTGAATCTAATTTAATAAATTTTGTTTTATTTTATTTTCTTCATGAATACTTTTAAATGATTATAAATCTTTGTAGCCTTGTAGTCAATTAGTTTTTTTTTAAAATACTACTCATCAAAGATATATTTATGATTGATTAGTAGTATTTCGAGCCAAAATAAGCCGAACATGAACGAACAAATATTTGTTCGTGTTCGGCTCGTTAACTTAGCGAACGAGCCGAACACGAGCTTTTTAACGAACCGAACACGAGTTGTTCGTGAACAACGAGCCATTTTGACAGCCCTACTAGCTACTAGTCTTCAGGTCCTTGTCTCGGAATTTTGACTGCTTCATGCTTGCACTTAGGTTCTAGTTTTTTTTTTTTAGTTTTATAACCGTGCATTAAATTTTTGTTGTTTGTTAAACTAAATCAATTTTGATAAATAGGTCTGTTTCTCTTTACTAAACATGCTTCGTCTTTTTCGATGTTATTATTTTGGTTGAGTCACGTTTGAAATCCCTAGTTTCTTTCCAAGATGACCTTCAACTCATTTTGAAATTGCATTGAATTTATCAAAATTGGGCCTGTACTGCTGATCAGGGAAAATGTTGTCTTACATTCATATGATATATATATTTTGGCTTTATCAAAGTATATTTTTCTTAGGATAATGTTTTGTCATTTAAGCAGAATTCCTGCTTTCATAATATTTCTACATTGTGAGTTTGGTATATCGTGTTTGACCGTATAATTCAGTGTTACATTTTTTCTGATGTTATTATGAGAAATATATGTTTACTTGGTATGCCTTCATTTGAAGATTTGATCTGATGTCCTGTTCTATTTCCTCATATAAGTTTCTCTCTGCCTGGCAGACAAAAGCATATGGATGCTAGGGTGGGCTCAAGCAAGCGTCCATTTTTCCTTGTCAGTCTTTTGGATTCTTTGGGCTCCAACCATAGTGGTATAGTTGACATTATTTTTCCATTGAACTTCCTTTATTTAAAATTCTTTCTGCTGTGATGGTATTTTGGCCTACTCTCTAAATACTTGACACTGTCATTGTTGGAACCCAAGCCTCGAATGTGAAAAGTGGAGGTTTGCATTAGGTAGTCGATAACCAGTGTAGAATTTGTTTAAAAATCATGACATGAATCCTTTTGATCATTGTGTAAATGTTAGGCCATCCCCTGAAAGCGACGAGTTGTATGATTTGAATAGAGTGAAAAGTGTGCAAGTGTCGCTACATGGACGCCCGGGTGTAGTGTCAAATAAACAAGAGTTCTCACATTACAGACCGATGCGGATAAAGAAGTTAGTCAATGAAACTAATATTAGTATATGATTTTGAAATATAAGTACTCTCACATGTAAATTAATTGAATTAGTTGATATTATAATTCATAGAAAGATAAATATTTTATGTATTCAAGAAATCTAAGGAAAAACTTGAATTATGGAGGTCTACATTGGAGTCTAAAGGCCTTCGTTTGAGTAGAACTAAAACTGAATACACGGAATGTAATTTTAGTAGTAGTAGCTCTAGTGACAGAGTTATAACTATGGGTGATCAAATTATTAAAAGATGCGAACACTTTAGATATCTTGGGTCTATTGTTCAAAGTGATGGTGATATAGATGGGGAAGTTATTAGTAGAATTCAATTGGCTGGTTGAAGTGGGGGAATGCTTCGGGTCTATTGTGTGATAGAAATTTACCGCTTAGACTGGAAGGAACATTTTATAAGATGGTGATGAGACCTGCAATGCTTTATGGCGTTGAATGTTGGTATAGGTGGATGAGTGGCTTTACACTTAAAGAGAAAATGTGAAATGAATATATCCGTGATAGGGTTAGTGTAGCTCTAGTGGCAGACAAAATTAGAGATGGTCGTCCTAGATGGTTTGGTTACATTAAACGTCGAGTGTTATTCTTGAATCTATAAATCACAGTCTTTCATTAGTCAAAGCCACTGCTTTTGTCTCAAGTTTAACTTCTATATAAAAGGATATTTTAAACTTTTATGATTAATGAAAACCTCACAATAAATGCTATCAGGATAATGTCTTTAAATCTTCAATGCAAAAATGATTACCGCCAACTTCAAATCATAAGCTGGATACTTCTTTGCATGGGCTTTTGAGTAATTTAGAGGCATAAACTACCACTATGATATTTTACATTATGAAACAACCCAATACTTGACATGAAGCATCATTTTGGATTTGAAGTACAATAAACACTAGGTGATTCTTTAGCTTCATAAAACATTGCTGACATGAATCAGATCATACAAACTTAACAAACTTCTGAGCCGATCTAGTTAAATTTTAACAATACATTAGCCAATTTAACTAAAAAACCTGTTGATCTCGATAAAAGTGCTCAGTCTCGACCAATTTTAAATTGCCATGATCTTGACATGGTCAATAGGAAACCTAGAGCCACTAATAAAGTGTCCAGCGAAAGCTATTTCTCGAAGCAAAAACTAGTACTTAAAAAAGTTTTGCATTTAAAGAGTATTTTATGCTTCCGGAAGAATATTCAATGTTTCTCTAACATTTTAGGCATGCTTCTCTTTACTTTTAGAATATATCAAGATTTATCGATAAATATGATCACAAATAAGTCTAAATAAGATTTGAAGACTATTCATAAGAATATTAAATCAACAAGAAGATTAATCATTCTATATCGTAACACTAAAAGTTTATTAATTATATATATATATATATATATAATGTGCTCTACGTCCCGGCTCATTGGTGCGGCCTCTAGCATAAGTCCCTCGAGACGGGGGTTTGAATCCCGTGGCTCGGGCTCTTCGGATCAATTAAAACACACCTGAGTTTCCACCCAAATAGGGGAAGCGCTATTTGTATGCAGCCAAGCAGCTCATGACTGGACTGAAATGGATACATTACTCTCACATTAATGAAGAGGTATATCCCAAGTATTATTCGTGAGCATAGTACTACTAGATCATTAGAGAAATTAATATAACACCTTTCTTTAGACCTAGTGCGATTTACAGTTTGGTTGTTCCCGCATCTTTGGCCGCCCTTTATATCAACAATGCATGAATTTATGCGTCTGCACATCTTCATGACATTTCTACCAGCTCTGATCACTCCTTTTTAATTTCAGGAAGATGGGAGGGAAGTGCAGTTGTCACATATATATCCTTGTTTTCTTGGTTCAAGGATGCTTGGAAGCACTGCCTTTCCATGGTTTTCTGGCGCTGCTTCGCCTTTGCACAATGAAGATCAAACTCACTTAATAGCCGCATTTGCTGTTTCTGGACTGGTTTTGTCAATAATTGCATATGATTATCAGGCAGTTCTCTGAGAAAGATCAAAGTGTTGATTGTCATTTCCCCAATTTTTTTTTTCATAACGCAAGAATTGTTGCTAATAACATTATTTCGTCCTTTACAGGATATCGGAGTTCTGGTGGTCTTGTTCTGCATCTTTCATGCTTGCATTGGTTTAATTTCACCATCTCTAGCTAGGTTGAGAACAATGTAAGCCTTACTTCATATGTAAGTGCTTCATATATTCTTTTTAGAGTCTAGCTGTGATTGTTTCCTTCTGTCTCATCAGGTATATTCCCAATGAGTTGCGTGGAGGCATGGTTAGTGCATCTCTGGTACCAGCAAATGCAGCATATTTATTCGTACTAGTTATTGTCAGTATCTTGCTCTGTAATTTTCTATGAGTATTCTTTTTATCACCGTTGTTATTGTTACATACTTTTGTGAAAATGTGTGTGCTCCTCATAGGGGGGTTATTATCGGAGCCTCAACAATGCTGCTATTATGGCCTTTGCTGCTGTTGGGTTATTGAGTGCTGCGGGCTGCATCTATGTATTGAGATGGAGAAAGCATCCTCGTCAAAACTGGCATGATCTATAGGCCTAATTATTTTTTGTTGTTCTCATCTGAAGCGGTAGTAGGTTAGTAATCCTCTGCCTGTTTCCCTTTTGATTTTCTCCCTATGATATCTTGCTGCTGGTGCATCTGTTGTAAACAAACTTATGATTTTGGAGTTCAATTGGTCTAACTACCTTTTTTTTTAAAAAAAATTTACATACATCTCAATTCTTAGGTATTTACATGTCTTACACTCAAACTTCAATTTTTACATCTATATCACCTTACCTATGCATGAAACGGTATATTGTACTTTTTAAAGGTTAAATAGTGGTATTTTTTATGTGATATGAAAGATTTGGGTGGTATAAATATGAAAGGTAAAGTTTTGGTGCTAGATATGTATGTACATAGGAATTGGCTGGTAGGTATGTAAATGCTCATTTTTTGTGTTTTAATGCAAACAGCTGAAAATAATGGGATTGAGATTTGTAATAAAGCCTCTGCCTACAATATTACTTTATCCCTCTTTCTTGTTCTTTAGGTTTCCCAAACTATCCACCCTTGGTGGAGGAAATGTTATACGGTGGTTGAGGGCTGGTGTGTGGGATTCAGAGTATGAAGTCACGACCAAACTTGATAGTTTAAAATTAACCATGTCAGAAACTGTGATCATATGTTATTAATTTTCTTTTATTTTATACAACAAATCATCTTAGCATCCAATGTTAAAAAGAGTCACTAAAAAAATCACTAAACACTAAATAATAATCAAATTCAACCAAAGAAACACCATATTTCGAAAATAAATTAATATTGCAATCCGACCAATGATAATCCAACATTACTCAAAAGTAAACAGTATAAAAAACTAAAACTATAACAAACAACCTACTACTTAGTTTCAGTAGCCTTCCTATATACTAACTCCATCATCACTGTCATATCAATCTAGAGTTTTGTCTGAAAGAAACAATTAATTTAAATCACAAATTTACCACCACTTAGTGGGCTATTATAATCTTATTATGCATTCAGTTCATATATAAATACTATGCTTGAATGCCTCCAAAAAATGTGATTAATTAATTAATCAAACTGCAAGCTTTCATTTTAAATTAACATTTCATGTTTAAATTTAAGTACTTATCTTTCTAACCTTTTTTAAGACACTATCATACCCGAAAGTAGCCGTAAAAAATTGTCATCGTAGTTACTCTCAAAATTTTGCACCCGAAAGCACATTTTTATCATTTTTTTCGTGTACGGGTACAATAACGTTCCCAACTGGTATCATAAGTGAGTAAATCCTAATTGATTTAATTATCTATATTTCATTTTCTTGTATTATATCTATTTAAAATCATGGAGCAACCATTTACCCTTTTCCGTTTCATTTATTTTCATTTCAAATATAAATCTCAATATGCATATAACAAGAAAAAATTTATTTTTAAGACATTAATGTAAGTTATTTTTTATTAAATTATTAATTTAATACAAATAAGAAAATAATTTCTCACCTGAACCCTTAAATGACTTTCTCTTTTTCTTGAATTCCCATTTTTTTTAATTAGCGATAGTTGCACCTTTTAAAATCCGTCTATATTACTCCCCACTTACGCAATCTCCATACAATCTCTCCCTATCTTTCAAGCATGTTGTTAATTAACACATCTAATTTAAAATCATAATTTTTTAAATTAATATTCAATAATCGACAATAGTATAACTATGTAAGAATTTATGATTAAAGCATTAACCTCTTTTTACTTCAGACTTCGCCTTCTTCATCAAATCCTAAGAATTTATCAGCCTTTAATTCCTGGTTTAATTTAAAATATTGTTAGTATTTAGTAATAAAAATGTATATTTAATTTAATTAATTAATATGATAAAACCCTACATACCTAAGAGGATGCGGCCCTTACAGTTTGTGCATGTAAATCTCCTTGCCTCACTTACCCGCAATTTTTCATATCCTGCTCAAAACCACATACAAGCATACAAGGCGCATACAAGGCTCGGTTTCTCGCCCAACACGCACGCCTTCTTCTTCCTTACTCTAGGGCTCAGCGTTGACTTCCTAAAAGAGCATGGAAATTCTGTGAA
>NEWO01000114.1:730325-762833 GCA_003013225.1 Phalaenopsis aphrodite
CATGCTCTCCTTAGACAGTTTAAGGGTCCGTTTGGGGCCGCTTTTTTCAAGCGGCGCGGCCCCAAACCGCGAACAATATCTGTTTGTCTCATGACTTCGCGGCCACACAACGCAAAAGCGGGTGAAAAGCTGGCCGCGGGATCTACCCCGCTGCCCCAGCTTTCGCCTCGCTAATAATCCAAATTACCCCCGCTTCGTTTCTGCCCTAGCGTGCGTTGCCAAGCCATCTCGCCATCGCGTGGAGATCTCGACCGCGTGGGCCCTGCGTTTCTTTCCCGACCAACGAATCCAGGAAGCAAGAGATACGTAATCCAAATTACCCTATGCGCCTTCTTTCCTTGTTTTTAATCTCTCCACTTCAGGAAGCAAGAGGTTTCACCATGCTTAATTCCCTTCAGGTACGTAATCGTAATCCAGGAAGCAGGAGGTTTCACCATGCTTAATTCCCTCTGCCTTTCTTTTTTCTCACCTCTCCATTTCTCTCCTCTCTCCGTGCCGTTGCTAGTACCCAAAATCATTCTGTTTTCCTTCCCGAAACTCTCGCATTGTTTATTCTCTCCCTGCTTTTGATGGAAAGAAAGGTTGATTACGATTCTAATTAGTGAAACACTTGCTTTAACGTCTAATCTTATTAAAATTGATGCAAAATTTAGATGGTTGCCTTGCAATGTCTGATTTTTTACTGTAGTTGCACCTTCTTCTTACAGGAAAAATTTTGCTGCACCTTCTTGCTTTAACGTCTAATCTTATTAAAATTGATTCAAAATTCCGATGTGTTTTCCTGATGAAATAAAGCAAATTTGATCTCCATGACAGCAATTTTTTCATTTGATTTGTTTAATTATGTGGAAACTTTCTTTACACCAACAGATAGAGGTTGTAAACTCCATAATATTGTAAGTCAATGACCTTAGGAGAGAAAGAGAGGTCCTAAGCTGAAAATGATATGAGTTGAAATTATTGGAGGATTTAAAAGCTGATGGTATAGAGCTTTCATTGGCAAGGTCTTAGAATTGTAAAATACTTAACAGATTAAGCTTGCAGCTGTGGTTATTGGTTACTGGCTTCAACATTTGGGTTTGGAATTGAAATTTTAGTTTATAAGACTAAATCATACATTCTGTTTAGTTTGATTGAAAAAAGAGCTATTGTGTGTGGACATACTAACATGAAATAATGGATGTGATGCGAATCTTGAATTACAGAACACAAATTGAGACTTTAAGATGAGAAAGTGGTCCTATTGCTATACAATATAAGTAATTTTTGTTCCACAAAATTAGTTGGGCATCTGCATTTTTTATTATTCTGCTGTATACAACAAGGTACAAGTAAAGATGCTCAATTGATTACATTTCCTAGATCTAGACCAATGTCCTAGTACCCTTATAGTACTAGTACAAGTGGTAATCAAACTGTAATTTATTATCAGATAGATTAGTAGTAAAAGATGATTTTAGATTAAACACCGAATGGATAAGCAGGACATAAATTTCTTGGTGGCAAATTTCTGTTCAAATGACGCTGTTTGAATTCCTTCCCCAACCAATCCTGGAACAGCTTCTCTTGGAAAGAGATCCTCATGGCAATGTTCAGGTACTTGGAGCATCGCTGCCTTTGCCATTTGATGTTTAATGAAAATTTTCTTCATCTTCTTTGTATCTTCAGAACTCCAATAGAAGCCTTAGGAGCTTTGTGGTAACACGATTTGGGCAGCATTTAAGCAGGATTTGATCTTCATATTGCCAATTAGCCAAAATTGATGCTTTTATATTATTGTTTGGTCCTTCTACAATTGGAATAATGCTTGTGATATCTTCTTTTAGTTAGCTTTCTTTCGAAGATTGGATTGAATTAGATGGAATTCAAGGATCTTGTGTGATATACTGTCAATATTATTTCTTGTGATATTCAATGAAGATTACAAATAAGGATTTAAATGCTTGAAGAATAATTAACTTGTTTAGGTCGTGCTAAGTTTTTTGTTTGTTAGTTCTTTGTGCCTTATTTTTGTAACTTGCAGAATCCACTCAATTCCTATGTATTTACATATTTAACATCTGAACTTTAGTTTCCACATATATGCCACTTGAGAAGACATATTTCACTTTTTAAAAGTTAAAATAGTGGTATTTTTGATGTGGTATGAAATATGTATTTACATATTTATTTTACATATCTCACATATTTCACACTTAATGTTTAGTACTTAATATCCTGTGTTTGAGGTTAACTTCTTATTCCATGAGACAGTTGTAGGGAATTGTTATTGGATTTGCTGCTTGATGAACTTAAAATGAATCTGAGCTTCTGATTGTACAATTCCTTCATCACTTTTCCATATATGTCTTCAGGCGTCCCTTTTAGCTCTTAAGGCATACCGTTTGTTTTATTTTGGCTTAGTTATGGTCTGTTTTGAGACCTGACCTCCATTCTCTGCTTATATACACAAATAATGTTTTTTAACTTGTGTTAAATACAATTTTTCAGGCTCCAGAACTGCTCAAACATCCTCATCTTCAGGCTTATGTGCTCTAAGTAAATTTGAAAACCAGCACAATTCTTATTGATGAGCTATGACTATGCCCATTCTTTTGCTTTTTAGCAATCGACGCATATTGATTCAAGGCTTAAAATTAATATAGCCTATTTGGTTGTAGAATGATTCTCCCGTTTTATTTTACTGTAATTTTTCAGCATTGGAAGGTTGAAATGCGTTACATCGTTAATGTACAATGGTCATCTCCGCCAAATACTTGCAAAATTAAGTTATTCAAAGAGTTTTGCATTTTTGGTTTTGAGTTTGAGCGATTGTTAAGGTACTTGATTGATTTAAATGCAATATTTTGTTATTGATGCCAATGCATTTGTTCCTCCATGGCTTTACCTTTTACATTATGTCTGTTTTACAATTGTCTTTTGCTAGAACAGTGTTATGGAATGGTACATATTTATTACATATTACAGGTTTGTTACACGTTGTTGCTGATATTTCACCTTTGAACTGTGTGCTCACAAAATTTCCCTCATTTTTTTTCTGGTTTTGGGGTTTTTGATCTTTATATTGTGAATTTGAGTGTTGGAAGGATATCAATGGTTTTGAGTTTTCAGTTGACTCTGGTGCTATTTTGATTTGCTTACAGGTTGACATATTTAATGTCAGTTTTGAGGAGTATTGGCCAATTAAGATGAGGACAATGAGTATAAGTAAATATAATAACCTTTGGGGGCCTACTGAAGTTTCAAAAATATGATTGTCATATTCTTCTTTTAAACGGTTTTATCAAACAAGGGCAGTATGATCTTTTTTCTATAAACAGCTGCCCGACAGCTGGTTTCACACAGTTGCACCAAACAGACAGCTAACTTTCCCTCAGCTGCTTCCTGGGGCAGCGCAGCTGCAGCTGAAAAGCTGAGAAGTTGCAGTTGCGCCAAACAGAGCCTTAAGTCATTTGACAAAGTTCTACTTAGCTTCAAATGCACTGTATTTCATTCACACATGTCCCTAAAAATTATTACAATTTGTGTTATCATTCTAAGGGTAAAGGTTCTAAAGAGCACTTATTTAATAAATGAGTTGACTATCATGAAACATTAGTTTGTGATAGAGACATTAGAAATAAAAAGTGTGGTGCAACCAAAATAAAATATATTCGTAACTATAAAAATTGATAAAATTAAAACATTCTCGTACCTGCTAATGAAGAAGTAGAAGACAAGATCCTGATGATATGTGAAAAATATTGTCCTGTAGAATTCCAACATCTTCTTATAAGAACATGAGAATGAAGGATAGAAGCATATGAGAGCGAAGTATTGAGATCCAAAATATGAATAGTTATATGTTAAGTGAATTAAGTAATTTTATGAAAATATTTAAAAATTATTGTATAAGATATGTACAGATTGTTTCATCAGACAGTTGAGGTATTATTTTAACCTCCTTCGAACAAGTAGCCTTACGTCGTCGGTTTTTCAGACTATTATAGAAATCAATGTAATGTTCAAGTTGTTTTAGTTATTTATTTAATTATTAATATAAATATTCATTGTATAAATAATAAATTAATTGTTAATTTTTAATATAATTATATTATATTATTTCATAGCATAATTAAATTAAGAAAAAAATACCACATCATTTCGACATGCCGTAGATAATTTAGGAAAATAACGGATAACATTTCGATATGTCGTAAATAAATTTAAAAGATGACAGACAACATTTAACCGTAACACGAATAATTTAAGAAAAAATATTGACAATATTCCAAAAAAAATTTAACTTTTTTTTGTACTATGATGCAGATTTAACAAAAAAATTATGTAACATATTGTCATAACGCTCCTTTACAAAATTTGTCAAATGGATTGCAGTTAATATTTAAAATTCAATTCAAATCAATTAAAATATCGATAAAATCAAATCGATACCAATAAAAATTTAATATTTATCCCCTCGTGGAGCATGTCGTTGTCGGGTATCGATACGTCCCATGGGCCTTTCGCGATTATTAAACACCACTCACGAAGTTTGTCGCTGTCAGGTGTTAACTTTGTAAATTGGGCGTGGGCCGATCGTTCGTGCAACCCTTGCAGATTTTGTCACTGTCAGGTGTCGATATACTCCATAGGCCTCGCGCGATCGTTAGACACCTCTCACGGAGTTTGTTGTTATCGGGTGTTAGCTTTGTAAATTGGTTGTGAGACGAACGTTCGCGCACCTCTCGCGGAGCTTGTTATTGTCGGATATCGATACATCCTATAGGTCTCTCGCGATCGCTAGAAACCTCTCATGGAGCTTGTCGCTACTGGATGTTAACTTTGTAAATTATGCACAAGATAATCATTTGTGCACCCCTAGCAGAGCTTATCGTTGTCGGGTGTTGATACGTTCTATAGGCCTCACGCGATTGTTGGACATCCCTCACGAAGCTTGTCCTTGCCGGATGTCGAAAAATCTCATAGGCTTCTTGATGATCTTTGCAGGAATCATTAACTTTTAGCCACTCGTGGAGGCCTTTTTTCGAGTGTGACAGCGTCGGTTCGCTGGGTGTGACAGTGTCCGTTCCCCGGGTGTAACAACGTGAGTTCCCCAAATGAAACTGTGTTTGTTCCCCGACTACAACTGCGTTAGTTCTTCGTGTAACTGCGTCAATTCCCGAAGTGTAATTGTGTCTATTCCCCGAGTGTAATTTCTTTAGTTCTATAGCGTAAAAATAATAAAAGAAAATACAATTAACAATATTGAATGTGTGAAATCTCAAACTTTTGGACGTTATAAATGTAAAACACCCATTTATTATATTGAGTTTTTCTAAGATAATGAGGGTTATACGAAATAATCATGACAATGTTCCTTCTATAAGTAGAGATAGCTTTAAGGGATGAATTTCTTTAGTTCATCGCAACTCTAAGTTCGTGGGACTTCATTTCCTGCGAATGTCTGCAGTTTGTATGCTCCAGATCCATATCTTTGATGGATGATGTAGGGAACATTCCAGGTTTGATCCAGCTTCCCGATAGCCTGCCCCTTGGCGGCTGGGCGGGCCTTCTTCACCATTAGGTCCCTTAGGGCAAACTTTTCATCACGTACATGTTTGTTAAAATATTTGGTTGTCCTTCGCTTGACCTCTTCTTGTCGGGGGGTTGTGTTGGCTTGATTCTCCTCGGCTATTTCTAGGGTGAGCTCAACTCCCTTGTCGTTCATCTCAAGCCACTCTTCTAAATCCTCTTTGTTGAAAGCTGAGGTGGAGAGTACTCTCTAGCTATAATTATTATATTAAATCGGTAACATGCCTTCCATTCCGTGTTGCAACATAAAGGGGTATGTTCGGTGGATGTGGACGGTGTTGTTCGGATCCTCAGAGTACCGAAGGGATTAGGTCTGCCCATTCTCTCATACTTTTTTCCTTAGCAAATTCATGATGATTTTATTTGTAGTCTCTGCATGTCCATTAGCTCAAGGGTGATGCAAAGAAGAAAATTTCAAGTTGATCCATTGACTCTTACAGAAATCTTAAACTCCCTTGTCAGTGAATTGGGTCTCATTATCTGTAACGATGGCGAGGGGTAATCCATATCGACAAATCAGGTTAATTCATATGAAGTTCTAAATTGCCTCTACTCTTATGTGCGTCAAAGGCCTTGCTTCAGTTCACTTGGAGAAATAATCAACGATCACCAGTAAAAACTTTCATTGTCCTTTTGACAGGGGGAAAAGTTCCAAGATGTCGAGGCCTCTCATGACGAACAACCAAGTACTGACGACCAAGCTATGTTTTTGGGCTGGTTGATAGTGTAATGGTCTGTATTTCTGACATTGTGTACACCTTCGGGATTATTCTTTAGCATCCTTGAGCAAGTTCGACCAGAAGTAACCTTGTTGCTAAATTCAGTGAGCTAGCGTCTTTCTCTCAGAATGGCTTCCACACTCCCCATCGTGAACTTCTCGGAGTATGTCCTCATCCTTGTCTTTCTCAATGCACTTTAGGTATAAGGATGTAGTCGACTTCCTGAAGAGTTTTCCTTTGATTAGTAGAAATTGGGCAGCCTTATATTTGAATCTCTAGTGATCATTGACTTCTTCGCCGATATCCCTTATAGTTGTATGAGCTCATCCAACTTTTCTTCTTCTCCTGATAAATCTCTATTGCTAGTGGTTCTTTGATCAAGGTTTAACTGAGTCTTTTTGGTAGTCCTCCTCCTATATGAAGGCTTCAGGATAGAAAATCAACAACCTGATTTTCTTCCCTTCGGACGCGTTCGATTTTGAAGCTGGCAAACCGACTGATCACCGTTTTCACCTTCCCTAGGTTCTTCGTCATAGTCTTGTCCCTGGTTTCAAATTCCTCATTGATCTGGTTTACTATGAGTTCTAAATTGGCCTTTACCATCATGTGGAAGACTCCCATTTCAGAGGCTAGGCGAAGTCCTGCAATCAAAACTTCATATTTCGCTTGGTTGTTAGTCAAATGGAAAATTTACCTCGATTGAGTGATAGATGCTTTCCCTTATCGAGTTGCACAAGAAAATTCCAAGTCTAACATCTGAGTGATTGGTGGGATGCCTCATTGGTGAACTGGGTCCAGGTCGATCTGTCGATCGCCAGATCTTCGTTTGCCCTTCTCGGTTTAGAGAAATCTGCAAGAAAATCAACAACTTGTGCCTTTATCGCCGTTCAAGGAATATAGGAGATGTCAAACTCGTTGAGTTCCATGACCCATTTGAGTAGTCGACTGGAATGTTCTGGCCTGGTGAGAATAGATTTTAATGGGTGATCTGTGATAACTTTTATAAGGTGTACCTGAAAATATGATTGGAATCTTCACGTTGAAATGACCAAGGTGCCAACGAACTCCAATCACATCCCCTTATATGAAGATGATGTCATTGCATTTATTAATTGAAAGAATGATATTTTCAAGTAAGGATGCGCTACAATGTGTTTGGAATGACTCGTCAATATTGAACAATGTTGAGTGCATGAAACCCACTTCAAACAACAACAAAAAAACTAACAATTCAATGTGTACAATTTAATCATGAGATTGATTCATGCCAGTGGCGCATGCATTGAATAGTCAGCGAGTAGGGGGTGCGTGGAAACTTTCTGTAATTGGGCCAACGCACACATGTACTCACTCAATTATGTCAACCAGACATAGAAACTATACATCAATGTTTATGTGTCAGACACTTTCAGTAAATTAAAGTAGACCAGCATCTATAACAATAATGTTCGAGCGATGCTGACTTTTAACTAATACCTTCCATTTACATGTTGATAAGATAAATTCAAAGACATATTAACATGTTACCACATTAATTATCATTCTCTAAACTTACACAAAATTCATTTTTTCTCATGTGAGATGACTATCACATTGCAAGATAGATATGTACTTATTGGTATTAGAAGTGATGGAAATGCCTTGGTAGGGTGGAATGTTGTTGGTCCAATTTTGTGCTGGCCAAGTTGGCCTGCATGTGCAATGAAATTTTGGGGAACCACCCCAGAGATGATGTTCTCTATCATCATCCCGTAGATCATCAAATTACACCTCACTTTTTTTTCACGCTTTAAAGCACAGACAATCATACCGCTTCAATGGTTCTACTGACAATTTTATAGGGAGTCTTACAACGATTTACTTTCATTAGAATTTTTAAGGCATGTCAATGCCTATATATTATTCATAATAGGGTGTTATTCTTCCAGACAAGTCTGGATCATATGTGCGTTTAGAATTTTTAGCATTAATGGAAAATTTAGAAGAGTTTGAAAAATATTTTTTGGGTGGCATAGTGCTTGCACATTGATTTAAAGAATTAAATTTGTTAACTAAGCCTAAGCGTACCACAACAGTTGGGTGTTTGCACTTGATGCAAACATAGAGCTGGGAGCACTTACATGTTGGTAAGCCCAACCTTCATGTTTTGACTCCTCGTGATTTATCAGGCAAATCCCTTGCATTCAGATACCAACTTAACTATTTTTGTACATAAACACACAAAAGTTTTAAGGTGGATTGATCTCATTTAGTTAAATGGCATGCATATAGAATGAACAGTGGGTACGTATAGGGTCGTCTAAAAATGTAAGTATGTACCAAAATGAACTTGACGGACTCAGACATAGTCAGGTTTAACCCTAAACCCATCTATTCAATCCCACATTCCTGACATATTTTTATCTTAAATATAATTGAATTGAAAAATTCATATGCAGGTTAATTGGTCGTTATATTTCAATTTATATGTAGTTTTGTTACATGACATGTTGTTAGAACATTGATATTTGGACTGCCCGCGTTCCAATAATTTGTTGGAAGTCTGTCAAATGACACCTTTCAACTCGTGTTTTATGATAGTTTCCAAGCATTCAACATATGTTTATTCAACTTATAGAACGAGGTTTTAAAAAAGTCGATGGGCGAGGTAAAGCTGAAGTTGACTGGACACAATATCACCTGAGGTATATTGAGATGTAGAATCATTGTCGGGCATATATAGTATCATTAACCAGCCGCAAGGAGATGGAGAACAAGAGTTGGCTAATTGTTTTTATTGGTACCGATTTTGGGCATCACTCTACCAAGTGGAGCGGCCTACTCAGCTGCCAGATAGATATTACCCCCGATCGCCAAGAGAGAGAATAATAGTATGAGTTTACAATAGTTAATAGTTGTTGTTAATTTCTTTTTATATAATACATAACAATAAATTTAATTCTTCAATTATATAGTTGGATTACTTTTTTCGTAGTAAGGATATCACAGAAAGGTTTGGAGGCGATCGCGATGGAAGTGCTAGCTCCATGAAACAATGATACAATGAGATATTGGAGCTATCACGTAGAGTAGAACAATCCATCTACATCGATTATATCGCATTTTATCAGCCAGAGAGACATGAGTTCGGGTCGCGGTCATCTCATAGAACAAATGTCATAACATCTAGCCCCTGTAGATCAACTTATGATGTTCCACATTGATCTGATTTCACTGTCGCGAGAAGATCAATAGCAAATGCTTCAAGGAGATCTTCAACTTCCTGAACACGTAGATCTCCCTTAAATGAGTCGCTCGAACATATCCACAATCATCTGGTTATCTTGGGTAAACAACATTTGCGGGCCCCTCCGACTTTGTAGGACCCACCAGCTATAAAAGACCACCAACTAACTAGATTCCATCATATGATTTACAATGGACAACATCCACTAGAGGGGATTTGGATTTAAATTTTCAGAGGATTCTCATGGCAATGCTTATATGTGACGTTGGGCTTTTTTTTTTCACACCTCCAATTTATACACCACGAGTACCCATGAACGAAGAGAATTATTATGTTGTCCCAATAAGCTACGAAAGATGCAACTGAAAATGATGATGTTGATGAAGAATTTCAACGCCACCAGTTACAAGAATGACCATTGTGACTGTCTTCTCGATATACACCAGTTTCATGGGTCATGTCAGATCGACGGAGAAGATTATTGTATTCTAGAAATATTGTCTTATGATAATATTTTATTGTAAAATATTTTTTTAAAATTTTATTTGTTGTTCATTCTCTAATTTTATTCTTGTATATTTTTAATTAATTTGAAATTATCTAAAAAAATAATTAATATAATATAAATTTCATTTATTTTTATTATTAATGTTATATATAATATTTTTAATATTAATATATAATATCCTATACAATTTTAAAATCCTTACATTGTTATTATTATTTTTTGTATATTTTTAATTAATTTGAAATATCTAAAAAAAATAATTAATATAATATAACTTTCATTTATTTTTATTATTAATGTTATATATAATATTTGTAATATTAATATATAATATCCTATACAATTTTAAAATCTTTATATTGCTATTTTTTTTTTAATGGTGCTCCTCGACTCCCTCCCCTAAATCAATTAGTTTAAGTGCTGCTTTGCAAAATTGTACCAATATTTTTCCGCCATATAGCCCCTTCGTATTTCGTATCCCAAAATGCTATTAGCCGCACCACCGAAGCCCCTCCTCTCCGCCTGGCTCGTTCCACCGAGTCGGCTTCCTTCTTCTTCCTCATGCACGGGCCCAGACCGCGTCTTCTCACCCATCTCCTCCTCAGCTGTACCGAACGATCCTTCCGGCGGCGATGATCGAGCGGCTGGTACCAGTTCAAGGAAGTCGAAGGTGTATCCCGTTCGTGGAGCACTTCGTGGGTCGGACGTCCTTCTTGCGATGCATGAAGCTGTCGCTCGGAAGGAAGGAGGCGGCAGCAGAGTCCAAAGGAGCTTCCGAAAGGGAAAGAAGCGAAGGGAAAAGAGTGGGGATGATACGGAGCAGCTCCTTCGGGCGAATTACGACTACGGCAGCATCCGCCCGATAGAGATTAAAAGTGATTGGGTGCCGCGCATGGAAGAATTTGAGCGCCGAATACAAGAGCTTCGCTCCCGGTATCACTACTAATCACTTTCCATCGTCAGGGATTTTACATTTATGATGTTCGCCTCACCTTAACATCAGAAAGTTGAAACTGCGTTACTTATTAAGATATCAATAACTTTAAATGCCATTAAGAACGTATTCTGATAATATTTTTTTTAGAGGATTCTTTGATTTTTTGTGTGATTGTTCAAGTTAACCTCCGTTTGTTATTGCTCAAGAAAAGAAAAATTTTGTGAGTTTATTTTATGCTCGCCCATGATAATGCCCAAATAGTGCCTTTAAACTTTATGGATGTTCAGTATTGTTGTCATTATTCTGTTTTCTTCCAAATTGATTGGTGTGTTCTTTTCCTTTGTTTCTACTAATTTGTCTTGTTACCATCACTCACTTTCAAAGAGCAACGCGAAGGGCTGTTTGGGATAACTTTCTGCTTGATTTGTTATTCAGGATGTCACCATTTTTTTGTTTGGGAAACTGTTTTTTTGGTGGTTTTTTTGAAAAATTCGCGAGGTAAAAAGCTGTTTTTTTCAAACTGAACCGGTAAAACCGGAAGAACAACAAAAAACAAAAAACCTAAATTTTTAAAATAAAATAAATTTGTGATAATTACCGCAACTTTTTAAAATGTATTTTCTTCTATAGCAGCTTCATAGCTGCTTCTTCAAACTGTTGCAGCTGCCCCAAACAGACCCTAAGTCCATTTGGCACCGTCTGATTTGATGTTCACCATATTAAATTACCATGTGTTTTTTTGTTCCACAACTACATTGAGTTTCTGGAATGCACATTATGACTCCACAAGATTCTTCGCTGCAAGGAGCAAGTGGTAGAAGAATATAGTCCAACAATGCACCCCAAAAATGATGGAACAATGCACCCCGAAAACGATGAAACAATGCACCCCGAAAACGATGGAACATTGCACCTTGAATACGATGCAACAATACACCCCACATACGATGTAACAACACACCCCACATAAGATGCAACTCCTCCCATAAACAGTGAAACAATGCATCCCGACTATAGTGAATTTTTCTGGACTTCTAAAACTCTCTCCTTACAACCCACCACTTTGACCTACGTAATCAACTACAACCTATGTGGTTTACGGTCTGTGCGCCCCACATACGATGCAACGCCATCTCACATATGGTGCAACAACGCCTCCCAAAAACGATGTAACAACCCGGAAGACTGTAACTTTCTATTGAATCCTAAAGATTTCTTATTGCAGCCCGCCACTACGGCCTACGTGACCAATTACGGCTCATTTGGTTGACACAACAACATAATCCCTTTATAATTTGCACACTTTTGTGCATGCCCTTTATTCTTAAAAATGGGGACTAAAATACTCTTCTTCCACTCCTCAGTCATCTTTTTATTTTTTAAAATAATATTAAAGAGTTTAGTAAGCCAAAAACTCCCAAATATTCTACATATTTCTACACTTCAATTGGTATATCATCAACAATTATTGCTTTTTCACTCTTGATTTTCTTTAAAGCCTCGTCTTCTTTTATTAATGCAATTGTAAAAATAAAATGTTTTATTATTATTAACAATAATAAGATTCCTAAGGTCGGTCATATTTTTAGAAACTTCATTGAAAATTTAATAAAATAACTCACTCACTTATGTTGAATATATTTTCCTAAGAAAAACACTGATTTTTGTTTTTAATGCACTTTACTTGTATTAATTTTTTACTTTTCTTTTCTCTTTGTTTGGCTAGTTTATATATATATATATATATATATATATATATATATATATATATATATATCACCCTATTTAATATCTAATTTATTATAAAGATTACTAAAAATTATAATTTTTAGTGTAACAAATTATTTTCTTACTCCCTACGACCCACTTTATATTTTTCTCAGATCTCTAAACTTTTATATTTAAACTAATATTTATGACACTTTTTATATTTTATATTTTTTTGCACATTATTATTCCACCACAAACTATTTTTATTTTATTTTTTTTTAATTCTCCAAGTACATCTTTTGTCACTCTTTTAATAGTGTTTGTTACTTTATCCCACATATAATTAGCTTCTTCATGAACATCCCAAATCTTAAAATTTTGAAATTTACTCATAAAAATAATTTTATGATTTTTAATGCTCCCATCTAATTCTATGAAAAATAATCTTTATCTTAGAACTCCTCATCTTAAAATTCATAACTAATAATTGATGTTAAGTATTTTAAATTTTCATTTGGAATGACCTTACAATCTTTAGATTCTCGACAATCTCTTTTTTATAAGAAAATAATCAATTGTTGTTTTATTAGATTTATTCTTATAAGTAACAATATGTTCATCTCTTTTCTTAAATAAAATATTTGTAATAACAAGATCATACGCTAAAGTCAAACTAACATGGTTTTACCTTCTTCATTAGTCATTCAATAAAAAATCTTTCTTCAAGAGGTATCATTTGTGTTAATTATTCCAAGTCATTTAGAATTTTTCTTCTAATCCTATTTGAGAAACATACACTTATAACATTAAAAAACTCAGTATCAATAACAATCTTTAGGAATATAATTCTATTTTAAATCTATTAATTTTTATAACATTATCTTTTAAGCACTTATCTATAATAAGATAAAAATAATACATCAGCATCATAGTTTATATTTATATTAAAAAAAGACTAACATTCTTTCATGATAAAAAGTGACAAAGTATGTAAGCTACAAACTATTATATAATAACTTGCACAGATTGAAAATATAATATAAACATCAACTGATCAAAACCATCAAATAAAAATAAAACATGAGATGGAAGTAATGTAAAATCACTTTTTAAAGTTGTTGAATCTGAGGTGCTCCTTGAGGCTCACCTAAGCACAATTTCAAGAAAAAACTCTTTGAGGCATACGTCTCAAGCAACTAGGGCGAGGCATATGCCTCACATTGGTTGAGGTGCGCCTTGCCTTAATTTTGTTGAGGCGTGCGACTCTCGCACTTTGTTTTTTCCCCTTATACTTGATTAAGGAACAAACTTGACTCAATTAAACCTAGACTCAATAAGCAGTCCTAAGCATATATTCCAACACTCCTTGCTTTAGGAGTTACGAACACCAAATTTCTGCCGTAGAAACATAAACTTGCTGATTGAATGTGACTTTGTAAACAAATCTGCCAACTGATATTCAGATTTGTAGTAAACTAAAGTCACAAATTCTTATTTCTGCACTTCTCTTAGAAAAAATAACTTGATGTTAAAATGCTTAATTTTCTTATGAAAGACAGGATTATAAGAAATGGAAATCGCAGCTTGGTTGTAAACAAAATTCTCAATGCTTTCTTTCTGCTCCAGCTTGAGATTCATTAAAATTTTCCTCAACATATTGTCATTCTTCCTCTTAGGAGAATCATCATCCAAGTCATCGGAGAAAGGGGAGCTTAGCAGCTGCCCAGGGACAACACCTAGTCTCATCAGTGCTTCTTGTTCTGCAGCTTTTGCTCTCTCAACATCCAATATAGCTGCATCATAATTCTACAGAGGCTCCCTGTCTCTCTTGAGCTTTGATATTAGTTGTTCATTCTCATCCATAATGCTTTGCAACCATGTCTCCTTATCCAAGAGGTTTTCTTTCAGTTATGTGACTTCTATAGTAGCCTTTGTCAGCCTCATCTCCGAATTAAATTGGCTCGTCATTGACTTATCCATTTTATCTTTTAATTCGTCATTCATTCACGACATGGCTGGGAGTTTTGTTTCCATACTCAAAAGGCGAGCTTTCAACTCTAAATGTTCTGCAATTGTTTTCTGTAAGCGTGACTCCAATTCTAATTCCCTCTGCCCTGCATCAACTTTCACATGCTCAGCCATCTCAATTGCTGATCGAATTATCATAGTGCTTTCAATTTGTTCCTCATGCATTGGATTGAGTGAAAAACTCCACCCTGCCATCTTAAATTCAAACATCTTTTGGCCTATAGCATCCTCTATCACACAGGCCTTCTCCATGAATATTACTTTGAATTTTTTTTCTATTAATTAACCAACACTGAGCAAGTTTTGATCAATATATAGTACATAGAGAACATCGGTGATCAACTTGGTTCCTGAACAGCTTGCAATGGCTATGGTGCCCTTTCTTTTGACTGCAATATATTCACCATTCCCAATTCTGATCTTTTTGGACTCAGTGTTCTTCAATTTCTTGAACAGCTCCTTGTCATGTGTCATATGATTAGTGCAACTACTATCAATGAGCCAATTTTCACTAGTTTCATAACTCGTGAAACAAGTTGCAACGAAAAAATGGTCATATTCTTCTTGATCTGCCACTTGTGCTTCATCTCCTTGTTGTTATTTTTTATTCTTGCATATGACAACTTCATGTTCCATTTGATTGCACTTGCTGTACTTTGCATCTGGTCTTCTTCAGCATTTGAAAGAAGGGTGACATTTTTTGCCACAATGTTGACATGAAGGGTAATCTTTCTTTACTCCTAATCTTTTATTTTGAGTTTTGCTTCTGTTCTCAGGTGCAGAGCTTTGTCCACTTGTAGCTTGAAACTTTTTGTTCTTGGGCCACCTATTCTTTTCATCATCTAGATGCTTGACTGGTTGAGCTCCTTCGACAGCTCCTTCTTCCCTCATTACACGCCTCTGCTCTTGTGCTTGTAAAGCACTTAAGAGTTCTGTCAAAGCAATCTTTGACCAATCCTTCGTGTTTTCTAAGGTGGTGATGGTAGTCTCAAATCTTTCAGGCACTGTTACAAGTATTTTTTCAACAATCTTTGAATCTTTCAGAGAAGAACCCAATAATCTGACACGATTTGCTATGTTGAGTAGTCTGTCAGAGTACTCCTTTATGGTTTCTATCTCCTTCATCTTTTGCAATTCAAAGTCACGAACCAAGTTTAGCACCTGCATCCATCGAATTCTTTCATCTCCTTCATACTTGGATTTTAGATGATCCCAAATCCCCTTTGTCGTTTTCAACGACATGATACGAGTGAAGATCGTGGAGGAAGCTGTAGCAAACAGGCAAGCTTTTGCCTTGGACTTCTTTGTCTTTTTCTCCTTTTGTGCTTCAATTTGTGCTACGGTGGGATTTTCAGGGAGAAGAGGAATGTCATAATCTTTTTCCACTGCTTCGCAGAGATCCAAAGCTTCCAGGTACGTCTCCATGCGGACTGTCCAGATCCGGTAATTGTCTCCGTCAAACACTGGTGGAGCAATTGAGGAAAAACTAGCTTCGATCTCTATAACTGCTCAAACTCGCACACAAGTCCCTTAAGAAGAGAGCTCTGATACCAAACTGTTGGTTTCTTGAAATGAGAAAGAAGAGAAAACTTAAGAGAATTGTTGTAGATTGAAGGGAAAATTAGAACCACACACCTTTTGTGTCGCCTTACAATATTTAAACTTGGAGCTAATCACAAACTTCGAAGAAAAGACCTAAAAATCAACTAAGAAATAAAATCAAGAGAAATAGCAACTAATTCCTAAGATTAAAGAACAAACTTGACTCAATTAAACCTAGACTAAATAAGCAGTCCTAAGCATGTATTCCAACACTTTTGATGCTCTTTTTCAGGTGGTTCAAGCAATTTAAGGTCAAGTTTAAGATCTATGATGGAAGCACTTGATGTGATTGGTTTTCTCTTAGGAATGCAAGCTAATGAAGATTTCCAATTACTTAGATGTCTTTGTCATTTGAATCAATTTAGTAATTAGATAGTTTGTAAGGAAACAGGTTAAAAAACTTGAAAATAATTATTAACCAACATGCTGGATTATATATAATAAATAAGTGACAAAGATGGCAATTGGAACCTTGCAATTGACACCATATTTATTATGTGAAATGAAAACAAAGTGCCCTATTGAATTTATCTATAGTTGATCACCAAGTCAGGCCCATTTCCTTAAAAGGGGCCTCCTCATTATCTGATGAGCTGAAATATTCTTTTATTGTGGGTGTGTTTGAGACTTGGCTACAATTTTTAGTATCTTTTTTGTTTTATTTTGATTTTTGCTGCTAATATTATTTTTTTCTGTTTTCCTTTCGACTAATTTTTTGAGACACATGAAAATTTTGATATGCATTGTTCTAGTTGTTTCTCTCATTGCTATCTTCATAGTATATTGTGCGTGTTCTTAACCTTCAAGTGGTGACCGTTAACTAGATGGTTTCATGAGTCCATCTTGTGGGAGTTAGTAATTGTTAATCAGTTATAAATAATATAAAAAAAGAAACTACAAGTGCTTTCAAATTTTACCAAAAATGAAATCTTAATTCTATTTTAACCAGCTCCGTTATTTTCTATTTGTTCTACTTGCTTTATCGTGCTAGGTATAGATTAGCGTAAGAATCCATCATTCTTGCTTGTACTTTATATTATTAAACTACCAAGATATTAATTTTCTCAATTTTTTATGGAGGATAATCACGGCCTATGTTTGAACTTTTTTTTTTTTTTTGGACATTTTTCTCATGATGTTGCAGTTTGCAAAAAATAGTTTGGTTGTATGAATTGATACTAAATGAGAGTAATTCTGGTTTAAAATAAAATTGTCGCCAAGCTGGCAAAAGAATCTTCTTTAAGACACGTCGAATATTGTGATAAATGGTCCTCCTTTTTAAGACATGGATTACTTGTGACTTCTCTGGGCCCGCATTTATAGGTAACATGGAGCTGTTCCAAAAGTATGTGGACCCAACATCCATTTTGTTGGTTAAAGTATGTAAACTACTTGAACAAGATAAAAATGCATGTTATCTAATTTTATTTCATCTTGTCATGCCATGGTGGAAATGACAACCAGATCCATTTTGATAGTATCAATTAAAGTTCATTGATCGGTTTGGGTTAGTGTGAGCATACTAGAGGGAAGGAAAAGATATCTGTTTACCATACCAAACTAGGACCAAGTTCCATGATTAACATTAGAGTAATATTGGATGAAGTAGGAATATTTGTTTTGCATAGATGGACGTCTAGAGTATTATTGGATGAAGTAAAAAAGATTAGTTTGCATATTAAAAGGTTTGGCCTCTGAAAATTTCCACTTCCCTTTTCTACTAATTATATAAGTGATTTTGATTTTAAATTTTAGATGGCTGGTTGGGCTATTTAATTTGGTTTGGTGATGAGAGAGGAGTTGCGACTGAGGAAAGCTAAGGTGTGTCCTAAAAGATTGGTTGGGTGGGTGGTTGGAAGTGCGTGCGAGTAATTGGGAGATTAGAGAGAACGGTTGGCACTGAGAGGGAGATGTGAGCGAGCAGGCAAGAGATTAAAGAGAGTGATCACTTGAGTGCGTTTTTTTATTGGCTTTACCTTGTGAATTCTCGTTGCCTGCACATTTTGAATTTTCAAATCTCAACCTGGCGTGTGCTTCATATTTTTTAGTGCCATAATTTGAATAGTGCAATGAGCTTTTCCTGGATAATTTTATCATACCAGGCGCATTGTCTTGATCCATTTTGTGAGACAAACGGCAAACAAGTGATTTTCATTATGAGATGTCTTGAATTGTTCTTGTGCAACTTTGAGTTTGTTGTCTACTGTTAATGTCGTATTCATCAAATTAGGTTGTAAAACAAATATGGAGATGAAAATCAGGATAGTATAATGTAATCTTGATTTGTTCTACTTGATTCCTCATTTCTTGCACTTGATCAAGGTCATTTAAGTGGCATGATAATTTCATGCTTGGCTCTCAACTAAAATTGATCGGCCCAATCAGTCTCCAATCACTCATCTTACCACATGTCCGAGTAGACTGTCAAGTGAGTCGTAGCCTGGTTCCAACCACCACATACAATGGCACATTAGGACAGTTTCTCAATTAATATCATCATTGTTTCCACAACCAACAAAATTTTGGCGGACGTGGCAGCCATCACTCACAGTTGTAAAGCTACCTTGGGTCTATAAAAGGGTAGGAGAGAGATTGCAATGGGGAGAGGATTAAGGAATTCTATTTTTTTTAGATCATTAATGCCAATTGCCAAAGCACAAGCCTAATAATAGCCAATCCACCATTAGTCTTTTCAAGGGAAGTGAAAAAATAATAATTGTGTATAACATAATGATCATCAACTATAATAGCCATCCCTGCTTAGTGAAAAGGGTCAATAATATAAAATAACCCAAAAGTAGCAATCCCTTTGAATATGAAAAAAAGAGGAAAGTAAATAAGGTGAATTGCTACATGTAAATATGGAATTAAACGTAAACCCAAGAAGTCTAAATTTTTGCCAAAGCCTATAAATAAACCTAGTGCCAAGGAATCAAATAAATAGAGAATGCGTTCACTCTTATATGCACTTATCATTAGCACATCTAAAATACTTAAAATTTGAAAACTGTATAAATAAATTATCTCAAATTAATAATTTGATTGATGTTTCCGCCAAGTCTAAATACAAATTTACATGAAGTCGTCTAGAAAAAAGGTTTAGTATATTTTTTCTAATTTTATCACCTCGTTTTCTTTATATTCAGTTTGGGCACATGGATAGAGTATTGTTGAAAAAATATATTGCAATTACGGCTTGTGAACAATAGCATAATCATAATCAAGAAAAAAGAAGGTAGAACACAATGGATATTTGTGTGATATTCAATGAGAAATTTTTGAAATTATCATAAAGCATGGACTCTAAAATCAAACATATTACCTTAATTAGCTAGGCTGGGCTTGACAAGAGCCAATCTCTGAAAGAACTTACTTGAGCGGAGTTTTTGCACTATTTTTGGACTTATTACCTTTGATATATGTTCTTACTAGGAGGGGGTAACTATCATCGTGATAAACTACTTAGCACACATGAATAATATGTCATCACTTCAACAATCTTCAAAGGGGTTTAACTCTAGCTGGCCAATATAAAATATGATTTGCATATGTAATCAGGTTTGAAAGATAATTTGCACTTGTTATGTGTGGAATCCGTTGAAGATTTTGCAATGACCATCAATCAAATGATATTATTAGTCATCATTGGGATTTATTTTTAGTAACTATTTAAAATAAATTAAAATTGGAATATTTCTAGTGTGAGCACTGGCTATCATGAGTAGTAGGTAATAGCAGGTTAGGATGTCATTTTTAAACAACAAATTACAACCTAACTCTAATTATCGTGACAGATAAGCTTGGGTGGGTTTAGTCACCACCCATGAGTGAGCCTCAAGTTAACCCTAATTAGTGAAAAGTAACCAAGATTTGTCTAGTTTAAAATCTAATATTAGATTTTCTTCATAGAATTTGGGAACGAAGGTAATGAACTTGGTGGAAACCATTAAAGATGAATAAATATTGCCTGTTTATAAGATATTAAATAGAATGAAGAAAAATTTAAAGATATTGGAGAATATTTGAATTACGGTGTGCTGGAAAAGTTAACAATAACAATGGGTTTGGAGTCGTTGAACTAGCAGTTAAAAAATTATTGGAAGCTGTGTTTTAAAATTGCTGAAGGGCAATAAATTGCACAAGATTTTTGTTACTTCATTGCATAAAGCAGAAAGTGTAGCGATACTTTGACTAACACATGAACATAAATAAATAGCTAGTATAACAACAATAATATTGTGATATTCAACTTTTCAAAAACCAAAAGAATAAAATTATAGGTTTAAATAATGCAGTTGCGAAAGAAATCTTTTGAAATTGATTAATCATCAAGAGATCAAGAGGCGGAGATCGTGTGAAACAGAGAGTGTGAAGATGAGGTGCCGAGTAATGTATAGGTGATATATTGAGAAGTACTCTCGAGAAGAAGCTTTTGAGAGGGAACCTACACAAGCCAATAATAAGAATCGGTCAAAAGCATACAAGAAAACTAATAGGTGGGAGAGTTTGAAGTGGAGAATCTCCAGGGAACTATTAACTTCAGCAAGAGAGAATAAAAAACCAACGAGTGATAATTCAGTCACTATAACAACCATTGAGAAGAGAACATTTATGCCTTTGTTATTATGTGTACATCAAACTAAAACATGAAATTTGACCTGTTATCATTTAAAGCAAAGCTGAGTGGACAAAACAACACAAAGCAATAAAGCTGCATGTCATGCACTTTCTTAGGAGCTTGTGTTTCACTTGGAAGCAATGCGTAGAAGTTAGAACCAATACACTGTTTGTCCCTGCTCCCAAAGTGTGCTTTTTTTACCACTATTGAAAAATGTAATTGTTGAGGTTACTAAGCTTAGTAATAGTGTGATCCAATTTAAAATAATTAATGAGGAGAAAATTATGAATCCCGTCAGTGCTTATACTCCTCTAATTGGATTATAAGATGGTTTAAAAATTAAATTGTGGGAAGAGATGGATCGACTACTTTAATGTATATCTGTTGAAGAAAGGATATTTATCAGAGGAGATTTAAATCAACATATAAGTTCAAGTAGGATAGGCTACCAGGGATTTATGTTGAAATAGGAGATGGAAATGAGATAGGAGAAGCAATTTTAGACTCATAATAGTCTTTTATCTTGTAATTATAAGCAAATACTTCAAACAATGAGAACATTTGCTTACTTTTAAAAGTGGAGTTGCAAAATTATAAATAGATTCTTTTTGAAAGGAATGAAAAATCTTCTTGAAAATATTGCAAATTGTTTCCAGTAGAAAGCTAGGTTATATGATGTATGGTAGTAATTATGAATATATATATCTTAAGCGTATAAAAATAACAATCAAAATAAAAGTGACCCTAGGATATGAAGGTAGAATTTGAAATATATTATTTAGTGAAGTATATAATAGGTTGATCCAATAAATAGAGTAGAATTAGCTTTAAAAAAGGATGCATAAAGGCGTTACTTTAAATCCATCTGAGATGCTTATTGAGATTTGAAGAGTTATAGAGGATATTCTATTGAATTGTTTGACAAATTTTCTTAATAGAATTTTGAAGATTAAGATGATGCCATGTGACTGAAGAAGAAGTATTTTGATATTTATTAACAAAAATGATATTCAATATTATGCTAACTACAGATAAAGCAAACTTACGAGTCATGAAAAATTCCAGGCAATGTTAGCATGTAATGGATTATAGGCTTAGAAAAATTCCATCAAATTTTAAGACCCAATTTGGTTTTATTTTAGATTCTATCATGAAATCAGTGTTTACATTAACAGAATTAATAAAGAAATAGACAACAACAACAACAACAACAACAACAAAGCCTTAATCCCACTACGTGGGGTCGGCTACATGAAATAGACATAAGAAAAAAATTATTTTCATATAGAAGTTTTAGTCTTTGTATGAAGATATATAATTAAGTGCCACATAAATTAATTTGGTTAAAATAGAAATGCACGTATCAAAGATATGTTAACTTAAAAATATATATATGATAAAGCATTAATGAATATTCGAAATATTTGTGGAGTGACTCAATTGTTTCCATTTATAGTTGATTTACTTCAATGATTTTCATTGAGCCCTTATCTTTATGTATTAGTTAAGGAGATGCTTGTAAGTTTTTTTCAAAATGTCATACTTAGGTGCATATTTTTTTGTTAATGCTATAGTTATAATTGGTAAGACATCTTGTGATTAGTGAAAAATTACAACAATAGAAGAAATGTTGTGAACCTTGAGGCCTTGGAAATAGTCGATCAAAGAGTAAGGATATTATATATAATTTTAGTAGATATGTTATTAATAGTAATTATTAAATGTTATTTGAAGAAATGATGATACTTAGGTGTGATAGTTAAATTATTTATAAAATTTTTGGAGATATAGATTATGATATAATATTATAATTAGGCACGTGATATTTTATAGATCTAAAGCTTAGATTATAAAAAATTATTGATATTTAAGTTTTGTATACCCAAAGTAAAAATATTAAGATAGTGCATATCACCATTAGAAAAGACAGTTTAAGGAATGATTATATTGGATGAAATATTGTTATGATATTTATTAATGAGTTGATTAAAAATAGAAGATGATTTGAATATGTTCAACAAAGGTTAGATAGTGTGCATGTCGCATGAACTGGTAAATTTTTGTTAAGAGTATTGAGAAGAAAAATGGGTTTACTTAAGGTTATAGGGATAGTTATTCAAAACGATTTACAAAGTGTATTTTTAACACCTCAAACAAAATTTGACATGAAAAAATGAAAAATGTGAATTTATAATCTTAAATCAAAACAGTTGGGATAAGGCTAATGATAACAATAATGATGATCCAACAAATATCATAAACAGTAACGCAATAAGATTCGATAGTGAAACAAGAACTGGTCATATTTTTCATCTATAGCTTAGCTTGCTCCCTTTATCCCTTTATCCTTTCTTTGCTTGTCTTTCCACGCTAAGAGTAGATTAGTGGTAGCACCCCCATTACCCTGCTATAATTGTTATGACAATTTTACACTTCCTCAGCCGTGTTATCGTATCAACATGCAGATTTCCATTCATAATTCAAGTTGAGGTTTAGAAATGAGTCACTGTCATATAATTATACACCCAACCTACAGTATGTGAAACCTTAACAAAATTTGACCATAAGAGGGGCTTGGGATGGTATTCACAAGGAAGCTTTTATGTGTAAAATTAAAAGATGGGACAGGTCGTTATGAGCTAAAACAGAGAATATTGATCTCCAGCACTTCAGACGGAAGAGATAATGTGATTAGGACCTTATTAAACTCTCATTGAAAGAGTTAACGTATAGAAGCGATTGTGCTGCTGCATTTTGCTGTACGACATGCATGGGCGCCTTTAATGTATTCCCAAAAGAAAAAAGAAGGAAGTAGGCTTACTGTATCTCTACTTAGTTATCCTGCAAGACAACATTATAGAATTAAATCTGATCAACAATTGTATATTAGAATTGTAGTTACTTAGAAGCCAGAACTACAATTATAGAGATTCACTATTAGGCTATTGATCAGGACAAGGCTACCACTGTTACTTTTGATAGCTTGATTAATTTCCCAGAAAAAAATTTATTTTATTATTTATAATTCTTCATTATCTTAAAACCTACATGCATGCAACCAAACAAACAAAAACATTCTTATGAGTAACAAATTCAGGAAATGTTTGTGAAGATTAAGCTTTTGGAGTTTGTTAATAAGCAAAGTTTAACACGCTAGTATTTAGCGCCAAAATCTCAAGTTCGAGTACCAATCTTTACATTTAAGTTTCAACATAGATTATAATCAACCTATCTTGTAATTGCAAGTTAAGTAAGCGTGCATCTTAGGGGGCGGATTCAGGCTCCGTTTGGCGCAGCTTTTCCGCTGCGTCACCATTTTGAAAACGCCGACTCACCGTTTGAAAACTGCGTTTGAGCAGCTTATCTGTAAACGCAGTTAGTTTTTTACATTAAACGCCAGCCGAACCCCGTGGCCCACGTTTCCAGATAAGCTGCTTATCTAGATAAGCACAAGCTGCCCGAAACGCACCCTCAAACATCAAGGTTGATTTAGACCACAATTTTGGAGCTTCAAAATTTGAATTTAGTTGATAATTATTTATACAGATAATTTATTCATCAAGGCTTAGTTTGTCCACGCTCAAACAAAGATTGTTTAAAATATATTCTGTATTCACAAGCTCATATAAAAGTAATAATAGATGATAAAACAAATAAAAGAAAGGAGCTAATATCGTTTTGTTAGTAGAATTCATTATTGGAGTAAAACAAAATTGCAAAAACTAACATTTAATAATAAATAAATAGTATTGATGGTAGACGACATGATTCACTCTAATGAGTGTCATTGTGTAGTCTTTTTGAATAATAAAAATGTGATATTTTAAGTTGATTTCTATCATGATAATGTTCACCATCTTTGTATGATAAATTATAACCAATGTAATTCTATTCTATCGACTTCTCCATATGTTAACATAGCATGTTCGATCAATATTACTAAATGTAACTCATCAATTATTTGTTATTCCATTATATATTTGTTCTTATCATACTATATTTAAGGTGGCTTTTATTAAAGACATGTAGCAGGCATATGTAGTCAAAACCAAAAAATCAAATTAAGGGTCAGTTTGGGGCAGCTTATAAGTGCAGGCGGCGTTTTCAAAACGCTGCAGTATGGTTTGGTTCGCGTTTTTCGTCAGCTTATCTGAAACTGCGTTTGAGTTTTTACACTAAACGCAGGCCGCGGGTTGACTCCCACGGCCGGTCTGCGGGCCACGTTTCAAAATAAACAGCTTATACTGAAATACAAAAACTGTCCCAAAGAGACCCTAAATTGAGCTCACTTAGTTGATTTGATTTTTTTTTTAAACTAATACTCTGAATATTTTGTTTTTGGATTTAGGTTTTTTCTACTGGTTTTAATAATATTAAATCAAAAAATTGGAAAATTGAATAATATAAGGATTAAGAAAATAATTCATTTCAAAAAAAAAAAAAAGATTTTGGTTTAGTTTGCTATTTTTAATTTGAAAGGAATAGTCGGAGATAAAAAAAAGGAATAAAATTTTAATTTAGAAATAACACTATAAAATTTAATTATTTTAATTTTAAATAAAACCAAATATTAAATATTGGTTTGTTCTAATCTATTATATTTATCCAAAATAAAAAATAATAATAAAAGAAAAACTCATTTATGTAAAATTTTGACTCATATATATACATAGAGTAGGAGTAGGACTAAAAGATGAAGAGAGGAAGAGAATTAGGAAAAGAATTTGGACCGAAATGCGGCCACATGCTTCGCTTAATTCACGCTCCACATGCAGTTTAGCTTAATTTACGCTCCATATTTGCGGATTTTACTGCACCTTGTCCATGTGAATCCAGTACTTCCGGCTCCTTCATTATATACGTATAGCAATGAGTACCAAGCTTTATTTCTATTTCCTTTAAAAGATTATTTCCATATATTTTCCATATATATTGTGTATAAATAAATTATATTTAGTTGCTCAGTATCTAACTGCCTTAATTTGTTCAATTTTGAAGACACTATTATTCCATATAATTATAATTTTAATTATATCATTAGTAATAATATATAAGCTACTTAACTTCTAATAACGCCAGTTGCGCCATGCATCAATGGCGCATGTTTTTGAGGACTAATTTCATGAAAGGCCACATGGGGTTTATGTCCTATAACTTGTTTGTTTGCAATTAGTTTCCTCTGCTATGTGCTATGTGCTATGTTTTTCCTTCAAATAAGTCAACAGATTAGACTAATTAATTTCTTTATTTTGCATGTAATTTAGCCCCATGCATGCATCTGATGGCGAAAGAGGCTTTTACAAAATGCTTAAGCTAATTATGTTCACTAAAAAATTAATATTGTGGCTTTATCTCTCCTAAGTAGAAAGCTTTAGCTATAGCTATAGCTATAGAGACAAGTCCTTATAGTTAAATAATAATAATAATAATAATAATAATAAATGTAAAAAGCTTTAGCTTCTAAGATTAGAGAACGTGTTTTCTCCTACGAAAAAGTTCATTGTGTAAAGCTTGCTTGAGCTTTCACAAGTTGATTATAAAAGTAGAATTGTTTTGTTTAAACACTAATTATTTATTTTCATGTGTATTATATTAAATCATACAATAAGATTCATCGTAGATAAAGATAAAAGGCGACAATTTCTTTTAGCGTAAGATGCAAAATGACATTATTCTTAAATTTTTCTAAAAGAAATAATGGTTGAGAGAAAGAATAGAAGCTTAAACTTGTGATCTCTTTGATGGAAATGGAGATATAAGCCATAAGGCTAGAGTTTGGTTCATGTGTAAAGAGGATTTTGTGATCTATATATATGTGTATCTTAACAACATAGGGTTTATTTAACAATAGTATATTATTTTTATAATAGTTTTTGTAGTTTAGGGGCTGTTTGGGATTATTTTTTATTTTTTATTTTTTTTATTTAATTTTGTCTATGTTTTGATTTCAAATATAATATGTTTGGTTATTTGATTAAAGTATGATTGCTTTTAAAAATACCCCTAAAATTTTTTTGAAATTTTTTTTAAAAAATATGTTAATTTATTTTTAGAAATAAAAAATAAAATATATCAATAACATGTTAAATAAATATATTTAAATAAAAATAAAAAAAACAAAATTGATCCCTAAACAAGCCCTTAATTAATGCAAAAATAAATAAATAAATAAAATAAAATTCATAATGAGAAGACTTACGTTACATGTAAAGAAGCCTTTTTGAAATAGACCGTTATTATTATTGCATCAGTCTGACTGTGATCGGTTGAAAGTGGGAAAAGAAAATCTAAACCTTTGTTTTCTTTTTTCTTACAGCTATTATATATATTTGATGAGTGTTATTTTTTAAAAAATTAAATTGACTGCAATGCTTCACTAATTTATAATAATAAAAATTATTAATTAAAAAAATAGAACAAAACTATATATTAATTTATATTTAAATAATATTTTAATATAAATGATAATATTTAAATCTCACCGCAATCCTTAACATTCTACGGTTGCGTAACTAGGGTTGTCAAAGCTACTCTTTATTCGCGAACAGCTCGTCTTCAGCTCACTAAGCAAACATGTCGAACACGAACACATTCTTTTTTTTTTTTTGAAAATAAACAAACCGAACACGAACATTGATGTGTAAATAGCAAATTTGATATTTAAGTGAAAATTTGAAAATTGGATGGAAGAAGGTTATTGATGTGTAAATAGCAAATTTGGGGTGGTCTGTATGTAATTACTCCTACAAAATATATTTTTCCAACCCGAACCCCACATCCTTAAAAAGTCCGAAATTTGGATCATCAAATTAGTCAAACGTATCTCTTAGGAATCATTTGAATATTGCATTATTTCATGCTAGAAATATATTAAAAGGAAAGAATTTTTATTTTTATTTTTTCTTAAATGTCAACGTTAATTTTAAACATTATTTCACAATCAACTTAAATATAGCAAATTTATTTTTATTTACAAAAACAAAAAAAGGATATATTTACACATACATACAAACCACGGTTTCCAGGTATTTATAAAACTAATATTTAAACTTTCATAATTGCATGCATAATATTCAAATGTTTATTATTGTACAAAATATACTTTTTTATCATAGATTTATAGTGTTAGAAACGGCGGAGCCTGGTCCAGTATGCTTGGGTTATTACTTTGCTTTGGAGAGTCACATCTCTTTACAAATAACCACTCATGTTTTCCTCTTTTGTGAAGTGAAACATCTCTTCGTTTTCTCCTGTTCGTGATAAAAGACTTTGAATGACTCACCCAGAAATAGAAGTAGTCACAGTTTTCTTTTTCGGGTTTCCTCAGGATAGAAGGAAGAGAAGTGCAAGAGGTAGTTCCTTGCAGTGAATGAAGAAAAAAGAAGAAGAAGAAAATTGTTCTCTCTTAGCTTCTTCTTGGTGGCTCTGAAATATATATATATATATATATATATATATATATATATATATATATATATATATATATATATATATATATATATATATAAGGCCTTTAAATGCATACTAAGCAATTCTTATGTATTTGCACACCTAATATCTAATTTAATTTGAAAGATTTACATACATCCCACATAATTCCTATGTATTTACATACCAGACACCTAAACTTCAATTTTTACATATACGACACCCTACCTATGCATGAGAGCATATATTTCACTTTTTAAAAAATTAAAATAACTATATTTTTAAAGTGATATGAAAGATTTGAGTGGCATAAACGTAAAAAAGTGAAGTTTATGTATGAGATATGTAAATACATAAGAATTAAGGTGACATACATATAAATGCCCTTTTAATTTTTACATTTTTACATTTAACACTCAATTAAATCCTTCTCATATAACATAAAAAAAACTACTATCATCAACTCTCATAAGTGAGATACAAATACAACTTTTCAACCACAAGTACAATGTCATAAACCAAAAAATCAAAATCTAGGATAGTAGGTAGTGTAGATATGTAAATACACAAGAACTATGTGGTAGATATGTAACTCTTTCATTTTCATAATGCCACCAATCATGGATGATGGAGGTACCAACGGCCAACTATTGTCTCATGCCTCGAGCCCTCACAGCCACCTGCCGGTTCCCCGCAGCTTATCCCGTGAACCCACCAGCTCCCTTCCTTCTCCCTCCAACCTTCCTCTATATAAATGCTCCACCCCTCCTTCCCTCAACAACACTCATATTAATCAACTCACTCCTCCCTAACAAATCAAAAATGAAGTCAAAAATGGCAACCTTGTTCTCCCTCCTCTTCCTTAGCTCATCTTCTTTCTCAGCCGCGTTCGACTACTCTGACGCCCTCAAGAAATCAATACTCTTCTTCGAAGGGCAGAGATCCGGCGAGCTCCCGCCCACCCAACGTCAACAATGGCGGGGCAATTCTGGCCTCTCGGATGGGTCCTCTGCCAATGTATGGCGCTGCATGTGTTGTTTTCAAATATTAGACAGTAGTTTTTTTAACGACCATCATATTTAAATTATTTCAGTTGACAAAAACAGCTTCTCACCACATAAATTTATACAAAAATGACACGAAATCCCAAAGAGACAATTGTGTAGTTAATAAGAATATTTTAGTGCAGATTTCTGATGAATTTTGATGGGAGGTATTTACAGGTGGATTTGGTGGGCGGGTACTACGACGGGGGAGATAATGTGAAGTTTGGATTGCCGATGGCCTTCACCGTGACAATGCTGGCGTGGGGTGTTATTGAGTTCGGCGATGGGATGGCGGGGGAGTTGGGCCATGCGGTGGCGGCGGTGCGGTGGGGAAGTGATTATCTGCTCAAGGCTGCATCTGCTTCTCCCAACGCGCTTTATGTGCAGGTACGTCAAATTATTCATGGATATCAGTTCTCTCGTGACTGCTCAGTCAGCGGCTGAGAGGCCCGTGGAGCATTTCGTCCTGTTTCGAATATAAATTAATAAATATTTATTTTTATAGATTTTACGTATAACATGCATATAAGTCTTTTCTATTACATTATCTAATATATAGCTTTAATAAGAATTTCTTACTAAAATTCTCTGATTCTAAGTGCGGGCGGCCTTTTCAAAACGCCACCGTATTGTTTGGTTTGCGCGTTTCATCAGTTTATCCGAAACTGTGTTTGAGCTTTTATACTAAACGCAGGCCGCAGGTCGACACCTGCAGTCGGCCCGTCTGTCGTGTTTCAGGATAAGCAGCTTATCCTGAAACGCCACAAGCTGCCCCAAACAGACCCAACTAGCTAGTCATGTTGTATATTTTCCCCAATAAACGACTAAAATGGGATCTAATGGTTGTTAATGCACAAATTCTTACATTTAATTCATAATTGTGAGAACATGGTATTTTGGTAAATTTACATACATATCACGCAATTTTTATGTATTTACATATTCATCTAACACCCAAAGTTAACATTTTTATTTATAAAAAATCCTTGCTGAAACAAACAAAAGTTGTATTCCTCTTTTAAGAAGATTACAGTGGTTGCATATTTGATGTTATATTGAAGATTTGAGTGATAAGCTTATAAATATGAATGTTTAGAGGTTAGATATGTAAATTATTTAAGAACTGTGCGGTAAGTATGTAATTAAATGCATGCCTCACCGGTTATTACATTCAACTGAGCAGCAACGAGTCAATAATCCAGACATTGAATAATCAGAATCAAACACGCCAAATTATTCAGATTTTAAAATAAAATCAAAAGAACTTATGTCCCACAAGATCATTGAAGCCAAAGATAGGTTTGTAGCTAGTATGCTTATACTGTACCGCAGGTGGCTGACCCAAACGCGGATCACCACTGCTGGGAGAGACCCGAAGACATGGACACACCTCGGAACGCCTACAAGGTGACAAATCAGAATCCGGGCTCAGATGTTGCGGCCGAGACAGCGGCGGCATTGGCCGCGGCATCCATCGTTTTTCAGCGCTCTGATCCTTCTTACTCTTCCAGACTTCTTCAAACTGCTAGAGAAGTAACAAATGAGCTCGACTAATTAACCACCTGGACTCGTCTCCTTTGTGAATTGCGATCCGATTGTCAAAGTAAGAAATGTTTGTTTGGTTTCAGGTGTTTGATTTTGCGGACAGCTTCAGAGGATCATACAGCGACTCCCTTAATTCGGTGGTGTGTCCTTTCTACTGCTCCTACTCTGGATACCATGTAAGAAACTAAGCAATATTCGCTTTTTTTATTTTTCAATTATCATGTATGACAGCATTTGGCTCAACGATATCTTAATTAAACGAATTATATAATGTTATTTACAATAATACATGCAATTTTTTCTATCCATTCTCTTTATCATAATTTTTTTTAATATTTAAATAACAATATACATTTATTTGAGATTTACATATGATACAATTTTAAAAAGGTATTACTCAATTATATTATCAAATTAAGCAAATGAATTCTATGTATTAAAATTAAGCAAATGATTTACACTATTATATCATGCATTTACATGGTTGATGCATATAGTATGAGCGAGATAGCCTTTTGTGTCAAGGTTAAATGGATATTGAATGGTCTAGTATTGAGTATTTGAGTGTGTCTATGCAATAAAATACTTGCCACCCAATTTCTATATGTTATATACATACCAACCAAGTTCTATGTATTCACATATCTAACGCCTAATTAGCTTTGTTTTTTTATTTTCACACATAAAAACTATCACTGTTTTAGCATCTAGAAAGTGAAAGTGAAATACGCCTATTTATGCGTAGGTAAGGTGAGACATTGGAAAAAATTGAAGTTTAGGTGTTTGATATGTAATTACATATGAATTGATTAGCATGGATGTAAATCTTCCGTACATATATCAGGTGTGTTATGTATTAAAATCCTGATTTATATGTGAATCACACCAAAAAAAAATTGGAGCATAAGTAAAAGAGAGAGAGCAGTGAACAATAATAAACAATAATTCGTGTGTGTTTATTCACATAATGTATTTCATATTTATAAAGGAGGGTGCAATATGATGATGATACATTTTTGTCCCTACTTACACAAGGTATACTTAGTATTTAACCTGTATGAGACCATCACCCAACTGTTCTTTGACTCAGTCTGATTGGCTTCGAGTCGAAAGGACTGATTCGAATGACTATGCTTGATCGACATTGACGGTAGGTTGATCTAGTCTGGCTCTCGACCTTTGATAATCAATGGAGAGACTTTCGGGCGTCCCCGATATGATTGGAGATGTTGAGGGATTGGATCTTGTCTCGGGTCAGCTTCTTCGTGGAGGTTTGCTTAGATACATCTTTATCTCATTTCTGATAATGGTTCAGAGTTGGAACATTGGTCGTCTTTTTGTTCTCCCAGTGGCTTGGTCGGTTTTGGCCTTAACTTTAGCTCGAACGGTTGTATTTTGTAAGATAATTAAATCGGACACGCATTCCCTCGTCGTAGTCTTCTCCTATGGACCGTTAGATATCCTTAGAAGCAGCGCCGACACATTTTTGATATTACGACTGAATAATGTTTAAGAACAGTTGGATAACTCCCTACCTACCCAAAACTCATAAGCTTAATCAAGACCA
>NEWO01000114.1:764063-837233 GCA_003013225.1 Phalaenopsis aphrodite
GTGCCGGCACATTTTTGATATTATGACTGAATAATGTTTAAGAACAGTTGGATAACTCCCTACCTACCCAAAACTCATAAGCTTAATCAAGACCACAAATAATAATAATCGCCACACTTCACATTTCATATAAGATTCTATATATTTTCAAACAATAAATAATAATCTTCTTCAAGCTAAAGTAAAACCTTTGAACCAGGATGAACTTCTTTGGGGAGCAGCATGGCTTCAGCGAGCTTCAGGAAACGGGAATTACATGTCTTACATCCAATCTAACGGCCACGTCTTGGGTGCTGAAGACGATGACTACTCCTTCAGCTGGGACGATAAGCGAGTTGGCACCAAAGTTCTGCTATCTAAGGTCCTTGAATAGCTAGCTTAATTATACATTCTCTAAAAGTTCATTAATTAATTAATTAGTTGATTATTATGTATATAATTATATATATACATATGGCATCCGCAGGCCTTCCTGGAAGAGAAAACTGAAGAGCTGCAGCTTTACAAGGTCCACGCAGACAACTATATTTGTTCCCTAGTGCCGGGATCAAGTAGCTTCCAAGCTCAATACACCCCCGGTACATTTCTTATAAAGTATAGCCACAGAAAGGTTGAAAATTGAATTGCCATAAAGCTTCTGCATGTTTTCATAATTTTTATTTTACAAGTTGTATGGAAGTATGGTTTCTTTCAAAATTTCCATTATATTTTTAGCAATTGGTCAAATTGTGTCATCAATCAAGACAAGTGAGAAGGCAGAACCAATTTTTTAAAAATAATTTTGATCTTAGTCTGGCTGAATTTCCTTTAAGTTTGTAGCTAGGAAAAACAGAAATTACAATAAATAATTATATGATCTAATAGCAATAAATTGTTCAGCTCCCTGATTGCACCACACACCTTCAACAAACACTTCTCTATAGATTAGCTTGGTCACCCACGAATTTAATTATATAATCTAATAGCACTATCTCCTAATTTTAACTTGCAGGGGGTCTCCTCTACAAAGAAACAGGGAGCAATCTACAATACGTAACGTCCACTGCCTTCCTCCTCCTCACATACTCCAAGTACCTCAACGCTGCCGGGGGCTACATCAACTGTGGCTCCGCAACAGTCTCTGCTTCAACCCTCATCTCTCTCGCTAAGAAACAGGTAAAATTTAAACCATACTTACGATCGAAGAACATAGAATCCAACTGCAATTTTTTCTATCGATGGAGCCATCAATTTGAAATATAACATCAAAGTTTCAAAATCTTACCTAAAATACTGATCGAAATTTAAACCACAAAAAAAAACTGATTCAATTGTGTACCAGGTGGATTACATACTGGGCGAGAACCCTGCAGAGTTATCCTACATGGTGGGTTTCGGCAACAAATACCCGCTTCGCGTCCACCATCGCGGATCCTCCATCCCTTGCAAGCGCGCGCACCCGAGCCCTATCTCTTGCAACGATGGATTCCAGTATTTCTACTCTAACGCTCCGAATCCGAATGTCCTGATCGGAGCTATCGTGGGCGGGCCGGATAGCAGAGATGGGTTTGCCGACGACCGGAGCAACTATCAGCAGTCAGAACCGGCCACTTATATCAATGCGCCCATGGTCGGCGCTCTGGCGTTCTTCGCCAGCTACAGCGAGGCTTGAATTGATGCTCGCGTTGTTTCTTGATGCAGAATGGAAAATGGATGCAGGGTGTGGCGTTAACTAGGAGCCCCCCGGCATCCTCCTAAGGAATTTATGTAGTAAGAATTAAGGGAGCACGGTTACGTATGATGTGTTCAGGGATTTCATAAAATTAATTATTAAATATTAGTTAATTCTGTAAATATCAATATTTTGAGTGCTCTTAAAAAAGAAAAACACTTATGCCATCATTCGTGATTAAAACAACTCCAGAGCATAAAAAGTCTATTTAAAACATTACTACATAAAATTAACAAGATTTTCTCATTAAGGGGGACATATTATGCCAATAAACATATATATATATATATATATATGCAATTCAATTATTCAATGTAATAATTCGAATATTAGGTTGATAGTTATAGCTGTCAGTCTCAATAAAGACTGAGAAATCGAAAAACTAAGTTGCAGAAACAGTTGTGAGTTCATATTCTGGTGATCAAAATAGTGTTAAATCTCTCTCAATGGAAGCTACAGTTATTACTTGGGTAGGTTGAGTTACTTGAAGTATTGGCTCATTGGGACCAAACAAGATACATAGATGCAATGATACCAACAATATAAATAATTATTGGCTGCAAATACTGTTAAATTATCTCACTCTTAGTCTAATAAGGGTGGTATCTTCGACCACGGTTTCCATCTCGTGACCTATCGCCGCCATCACCTGAGCCGCCGCCACGCTCGCTCCTTCGGTGTGGGGGCGGAGGCGGTCGCTGGGCTCCAGGCTGCTGCCTGAAAATAAATAAATTAAGAAACAAAAAATTAAAATGGAAGAGTATTTTGGTATCATAATGAAAGAAAGATTTACATAAAAACTTGTCCAAAAAGCAATAAGATCAATGTTTCTTACAGAACATAACCAAGGCGCCCATCTGGAAGAACCATTGGCACCATTCTCATTCCAGCAGGCATAGGACCTCTCCCATATATCATAGGCTGCATGATGAAAAATACAACAGCAGTAAGTAGGAAATAAATAAAAGGTGTATTTTGTTTTAAAAAATAAAGAAAAACATTAAAATTGTCGTCAACTATTTGGAATTTAGTCTCCAAACTCTTTTAATAATATTGGTTGAAATAGTTCCTAATGAGGATTATTTTATCCTCCATTAAAAATTTATGCAGACTGATTTAAAACTTCTATAAACTCTGGGACTACAATTGTCCCATGTAGACAATGAAATGTTAGTGATATTTTCATACGTTTAGAAATGAAATGTTATATAAATAAATATAAATGTATAGGTGTTAGACATGTAACTATATGAGAATTGTGTGGCATGTAAATAAGTCCCCAAAAAAACAATTATTAAAAAAAAACAAAAAACAAACCTGTCTGAATCCAGTTGCACCATATCCACCACTATAAGCTCCATAAGGATCAGAAGGGTAGCCGTAATGAGGAAGTGCAGGATAACTTGGAAGGATTCCAGGCTTATGCTGGCTTTCCAACTTCTTGTCCGTTTGAGGTTTCGCCAGGGAAACCTCTATTGCATTTCCTGTAGTACGTACAAAAGCCACATTAACGTTATTACAAACTCATGGCATAGAAAATGATCTGATGAACTGACCAACAACAGTGCCTGCAGGTGGGTTACTTATCATGAACATAAAACAAGAACAAGAACTCATTTCTTCGGTTTAAGAAAATTACTCCTAAAGAAAAAAATGTCACGCTTACATGCATAGCAACTCAATTCTTATGTATATGCATATCCAGCACCTAAACTTTAGAGCTATGTATGTAATTATCCCTATTAATAAATATCTTGTTGAATCTATGATTTGAGCTACCCAATTCCTATGTATTTGCATTCTAACAACTAAAATTTACTCTTTGCATTCATGCCACCCAAATCTTTCATATCACATCAAAAATACCACTATTTTGACTTTTAGAAAATGGAATATGCCTTTCCATACATAGGTAAGGCGGCCTATAGGTAAAAAATTGAAGTTTAGGTGTAAAATATGTAAATATATAGGAATTGAGTCGTCTGTAACTAAATCTTCCAACACATAAATACAGCTTATTCAGGATGCATGAAAATCACCATCAATGTCATATTTCCCGGTTCCTTTGACTGCCTTCAGAGCACTAGATCTCTCAGCAAAATGAACAAATCCAAAGTCTCTCTTTTGTCCAGCTTTAGCTGGCGGCAGAACAACTTTTGTAATCTCCCCATGCCGTTCAAAAGTTTCCTTCAATTTTTCTGATGTAACACTTTCTGGCAAGTTTTTCACATAGATGGCTTTCACCTGTAAAAACCCAGTTTACCAAAATGATGAAAACTAAAAAAATCCAAATGTCAACTGGAATGTCTATCGCATGTAAAGTTTCTTTTAAGCCACTTAAGTAACAAGGAAAAAAAAAAGACCAAAAAAGCATCAAAGAAACAACATCACAAACAGGAACAATATTTATCTTTCTAATGTCAGAATGGAAATTTTTCATTCAAACATTTCCTATCTTTAATTTAGATTTGTCTGTCATTTTAGAATTAAATTCTGTTGCACTGGTTCAGCTTAGCATGACTATTTGCTTATATCAAATTTCTAAATAAACAAAAGTCATCCAGGCCTTTGCTAACTAAAGTTAAAGATTTGTCGAAACACAAAGTAGTTCTAGATAAATATTAGATTTATAACGGCAATCCCGAGCCATTATTACTTATTATTACTAGTTATTAGCATTTATTCCTTCATTATGTATTTCCTATTTTATTTTGTTGTGTTTTATTTCTTTCATTTATTATGGCGATTGTAATTGGGTTAAAACACCCCGTCTTCTAACAATAAAATTATGTTGATCAAGTCAAAAACCCAACAGTATCAGAGTCATGGTTCTAGCCCTGGAGGTTCCACCCTAGCTACCGGCCACCTGCAGGTCTTCTCATGTAGCATGTCGGAAATCACCATCCAGCCGCAGATCCTTCCTGCCGCTAAACCTTCCCGGCCCTGTGTTCTTCCTACCGATCCTTCCTACCGACAAAGAACTATCTACCCCTTCTTTCTACTGCTAAGCCCAGCAACTCCTCTAGCCAGCCTCCCTACAAAGATTCATCTTCTTTTTTTCAGTCGTTGGACATCCCTCCTGCCAACCTTTCTTATGTCTAAACAATAAAGCATCACATTTGGCTCTGTTGGAAGTATGGCGGATTCATCCACCATTGAACCTCCTACTGACAATGTGCATAAGTCCACCGAAAGATTGTCACAAACTCCTACCCGGAACAACCCAAAATCCTCTAAATCCCTAAAAAATCAAATGAATCAATTGACCAAGCTACTTGGAGCAAATCAATTCTCTGCGAGTATGTTGAGCTCCGACGTCTGACGAGGAACCCTTCCTATGGCTCTCACGTCTCTTCCTCGAATCACATGATTAGGTGCGCTCAAGCTTTCCAAGCTCTGAGAGAAATACTTTCAGAATTGTCAATGGCTCCTATAGTTTCATTGCTGGTAAAGAGTCGGTTGTACTAAAGATAAATCTAACTCTGGAGTCTATTTTACATATTCCTCTGTTGCAATAGAACTTGTTATCTGTCAGCAAGTTGGCGAATGAAATTGACTGGGTTGCTAATTTCTCTTCTGAAGGTTGTGTTTCTCGGGATTGTCGGTCAGGGAGAGAGAGGATGATTGGAACTACTAAAAGATTAGCTTGACTCTGCTACTTCCAAGAGGAGTACGAAGAGTGAGAGCACTTCACTTAGGAGCAGTAGTTTATCTTGAGTGATTGAATCTATTCTGTTATTACATTGTCATTTGAGTCATCCTAGTTTCAAAAACTTAATAAATTTGTATCATTTAATGTTTTCTAATAAAAAACTTTCTAATTTAAATTGTGAGATATGTCAGTTAGTCAAGAATCGTCGAGACCACTGCCCACCCACACACACTTTCCGCTCTTTTCTCTCTCTTTCACAGTGAACCATCTCACACTCCCAGCTACAAAAATAAATGATAATTCCCGACTTTGACTGATGATTACACTCAAATGATGTGGATCGACATTTTAAAAGATAAATCAGAGATTGTTGTCACCTTCCAAAACTTCTACACATTCATTTTAACTCAATTCAAAACTCTATTTCATATCATTTAAACCGACAATAGAAGTAAGTTTTTCAACTCTATTTTAGATGAATTCTTAGTGAGTAAAGGTGTCATCCATGATAGCTCGTGTGTGGAAACTCAACAAAGTGGGGTAATCGAGAGAAAAAATTATCACCTCCTCGAAATTGCTCGCTCCATTATGTTTCAATACAATGTCTCGAAATGGTTGTGGAACGATGTCATTCTTACTTCTACTTATCTCATAAATAGAATCATCTCTAAAATTCTCAAGTTTCGAACCCCCTTAGTTATCCTGATGTCAAGCTTCCCAACCAATCGTATTTTCTTTAGATTAAAACACAAGATTTTTGGTTGCAGAGTCTTTGTTTGGAACACTGTCCTAACTCGGAATAAACTTGATCACAAATCCATAAAATGTATCTTCCTAGGATATTCCGCCACTCAAAAAGGGTATTCGTGCATGATCTTACCACAAACAAAATCTATGAGTGCTAATATATGTTTCTTTGAAAGTGTTTCATACTCCTAGCTAAAACTCAAGTGATGGGTAGCTTGAGTTCTTAGACAATATCCCTTATCCCACCCCTACGGATGTCCCCCCCCCCCAATTGTTCCTACCATTGAGTCCTCTGATCCGTTGAGTGCTCCATATACTCCTCCCACTATATGTGTCTACACTTGGCGCACCAGTCTTAATGCTCATACTCTTGAGTTTGCTACCTCCTTGTAGGAGCTCGACTCCACTCCGGGCGACAACCCTAACACAACCCTCCTCCGAATGAGGTAAGGTACGCAATCAGACATGTTCTCCCTATTCTATGGCAAAATATCTTTCTACAGTTCATCGCCAACCTACAGAGCAATTGCTACTGCTCTGACAAACCATTAGATTTCAACTACAATTGAGGTCGCTTCTCTTGATCCACCATGAAAAACGATAGTAATATAAGAGATGAATGCCCTCTGACATAAGCATAAGTGAGACATCGTTGATCTTCCTAAGGGTAAGAAAGTTATGGGGGTTCTGTGGATTTGCAACACCAAGTTAAACTCAAATGGAACATTTGAATGTAACAATGAATGATTGGTCGCAAAAGGGTACTCATAGATCTATGAAATTGACTTTCAAGAGGCACTCCAATTGCTAAGTTAAACACTATTCGTGTCTTTTTACCTGTTGCAGTGAATCTGGATTGGCATTTATACAGCTAGATGCCAAAAATATGTTCTTAAATGGAAAGCTTACAAAAGAGGTGTACATCTTTCTCACTCCTGGCTTTAACTCTATTGACTCCAGAGGGCAAGCATGCAGACTGAGAAAGTCCATCTATGGGCTAAAGCAGTCCCCAAGGGCTTAGTTCGGCAAGTTCACAAAGGCGTCCATGAGCCACAGTTTTACTTGGGTTCAATCAGATCACACTCTCTTCTTTCTACATTCCTCTAATGGTCAAATAACTATCCTTATTATCTATGTTGAGGATATTACTCTTACAGGTAACGATTTCCCAGCATTGAAATCCTTGAATGATACTCTTGTTACATTCTTTGAAATTAAAAGCTTGGGATCTCTCCGGTACTTCTTAAACATGACAGTGGTTCAATCATATCAGTCCATTTGTCTATCTCAGCGCAAATATGTGATTGATCTATTAACAGAAAACAACTTTCTTTTGTGCAAATCTGTTATTGTTCCTATGGATCCATATAAAAAATTATTAGAAATTCTCAAATATTGTGTCTGTCAACAAGACTAATTATCAGCGCTTTGTGAAGAAACTTATCTATCTCACTCATACTCGCATCGACATATGCCACGTAATTGGTATAATAAGTCAACTTATGCATGGCCCTATGAGCACCATCTTCAAACTGTCCACCAGATTCTCCACCATTTAAGAAGTACACCAGGCTCAGGTTTGTTTTTCTCTCATCACGCCTCTCGGACTATTGTTGTTTACACGGATGCTGATAAGGCCTGATCAGTACATGATCGACATCCACATCAAGTTACTACTCATTAATATGAGGAAACCTTGTACAGTCTATGGTTACCCAGAGTAGTGTTGAAACTGAATTTTGATCCATGTCCATGGGAATCTGTGAAGCTCTCTAGTTACGCATCATGCTACATGAACTTCATATGCCAACTTTTGTCTCGCTGCAGCTATTACATGATAATAAATTCGTCATCTGCATTGCTGACAATTCAATCCAACATGATCGTATCAAACATGTGTAGATTGACAGATGCTTCACTAAAGAAAAAATTGGGTTCAGGGAAATTTGTGTTCCTTTTGTGCCCTCCAACAGTCAACTAGCAGATATCCTCACCAAGAATCTTCTTCGTCCTTCGTTCGATGAAATCAAATCCAAGTTGAACATGACTAACATCTATGTTTCAACTTGAGGGGGGTATTAGATTTATAATGAGAATCCCTAGTCATTTTTACTTATTATTACTTGTTATTAGCTTTTATTCCTCCATTATGTATTTTCTATTTTGTTTTATTTTATTTTATTTCTTTCCTTTATTGTGGCAACTGTAATTGGGTTTAAATACTCCATCTTCTATCAACAAATTATGTTGCTCTACTCAAAATCTCAATAATAAAGATAGCTTAGTACCAGTTACAAATCCAACACCATGAAAACCTTGATTTCATATATTTCACCACTCAAATCAAAAAATGGATCACTAAATTTCTGGAAATCATAATAAATGATGACAAGTACAAACCAAATACATCAAATTAAAAAAAATAGATCATGAGTTCATTTATGGTCTCCAACTTGAGAACTACAGCAATAAGAAGGGGCTTGTCAAGATTAATTTCACTAGAGGCACAATAAATGTCCTTTAACAGTTACAAGGAGTAGCACACATCCAAGGTATTTGTAAAGAAGAGTGGTAAGTGCAATACAAGAGTTATCTAATTTTGGCTCAAAAAATTAAAAATAAGAGACATCGAACAGTGAGCCATAACATTAATAAAAAGGGAAAGTGTTAAAGTGAAAAGGGTATGATGCAAAAAAAAAAAAAAAGTACCAAGAAGAAAATCATCGGGAGAAAGAGAGAAGATGAGATGAGAACAAATAGAAGCCAACAAGTAAAAAAAAAAAGAAAAAAAAAAGGAGTTTAGCAAATATATTTAATCCAATTCATTCAGCCATTTACAAGTTACAAACCTAAATCTCTACTTGTAGAAATACGCTACAATGATAAAACCAATTCTTTGAATTCAAAAATAGAAGCCTATTTAAACTATATTAATCCAAATAATGTAAATTCAAATCTGAGATCATCCTAAAAGGATAATATTTCTAATTAAGAAAATAAACGCATCTAAAATCCTAAGAAATTTAAAAATTATTGAAAATTATTGCAATGATTTCCTTGGGCCAGGGAACTATGCTCCAAAACACTTACATAGAAGCTCATTATGAAAAGTCTAGCCGTCATAATGTAGATCGAGGAAGCATTTCATGAAGATAATTTGAGTATGTGTCATGCACAAATTGAATATAGAAAATAAAATATAAAGACTACAAGCTTGATTGGAACCATGCATCACAAGTAATCTTTAAGATAGCATAGAATATCTCAGTCACATGATAGTGGCAGAAATGAGAAATTGAACTCAATCTACGATAGCAAGAGTAGCATTATAGGAAGCCGAGGCACTAGTATTTCCATCTATAAGATTCAAGAAATATCAATAAAGATTTGTGACTAAGATGAAAAAGGAACTCTAAAAAGGCATCTTGTTCGAGTTTAGCTTCAGTTCTTCTTCAAGCATTATAATTTTTCTTAGCTACTACTAGTAATAAATCATGTTTTTGCTCATTGCATAAATAAGAAGGTAATGGAACTATTTGGCATAAATAAGAAGGTAATGGAATTATTTGGCATTGATAGAGCACTAGGAAATGAAGGGATTGAAGTCTTGAACATACACATGAAATGAGTAAATTTTTTTTTCCTTTTGAGAAAAATTTTACTAGGCCAGAGTTGAATAACCCATAAAAGATATATAGATATACTCGAATTCATTTGAGTGAATCTATTTATCATCAAGAATCTCTAAGCAATATTTTGTTAAATAATATCAAACTAAATTTAAAGCATATACACAACAATGTTCTCCTTCCAAGGGATCCTGGTAATGAACTTCATGAAACATGTCAATTAAAAATGTTGATTACATAACTAATATCAACAATTTAAGAACTCTATATATACATTTTCTTGTTTTCACATAAATTTCTTATATAAAATTTGCATCTTGATCATTCATATATCTTTGTTGAATAGATGTCATGAAATAAAAAAGAGATCCAAAAAGCTTGAGGTGAAATTTTAAGAATATGATGTTAATCAAATGTATTAGCCAGACTATTTGATGCTTTATTTTAAGCCAGTTGTCTATGGAGTGGCAATACAATCACACTTGTACCATAAAAGACACAAAGCACATGACAATATGACGCGACTGCAACGTCGGGTGTGGATGAATACAAAGAAGAGGAAGGTGTGGCTTGCAAGCAAAAGCATAAGCAGTGTAGAGAGATTGACAGCACGTTAGAGAAATCCTAAAGAAATGTCCAAGTAGAGTAGGGCTAGGCGCTTTAAATCCAAACAATGCAGGCAAGAAAGGAAGCAGTCAAGCAAGTGGCAAAAGGTAATAGATTTAGAGATGAAATGCGGGCTTGAGTACAATGATGTAGCAAAAGGTAATAGATTTAGAGATGAAATGCGGGCTTGAGTACAATGATAAACGGGATCTATGCAAAGTACGAACTTAAGGACTTCAGTGACCGAAGCAGCGTGAATACAAGGGGTTTGTATGAATTGCGATATAAATTGTTACAGAAAAAAAGGTGAAAGGGAGATTTTCTGGAGAAAAAGGTTAGCATAAACACTTCACCAATTGAAAAAGTGGCGTGCATTTAGTGCAGCCTTATAAGAGATCCTAATTGATGTCATGCACTTAAACATGGACAATTTATTACAATTTAAACTAAACTTCTTATTTCTCTAATTAATTTTACTTATTATTTAGATAAAGGCAAATCGCATAGAATAATTGTGATGTGAGTTTAAGCAAGATGATAAAGGTAGGCATCTTTAATATTAATCAATGCAAGCAATAAGACTAACAAGAAGATCAAGTAATAGGAGAGATACACAAAAGAGTAGAAGGAAAACAACCATGATCCACCAAGAAGAAAAAGATTTGCGTCTATATTTGATTTAATTCATTATATATGATAAGCACATAAGGAGAAATAATTAGAAAGATAGGCCCTCAGGAAAGGATAAAAATTTGAATTCATATTTAGGACTGTTTAAATTTAAATAAAAACTTACGTATGCCTACAGATTATCTTTTGTTAATTATAATGCCTCATTCCCAAATTTTTTTTCCCAAATTTTTTTAACACGACCTTTAAGAAGAAAGTGGAAACAACTGAAGCTTGTAACCCAATAAATTTACAGCATGCGCCTATAGATTTTGTCTCATGAAATGATGATTCAGCTCTTTCTCCCATTTTGTGTTATTTATGTCATGTAAACTACGATTTTCCTTAGTTTGTGTGGCACCTACAGCATAATTCTTGGCTTCGTCTTTTGTAATTGCTTACTCTGGTCGAGATAAGTTTGGAATTAAAATTTTTAAATGAATTGATTCTTATATTTCTGAAGTGAGTTAATCCTGTGCCAACCAACATACTAGGCCAGGAAAGCAGAACTAAATAGATATTATGAGGTGAGTGATAAGATAACTTTGGCTTGAATAAAATTTCTTTTACCAATTTCCAATCATTTGAGTGCAGCTTGAAGGGTTGAACCCTTCATGTAACGTACAAGTGTAACTTGCTAATTCTGAGAAAATTCCTCTCGGTGAACCTGAGGTGATAACTAGTTTTTCTTCTTGTCATAAACTGACTCTTTTTTTATTTCATCCAAGTCATTAGATATTGGATTATTAGTGCTCTTAATTGGTCCAAATTCGGTAAATAAATCAATTTATGAAAATTATGTTACATCTTCTAGCAATTTTATGTAGTTTTATATAAACACTCAATTTATCAAATTATTTAGCTAATTTCATTATTGGTTTGTTTGTAATTTTAGCATTGCCTATTTATATTTAAAGAAGGTAATTGATCAAATTTCTGCAGCTTTTGAAATTTCATTTTTTGCTGTACTAATTATACACACCATAATAATTACAACAAAACATAGTAGATCAGACAACAAAACATAGTAATCCTATATCAATTAGTATTAAAACTTATAGTTACATCAGCATATCGTTTAAATGTAAGACATATCAATCAGGTAGGTAAAAAATTATTATAACTGATACAAGGTAAATAATATAGCAAAAATATGGTCAACACAAAATAATTAACACAGGGTATAGAATTACTTTCCTAAATTCAATTAAGGACATATTCTTAGGACATTTCTATCGTAAACTAATGATTTGGAAGACTTCTTTCAATATTATTATTTATTCTTAAAAAGTTAAATTTGTTGAAAAAAATTAGATGGGTATGAAAGTTATTTTGACAAGGCACTTCAAATGAAACAAAATTAACAAGGGGTGGCACAGAATATCTTCCGTCTAATGAATATCCAGTTAAATTGCATGATCAACGTCAAAGTTATAAATAAGAACAATCTAACGTATTTAAATATGAAGTAAAATTTACACATTTTAACATTGGATTATTTTGCTACCACTATACATTTCATTCACCAAAAATACTATTCAAAGCTTCATCTAGATATTTGTGTATTAAGGCGTGTTATGAGCATTCAATTAAGATTGTTACACCTGTGAAAATTCCTAAAGATAACTCGATAACAATTCATTTAAGGCCTACTTAAAATACAACAACATAAGAATCAAATATAGCGAACGTTCCACTAAAAAAGAAAATAATAATTTGTGAATATTTGTAAGAAGTTGTTTTAAAGACAACTAATTTTTTACAATATAATATAAATCTATATTTGATGTTAAATTTGAAATTCCGCATACCATGGATTATGTTCAAGACTTCGGATTGGTATTTGGTCAACAGTCAAAATTACAATCTAAAATTAAACTTTATTAAAATATCATATAAAAAACATAATAGCTAATGGAGATTGAACATATGTTTCAATGTGAAGTTGAACCATTCGTGACAATCATAGTTGAGGAATCAAAGGTGCAACAAGAAAATACAACTAATGTATAATTATTCATTAATACATTTTATATGTTCGAGGCCAAGTTAATGTTAACTTTAGTTTTACAACTCAGTTTATACCACATAAATTCATGAGATGAACCTCATGACAAAAAATAAATGACACTAATATTTCAATGGATTTTTTACTATTAAATATCATTAAGAAAATACCTAGAGCATAAAACTACACATGTTCATATAAGCATGCCATAATTGTGTGGTTTGTTTTGTTTGCAATCGGATTAGCACTTCATTTTCACATTATCAGCATCATTTAAGAAACATGTCAATATTTTTAGCATTCCATTATAAATTTCATGTCATTTGGATGATTTGTACGAGTAATTAGCAGAAATTTCACTAGTAATTTTAACAATTACAAGCATGGTGATAAAATCATAATGTTTTTTTTTTATTCAGGAAGGCTTCCATCAAAAGGTTTTAAGAAGTTAAATGGCAAGAAAGTCTACAAATCGAAAAAATAACAAACTTTTGTTGATGTGAATAGGAGGTATTTTATAGAGATAAAATCATAGTGATTTAACTAAATAAGGATTTCGGGCCCGTTTGGGGCCGCTTTTCTCGTGCGGCACACCCCAAACCGCGGCATTTGAAAAGGCGTTTGCGGCCACCCGCCGTGAATTTGATGGAACACAAGGCCGCCCCACAGCCCGCGTTACCGATAAAATATCCAATATTTGCCCCGCAATTCGAAGTCATCCCTACCCGATCTCGCAAAGCTGAAGGAGATTTTTGCCATAGCATCTCAACTCACAAAGCCACCAGCTCCCGAAGGTCTCGCAAATCGACGAACGCCTTCAAAGCATGAAGCCCCCTGCTCACTGCGCTAGTTCTTCCACCGTCGCTTCAAGAACCGAGCCTCCTCTTCTTCCAGATCAACGTAAGTCCGCTTCACTCCCATTCTTCTCCCTCCATAGAAACTTTTCGATATCTGCCTTGTTCTGCTTCTCTTGTTATTTTTCACTCTTAATTTTGTTTTGCATGAATGCGTAGTGGTTGGAGATCAGGTTGGATTATTATTGGGATGTGATTTTGCATAAACTTGTTATGGTGTTATAGCTTGTTTGATGTTGCAATCTTTGCAAAGGAAATAGATAGTGTATGATATGGATTTTGTTTCCCGCATTTGGAAGCAGGAACAGTAATGGGTACTTCATTTTGTGATGTGCATTTACATCTACATTTTTTACATTCTTGATTTTTTAGCGGTAATTAGCATCGGCTTAGGAATGACATGTACTACTTGCAGGCGGAAGGAAAACCATCACCATGAAAAAAGGAAAAATATGTTAAAAGGAAGCATTGAAGAAAGGAAGAATATGTTTACAGGAAGCATTGAACAACATCATTTTACATCATTATACTTCAACATTCGTAGCTATAATGTCAATATTGTCAAGTACTTCATTATTAGCTAACTTGATCTTCTTCAAGAAATAGTTTTTTCTGATTTTCCAGACAAAGCTGTAGTGGTATGCCTGAAAGTATGAAGAAATATGACTGAATAGTCAAATGTTGTTTAATGTTTATTAAACTTCATTAATGGGATTACTTCGGATAGATTTCTATCATCTAAAGCAAACATAAAAATGGTAGTTCATAGTTTATCACTTCAAATTAGTATTTATATTTTCCTAATAGTTTAGCAGTGAAGCAAAACCCAATTCTATAGTTCCCCTAAAGAGAGTTCTATGCAACAAATGTCTTTTAATAACAACATTTGCATCACATCCTTGTTTCCATTTACACATGCAGTAGCTAAACACAGTTGCCTATCGCATGCCGACACTTTCCTTTGCTATGTCACATATGTAGTAGGTAATTATTTGTTATGTTATGTTACATCACTTTCTTTCATTGTAGTAATACAATGGTTAGCAAGAACAAAGAGACTGTCATGCCCGCATCGTAGGAAAAATAAACGAAACTAATATTTGGTGATCTTTCCCCTAAATAAATTGATACGGGAAACAGACCACCTACCTTTTTCAATAAGAAAGAGTGGCAAAATAGTATCAAGAAATTCAAGGAAAGCACGGGCAGAAAATATGACAGGATGCAATTGAAAAACAAGTGAGACCAACTCAAGAATGATTGAAAAATTTGGAAAGAATTGAACGATGAAGTACGAGATTAGGACGGGATCCGGTGAAGCGAATCATTGATGCTACCGAAGAGTGGTGGGCTAAAAGACATGCGGTAATACTTTTACCGAATCATATAATTCAGCCGTTTTTGCTTTAATTTACTAAAAAGTTTCTGTTAAAATTTCTAGAATTAGGCCAAAACTGGAAGATTGGTTGGATCGAATGTTTGGGGGTGTAGTTGTTCATGTAAATATGCATGTGCCCCGGTGAGACAGCATTCGGTGGCACCCAAGAAAACTTGGTTGTTGACCTATCAGTTGATTCAGACGAAGTAACTAGTTCGGACTTCCATGAAGTCCAGTCTACCGGTCGTTCTAAGCATCTGTGAGTGGAGAGAAAGAAGAAAGGTGGAGCTGCTTACCTCCAAAACCATATATCAAATTTGGTAGCTTCTAGCAATGTTGAACCGCATACAGTGACCAAATCCATTCAGCATGTTCAAATCTTGATTGCATATAAGGAGATTTCAGAGGATTTGTCCCTATATTTGTTTGCGATTGAGTTTCATGAAAATCTACCCGCAAAGATTTTTTTCATCTTGATCCCCCAAGATAAAAGGGTAGCATATCTACGATGTTTTATGATCGTCAGGACAATTGAGATTTCTTTTTAATTTGCTACATGATTGGGACTTCTGCTTGTATTTTCTATTATGAGACTTCTAGCTGTATTTTTTTTTGGTACTAACTGAGACTTCTACCGCATAATATTTATAGAACTTCCTTATCTATAATTCAGCATTATAAATTTTTTTAATAAATGAATATTCTTTTTTTGTCTCAGCAAATTCGATTTACACATACATGGATTTAGCAAGAGAGACATAGAAGGAGAGTTGTAGCAATCTACTTTATCTACGAATATTACAAGAAATACATTAAGCGCCCTCCATGCTTGACATCATCATTTATTGAAGACAAATGTTGGGGAGTCACTTGCTGGACACCCGAGATTCAACAACATGTTCCGAATGAAGCAGAAGATATTTATTGATCTTCTGGCAGAGTTTAATAAAAGCCACATATTTCATGGGTCATCGAGGACAACTCAGCGTGAGGTACTTGCGATAACCCTCCATATATTGTCACAGAATGAGTCAATGCGAGGAGCAATGGAATGCTTTCAACCCTCCTCTGAGACAATTAGTAGGTATTTCTTCGTGAGTTTGAAAGCACTTTTGAGTCTGTCCGTGCAAGTCATCAAACCAACCGATCTTACGATTACATTGACTCCTACTGAGATTTCACACGATCCAAGCTACATGTCTTTCTTCAAAGATTGCATATAAGCAATTGATGGAACTCGCGTTAATGCACGGATTATTAATAATGAGAAGATCGCTTTCAACGGGCAGTGCAGATCCCCTAAACAGAATGTCATGGATGTTTGTGCCTTCAACATGTGTTTCACTTTCGCCATGTCTGATTGGGAGGGAAGTGCACATGACAATAGAATTTTCAAACTGCAAAACGGAATGCCCAATACAACTTTCCACATCCACCTCATAATATGCTCGCGCCCTAATAACTTTGTTGATTTAATTAAATCTTTGCAGTAATTATATAATACATTTTAAGTAAATGTATCCTTGATGTTGTATATCTCTTAAAGCGATAGAATCTCAAGCTATTTCCTGATAATAGACATCATATACTGAATTTCGAGCGAGTCAGCAATGTTGCACGGGATAGAAAAGAAATTTTTAAAAAAAGACATTCAACCTTGCGCAGTGTGATTGAGAGGACTTTCAGTGTTCAGAAGAAAAACTGAGTCATACTCTATGATATGTCATCTTACTCATTTCTCAAACAAGTTCGGATTGTCATTGTCAAGATGACCCGCACAACTATATTCTGCGATGATTCCGATTTTATATGACAACACGATGTATGCGGTTATAATTTTATTTTTTCCTTATAATTATTACTTTTCAACGGTGCCAAAAACTTGATCACCAGCAACAGCAAGGCAAAAATTTGACTTTAAAGCAAATAAGAATATAATTATTATATTTAAAAATGGGATACTACGCAAGTTACATACCGTTATCAAGTAATATAGGATTTTTTTTATTAAGCCTCGAATATCGAACCCACAGGACAAAAGACAATATGCAACTAAGATCAGAATAAATTAGATAACAAATTCTGCTTAGAAAAATATTCTTACTCAAACTTTAGATGTTATAATAGTAATGAAAATTTGATTCTTTTTATAATTTTCGTCAAATGAAAATAAAGTAAACAACTAACTAAACTTAATTAGATATTTATAAAATAAAAACAATACAAATAAAATATTTTTCTTTATCCTGAATCAACAAGTACAGTAATTTTATTGTGCAAGTATTCAAATTATGTTGTGTCAAATAGGAGCAATATAATTTTTTACACTTACTAGAGATGCTATAAAGAGCATTGGCTATTTTAAAATTTAAATAATCTTGAAGACGGGTTAGGTATGGAAGATATTAGCTCTCACTCTAGATATTTCATTTCTCCCTCCACTTGGGGGCTAACATGTCGTATCAAAATCTAAAATTATAAACAAAATTGAGGGCTTTAGTTTGTTACTCTAAAGCGCTCTAATTCTACACCCTTCAAAATTTGTTTTCATATTTATTTTCACTCAATCATATGAATTACATTCTCATCCATACAATCTCATGTGATTCTTATCGTTAGTTGACTTAGGCAATGTCATCTCAGATCTTAGATGTTCTCACAACAAATATTAACATCATAATTAGTCAAATCAAGAAATAAATGAAATACAATGTTTAAAATCATCGAAACTTATTCTAACATTAAGATTAATACTTCACACAACTTATGTCCAATACCTAATAACTTATCATTTTAAGAAAAAAATAAAGAAAACAACTCATAATTCATGGAAAAAATACAATCACACTTAAATTTAAAAGTAAAAATCATGCAAACAAACAAGAAGTCTAAATTAAAATCAAATGTAGTCACAAAGATAAAAATTTATCTCAAATCATATCCACCAAACTCTTGAAGTTCCTTTGAATCTATTCCTTCACTTAAATACAAACTACAACTAAAAATAAAAAAGGGGCGGCGATGTGTGTAGACGAGTCTCTCGAATAGAAGAAAAGAGAGTTTTTCAATCCAAGTTTTCTTTTATAATTTTTCAAAAGATGTTTGTCTCTTCAAAATATGTGCACATTCAATGAATCTTTCAAGAGTTGACTCCTTTCAAAAGCCAATTGGATGTATTTTCGTATCCATTAACTATTTCCCATGTTTTCACAAAGGGTTACTTCAAACACCTCTTCAAAAATTCGTTTGAATTCATTGAATCGTCGTGTAACTACTTCTGGCGTTTAGGCGCGACATTCTCGGTTTTACTTGTGCGTAAGTGTGTTCTAAGCACTTAGGCACCACAGTTCTTTTGCACATCTTCATTTTTGCTCGAAATTTGATCATTTTCACTCCTTTCACCATTTTTCATCTATTTGATAGTACTTGAAAAAAAACACACATATATCTTCCATTATAGCGCAATATCTCAAAAATATGGTCTTCCATTATAGCGCAATATCTCAAAAATATGGATAAAAATGTGTACATAAATATTATATATTTTAGGTGTATCAGACAACATCCTTGTTGGAATAACATTGAATTTCGTAGCGCCGAGGAGAATCATGAGCATGTACCTTCAGAAGCATTTGAGTACCAGCATTGGCCTCCATCAGATAAACCTAAACCTTCCATCTCCTCCTTGAATCATGTGTGGTTAGTTTGGATTTATGTTGTAAATCATCTAGAGCATGAAATACATGTCATAGGTTAAGTGTTTAGGGTGGTGCTTATGGTCAGAAAAAAATGATTTGATTCCAACTTATGATTTGTAAAATTTGCCATAGGATGTTTATTTGATTCTTGCAGGTGGTTAGGTTTCATCTAGTGCAATTTTATTTTCCCCAAATCCTGTCAAAATTCTTTTAATATTACTTCACAAAACTGAAAATCACATGGGAGGAGCTCAATAATTTTGGACGAATGTGTAAAGTTGCAGATTTTCCTGATTTTATAATGTGTCTACATGTGTAACACCTGGATTTGATTATATATGTACTGATTTTCTAATTTTTCTATATATGTGTGCAGATTTTCTGATTTTAAATTATATTTACATACATACTACCTTACATATGCATGGAATTATGTATTTTATTTTTCTTAAGTTAAAATAGTGGTGTCTTTTGTTGATGTCCTTTGAAAGATTTGGGTGTTATAAATGTAAGAGTTAAATTTTAGGTGTTAAATATGTTAATACATAAGAGTTGGGTGGTATGTGTGAAAATGCTCCTTTAGTTTTTTGTAATTTTAAAAGTTTCAGCCGAATGAACCTTTGCTCGTTAAAAATATGCAATTTATGAGGAAACTAAATGAAAGTGAAGGATGAATTCCTGAAATGTAAATGCTTGGAACCTGATTATTTAATTTTCAAAACGTTGAAAATTTTGGGTTGCTAGTGTCTTGAAATTTGACCTTCAAAAATGTTGCTTGGTTAAAAACTGCTTATAAGAATGATTCTTTGGTCTTTATATTGTTGCTTTGCCTGAAAAAACATCTTGCCACCCTTTGAAATTATTTTATATTGTTTTTTTTTATCTGTTACTTTTCTTTTGTCCTCTCAAAGTCTATTGAAGTTTTTGATGAAATAATTATAACATCAAGAAGCATTTGTTTGTTGTTCATATGCACTACACGCTTGGAAGTAATAGATTTTATTTCACTGCTTTCAGGAAAGATGAACTTTAGAAATACAGGGACGTCCCGAAGATTATTATGCTACTGGAAACTAGAGACTTCCTTTCTGAGGTCATGTCAGGCCCACAGCTACGGCCGATACTTTTACATATACCCGGGAAGGCTTACAAAACAGTGCAACTTCTTCTGATTGGCTGACAGTTAGGTTGATTCCACTGCTAGAAGTGATTACAAACTTATAGCATCGTTGGAGGACATTTTAGGATGATACATCTATCGCCTTAATGTTAAAAACAACATCATCATTATTTTGCTTGTAATTTTATTATTTGTTTTTATTTCCTAGCACTTTTAGTACTCACTGCTAAGTGAGTGGTGTATCAGAACTTTTGTTGTGTTTTGAAATAAATTTATGCTTCCGAAATATAAAATATATTAGTGTCACATTTCTGTTACAAAAAAAAAATTACTAAACAGAGGCAAACTGATAATTTTTTTCAGAAACAGTTGTTCCACAGTTATTTTCACACTGCTGCAACAAATAGACAGTCAGCATACCTACATTAGTTTTCTAGCAGCATCTTCCTGGAACAATGCAACTGTGTCAAACAGACATCAAAAGGCCTCAGAAATTTAAATAAATGCTAAGAAGGTATGGTCAATTAAAATTTTGCAATACACAAAAAATTATGGTATAAATCCTATTTTCAAAGTGCATGATTCAATCTTACTTCATGAACATGTTGACAATTATTTTCTCAAATTACTCTTCTCATATCTTCTTGTCAACCTATATCAAATCCTCCACTGAAAAATTTAATAAAACTCCCTGAAGCTATTCAAGACGATGAAATTATTTTTACCATTAATGTTGTGTATTACAACGACAAGTATAGCATTGACATGAAGAATTACCTTGTAGAATGCACCAAGTTTATGTTCAAATTTATTTTATAAATATCAGAAGTCCAATTTATATAAGTCAACTTTCTTTCAAGCCAAACGGATTGATCTCACTTTGTGATTTTGTGGGTTTTAGGTTGTGGCTACTGTAAAAATTCACTCGAAAAATGCTTTAAACAGTGGAATTTGGACTTACTCCATCTATAGATGTTGTTTCCTAAAATTTAGGACTCAAACACTTATCTTACACCGGCGGCTAAGAGCAGTTTAGTAATCTATTATTTAATATTGTGGGTTATGAATAGGGTTTAATATATTTAAGATATTAGTTATGCATGACATTTTAGTCTTGAGTTTTAGGTTTAGGGGGTTGGGAGAGATTGCCTACCTCTTGAATAGTATGTGTTGGGAGAGATAACCTACCTCTCGAAATTGTAGATGTTTTTTATGTATTCGTGTTGTGTTATTTTGTATTAGTGAAAAAAAATAATTGCTTGCCCTAATTTAAGTGGAATAATCATCTTGGTTCGTAAAAAATGGTATCAAAGCATGATTCTGGGAAGCCAACATCAGGATCGCGGCATACAAGTTGATGGATCGAGTTCGACGCCTACGACATCCTTCGTATCATAGCTTGTGATACAGTCTTGATTCACAAAAATTTGGGAAGATGCGACGGCATCATTGTGTATAGTAAATGGCGTGACCAACACAGTCATGATAAGAGCTTGTTGGGACGACAGGATCACAATAGAAAGAACTTGCTGGGAAGTGGATCGTGGTCACAATACAATAGCTGGATTGCAACGAGTCAGTCGTGATATCCAAGAAGTCCATGACGGATTTGTCGTGCCCTAGTGACTGAACCTCTCGTGATTTGAGAAGCAGAGGACAGAATAGTGGGGTCGAGATTCAAGCAAGCTGTAAAGCCAATGATAGGATCACGATGTAAAGGAGTTTTGTCTTCATGATCGCAAACCATCGGGAGAGTAATGGTAGTCAAGTAAATAGATGTACTGAAAAAGAAATTATAAAGAGAGAAGACTCACATCAAAGTTGAAATATACGAGTGTTTCTCATCACTAAAGGGGCAGTTGTCATCCAAGGAGGGGAGGTTCACTGCCCTGAAGAAATGATGAAGATCGTGAAATTTCACACAAAATTGCCAGTTATGAGATCGAGACGGATGTAGGCAGCAACACTTGAAGAAATAGGATGACATTCAGAAGGCTACAACAAACAGAAGCAGGTAGGTTCAAGCGATGAAGTCATACGCAGATTCAAGCAGCAGCATCTACAGGGAATTGTACGACATCTGATAATTGGGAACGAGAAAAAGCATATGGAACAGAATGGTGTGTGATCTAGGCTAGAGAAGACCAATTTGAAGGATTTCAGCATGTAACAGAAAACTAAGGTGGGTGAGACACCAACACAGAATTGCATGCAATCGCGTCAATGTCTTTTGCTACGGCAACCTTCCAAGCAGAAGGCTATTTAAAAGTAATGATGGGAACGAGACAAGTAGAGAAAAGCGGAGGAGAGTGTAAGGGATTGATTTTGACACAGCAAAATATCTACAAGAGAGACAAGATGATGGTGCTTCCGAATGACACCAATTTGTGCAAGATTTTAGTAAAGCTCAAGACCAAGGCGAAGTAAATTCAAACTGTAGGGTTGCGATTCTGGATCGAGTTGCATAGCATAGAAAAAATATGTGATACAAAGTTAGCAAAGATTATGATGATCAATGAGCTACTGAAGGAATTGTTTGGCGTTGCAATATTCTCCAGAATAGTATATGTTCCAAAGATAACCAACGATGGACTGTGAAGGAAGACATGAACTAACTTATAGCGCTAAGAGTCACTATGAGATAGTTTAATTTTTCCACAAATTTCATATATCGTTCAGAATCATTAGAAGGCTCTCTATCCTTGGTAAGTTGTTGGTTAGTAAGCATCCAAGTGCTACATGGAAATAAAACCTAGTAGGATATCTTATTCTGTAAAACAGTAGAAAGCATCTGATTTTCTCACTAATTTTCTATATCATCGGGATCATTAAAAGGCACTCTATCTTCAGTAGACGTTGGTTAGAAAACATCGGAGTACTGCATGGAAATAAAACTTAGGGTGTCTTGTTCTGTAAAACAGTAGAAAACATCTAATTGATAAAAAAAAAATGAGTGCATCAACCTAGAACTATTTGGACACGTTAGTTTGAAAGAAAAGAGTACAAATAGTCTCAAAAAGATCTCTATTTTACTTTTCAAGATGTAAACAAGATGACCAGTAAAACATCCCATTTTGTGTCAGTATGTCCGAAAAAAATGCATAAAAATATTCTTTAGCATTCTCACTTCCCAAAATCTTAACAAAAAAAAATTGAATTGAATATTAATTTATGCATGAAATAATTTAAAATATGATAGTAACTAAGCGCGAGATTTCAGAAAGTAAAGCGAAGTCATACAAGAAAAGGCATCCACAAAAATTGACAAAATTTCAAAAATTATTAGATAAAATAAGACAAGATCTCCATGAATCAGAATGAACCAACTCAAAAGTATAACTAACTCTTTTATTAATTTTGGTAACAAAAAAATAAATGATAATATTTAACAAATTGACACGACTTACAATCTAAAAATGATAATTTCTAACTAAGGGTGTGACTTTTTTTGTCTTCGTAGTCATGGATGTCGTAATCGACAATGGATCTCAAAGGAGATAAAGTGCTTGAATAGCCTATAGTTCGAGGTAGTTTGTTATCCATAAGGTATAGAACCCACCCACCCCCAACAAATTCACGTCCTTTACCACGTCAGTCAAAAGATCCTGAACCATATTGTGGTCATGGAAGAATAAGATAAAACAATTGCAAACACTGTCATGGATTAATTTATCTCAAGTCACTCATGCGGCTTAAGTGTTTTTTCCTTAATACTAAATCAGTCCAACCCTCACAACACTTAGACTTGTAAGCACAAAACACTCTAGGAAGAATACTATAGAGAAGTATTGGAGAAAGAAACACTTCACTAAAAAAGAGTGATTACAACACTTGAACACTTGGGGATCTTCAATGGATCCAAATGAGGGGACTTCGATTTATAATCCCCAAGCCTAAGAGAACTTTCTAGATTACATTAGAATATAATGTCTCCTAGATAGTTCTACACTGTTCTTTACATATACATGCTTCTAGAGCTTTCCAGAATATTCTCGAGTTCTCTTGAAGCTTGCGTCTTTCAACAGATTTCTAGAATTATGTGGAATCATCTAAAATTCCTTGAAACATTCTCTTTCTTTCAATTTTTTTTTCTAGAATGCCATGGAACATTCTAGAGCCTCTTGGATTGCTCTCTATAATATGATCTTCTCTAGAATCTTCTTTTCTCATGGTTAGCTTGTCAAATATTCTTAAAGACGTCGGAGTTGACACTCTGCCCAACTTAAGCTTGCAATTGCCTCATTGCGACATGCAATTGGCTCTGATACCAATTGTCACGGTCTAACATAACAAGTCACCAATGCAACTTTAGTGCTCTTCTATAGCACTAATTTTGTTTGACCCTCATAACGTTTGGACTTGTAAGCACAAAATACTCTAGAAAGAAGAGTATGGAGAAGTATTGGAGCAATAAACTTCACGAAGAAAGAATGATTGCAACACTTGAATGTTTGCGACTTTTGGATATTTCTTGGATGGATCCAAATGAGGGAGAGGGACAATTTATTCTTACCCTCATCCCCAAGCCTAAAGGAACTTTGATTACATTAGAATATAATATCTTCTAGATAATTCTACAATATTCTTTATATATATATATATATATATATATATATAATATGCTTCTAGAAATTTCCATAATATTCTAAAGTTCTCTTGAAGCTTGCTTCTTACAGCATATTTCTGGAATTACGTAGATCATTTTAGAATTCCTTAGAATATTCTCCTTTCTAGTTTTTTTAGAATGTCGTGGAATCTTCTAGTCCCTTGGATTGGTCTTCTCTAGCATTTTCCTTTCTCATGATTAGTTTGTCAACTATTCTTGAAGATGACGGAATGTAGCATCGTGTAATATTGCTAACAAAGACAATATTAAAAGAAAATTAAGGTAAACTAAGAATAAACATTAAAGGTAATGTAAATGTAACATTAATGATGTCAAAACGAAAAATATTAGAGGTAGACCCATCATTTAAGGTTAAGAAAGAAAGATATTTATGAAATGTGAATGAATTTTGGATTACTTGTCATATGATCTGTAGCACAAAAATTAATGACTCATTGCATGGAAGACAGAAAAAGAAGAGCATCATTATTACCTGACTCAGCAAGGATAGTTATAGAGGGAGATTGCTTGAATGCTCCCTGAAATTGAATGAATTTGGTATATTCATCTGCAGAAATGGAGAGTCCAACTTTGAGAGGCCTCATTAACGGAGACAAAAATGCACTAGAACCCTTCTAATTCTTTTTAGCAACGTATGACATGTTCTCTTCATATGACCAAGTTCATGATAGTAGTAACAAACTACCCCAAAGCCTTGATTTCCAAAATTTGTACCTTCAGTTTCATAATTGCCAGAGACCAGGTTTACTGATGTTTCTATTTTTCCAGCTAGCAAGAATACTAGGTTTTTGTACAGATAAAGTCTGAGAACTCAGAATAGTATGCAGCACACTAATATAAGCTTCCCTCAAAATAGTATGCAGCACACTAAATAAGAATTAGAAGGGTTGAAGTGAACTCAGAATAGTATGCAGCACACTAAATAAGTCCTGTGATTTGAAACATACATACTAAGAGTTGAAGCCAGCTAGAAAACTCATAATAGTCATTTGTTCTATTTGAGTTTGATGAATCCAGACATCGATACTAAAGGGCAATAGTTAATTCAATTCTTCATAATCATGTTTAAAGTGAATGTAATAAATGTTAAGTTATTGATCATTTTGTTCAGCTCGATTGAACTCCTTGCATATATCAAAGATTCAAGAAATATTTTCTCCCACAAAACACAAATGTCAACTCCTCCATCGCATCTTTAACATAGTCACAATAATATGACTATATTGATCTAGTTCGACAGAGTTTAATATTTATATCAACAACAGGTATCAACTCTCATCCACTTAGAATAATTTAGGTTAGTCTTAGCTTGTGGATTATCAATGAGGAGACTCTTTTGAGAAATATTTATTGAGTATTAAAATTTTATTCCAATAAAAATAATTGACGTCATTTAATTATCACAACATATTTTTGATCCCCAACCAAGATTATGATGAAATATTCAAGGATACTGAATCAGTACAAAAGGATGAGACAAATAATATCAAGCCATAAGAGAAATGAATCGACGAATAGTTCAACGATGATCAAAGACAAACAAACACAAATCACGTTAGCAAAGTCAGCAAATCAGACGAACAAACAGCTGATGATGTCAACCAATGCAGTGAAGCCAACAAAGCCAAACGAATCAGCCAACAAAGTTGACCTAAGTACACAAAGTTGAACAAGGTAGATGACGTCGATTAGGATGAAGAAGAAACATACTGAAGTAGACGAAATTGATCAGAATGAAGACGAAGCATAACGAAATAGACCTCACCTATCAATGTAGATAAAGCGGATGAAGAAAGGCAACGTAGAAAAAGTCGAACAACGAAAGATATAGTAATCCCATCGCAAAATAAAGGCTAAGCAACCAAAGTCAAACGGAGCAAACGACGTCATGTGTATCTATGATACCATGTGAAGGAAGACTTATTTTCTCTCTTATTCACCAATTGAAAATATATGTTACACATTGATATACACTCCAATCTCTAAAGATTAAAAATATCTCTAATAAAAGAAAGATCATGTAATTAGATCTTCTCTAATTAGGTTATTTATGCGTTACATTTCCTACAATCAAGCTTCCTAATATACAACCATCAGATCTATTGCATTCCATAACAACCATGTATTTAGAATACCTCTGAATTATCTATTAGATTAAAAATATCTCTAATAAAAGAAAGATCATGTAATTAGATCTTCTCTAATTAGGTTATTTATGCGTTACATTTCCTACAATCAAGCTTCCTAATATACAACCATCAGATCTATTGCATTCCATAACAACCATGTATTTAGAATACCTCTGAATTATCTATTACATTCCATAACAACCATGTATTTAGAATACCTCTGAATTCAAAATATTTGAGAACAAACAACACCTCAAAAACATGCAATGCAAGAAACATTTAGAAACATCAGCAAAGAAAGCCCAAGTCCGATTAAACAAAAACCTCATCCAACAGCCTGTTTGAAAAACAACTTTAAGTGGTTGATGAGATCAATAAAAGAAAATCAAAAAAAAGGCATAAAGTTGTTAGTATATCTCTCTTCAGTGCATCATTGAAGTCCACACAAAGAAATCAAATTCCAATCTAATATTGTTTTCATAAGGATAATAAATAGTAGTGAGAGCAAAGTTCACCAACATCAAGCATAAATTAAAGTTCATAAAAATAAAATATTTATAAATGACCAAGTTGATTTAAAGTGAAAAAAAATCAGGTGAGGTGGTCATATGTTCTATGATTTTTGAATGGCAGGAATGAAAATTTTAGGATTATTTAGCATTGTTTCTTTAGGAATGAAAAAATCGGGCGCATTAGATAGTTCATATGTTCTACACAATTGCCTTTAAATTTCATCAAGTGGAAAACCTGCATTATTTCAAGGATTGTTTAATTGAAGTTTATTTTTGATAATACAATGTAAAGTAATGCTGTGATTTCTTACTTCCAAAGGTTGTTTGGTTGGCTATAGAGTTAATACAGGGAAGCTGTTTCTCTATTTGGATGGTTGACTAAAAAGACGAGTACAAATGCCTATGAATTATAAACCCTAATGCTAAACTCCCCAAGAACGTAAGCAAGAAAATGAGAAAAATTAAAGTGATGCAGCCAATGTCATATAATATAGTGTCAACACAAGAGAGGTGGTTAGGAAGAACCGTCGCAATAAGAAACAACTCAAATCAATACAACATTGTTGCAAGAGGCGACATCTTGGGATAAGTATCACAACGAGTGAGGTGGTCAAAAGAAAGTATCACAAGAAAGACAAAGCATGAAAACTGATTGGAGGCTTGCGAAAATTGCTTTGCAATAAGCTTTTATTTGCTAGATTTGGCAAATTTGAAAAGCACCAAATAGAGCTATCTATGGAGTCACTTACCAAAGAACCTAAAAATTAAAATCATGTAATCATTTTAGTTTACGGTTGTAATACTTGCAAGCAAATAGACCCATAGTGCTTTTTCTAATGTAGCCAATAGCATTGTCACAAGATATATCCCCTCAAATTATAAGCTTTTAAGAACAACATTACCTCAACATAGCCTCTTTTTAACTTTATGGGTACCATAGAATCTTGGTTTATGTTTAAAGGCCATCAAATGTGATGTTGCGCATAAAAAAATAAAATTTACATTTCAAATCATATCCAAGAGGTGATCATGATGGTCGATTCAAATTAAGTGGTTAAGTAATCAGCAACAAAGCAACATTATGTAAGGCTGCAAGAACACTAATTAAGGCCCATTAACCTTTTCTTTTACTCATTGTATTGCTCACACATAGAAATTTGAAAGAAGGTGAGGATAATGAATATTTTATAAAGAATAGGGTTAGATAACTAACATTTTATAGGTTGCAATCATCACAAAGAACTTCATCATAACAAGGCTTTTGGTGTTCAACTAATTTCGGAAGCTCAGATGCTTGTTGTAGGAAAGACTCAATTTGCATCAATACTTATCATGCTTAGAATATTAAAAAACATAAAGGCCTACAAAACATAATGACAAGAGAAACATGCATCGAAAAGACTGTATGAATAAGATCCCAAGTTGATATTAAATGATACAAATAAGACACTAGATAATTTTTCATGAGGCAAATAGATAGTATTTTCTTTATAGAGCCTACATATTGAATGTTAATATTAAATGATACAAATAAGCCTTTTCTACACCTTGTGTATTCCATATGGGATTGTAAAATTGAAACAGAAAAGAGAATAACGAAAAGTCAACATTTTGTAACATGGTGTACAACAAAACTTCAAAATGCTGGAATAAAAGCATCATTATCTTCATTGATTAGAGTTGATCTTTGTTTATCAACTATCAATAGTTAAAGAATTTAATTATTAGATGAATTTTTGGATAGGTTTTATAATCATTCTTGGCTAACTGACTCCAAATTGTGTTGGTCCACATGAATCTATGCAAATCTCAAATGAGAAGAAAATTCAAATGAAAATATCAAATGAAGAGCCATTTTCCAAGTTCTGCATTTGAAGTGTGCTAATTTCTTTGCAGGCGGTGGTTGTTTTGCAAAACATTACACATAACTAATGTGGGCTTGGTAGACCGAGAGACTGGAAAACTTATCATTGTCTCACAATCATAAAGCTTGGCTTCTAAACCATTCACCGCATTTTATGTGAATGACATTGTAAATACATACTTTTTACAACAAATTTTCCCGAGAGGAACATCTCACCTCTGCACACCATTCTTTGCCTTCCATCTAGAAAGAGCTTAGAAAATTATTAGACATTTGTGGGGACTTAAACAATGCAATGAATGGTATTGAAATGTTTGGAGTAGCAAATCTCTCACCATTGATGAGCCGAATCTACAAACTATGTTTTATTTTTTATGATGGTTATTGAAGAGGATATTGGTGTATATAGCAACGATAATCGCAATGTTGAATGTGTTAGATTAAATTGGTGAAACATCAATACCTTCAAATTTTCTGCGATTAGTTTAAAGATTATATCTTTTAAAAAAAAAATTGAAAACAATATATAATCATTAATGCTAATGGTATTGTGGTGTTCATATTCAAATACACCTAATAAATATAAAAAGATGCAATTGTAGTTAAATTATAGCTAATTTTCTTTTGGTAATCCTCAAGCTTTTAAATCAATATATATGATATTATATTTAAGGCTGTCAAAATGGCTCGTTGTTCGCGAACAGCTCGTGTTCGGCTAGTTAAGAAACTCGTGTGCAGCTCGTTCACTAAGTTAACGAGTCAAACGCAAACAAAGATTTGCTCATGTTTGGCCCGTTTTTGCTCGAAATACTACTCGTCAATTATATATATATATATATATATATATATATATATATATATATATATATAAACAAAATAGCATAAAAAATTATTAAATTATATTCAAAAAATGTTTTAAAATATCAACAATAATTTTTAAATAATGTCCCAACACTTAACAGCTTATAATTACGTGATTAGGGTTGTCAAAACGACTCTTTGTTCGTGAACAACTCGTGTTCGGCTCGTTAAGTAAATAAGCCGAACACAAACACACTTTTTAAACTTGAAATATAAACAAGGTTCAGCTCGTGTTCGGCTCGTTTACTCCCCTAATTATATTTCATTGTTTATGCTCTTTAATAAAATATAATGATATCAAGAGCTCTAATTACACATTTTATATAAATAATTTATAAGGAAATGCATGTATTGTATCATATTTCTAAAGGTTGTCATCACATTATTTGTCCTCCATTCCCTAACAATTATATATCTTAGGATCAATGTAGAGCAGAAGACGTAAACATGCTTACATGCAAATAAACAATAAAAACTTAAATAAATGCAAATATTAAGTCATAGGAGTCCAAACATTAAGTTAAAGCAAAATATGCATGCCGACCTAAAACAAAATAGATCAAAATGGAGAGTGAAACTAAACATAAATCTAAACGCATGACTCAAACCTATGATACACAGTAATATGAGTTCAACCTGTATTAAATAAATCATTTTGTAAACCCAAATAAAAGTTATATTTAAAATGATTATGAATTAAAGTCTTGTATCTGCTTATCATAATTTATTATTATAACTGTTGGATTCTCTTATAAAAAGAAAGGCCAAAAGGTATGGCATTGATTGTTTTAGAACTAATTTAGTTTCATGTCTGAAATATCTATAATGAAAGTGATTTATGTCAAGACAATTAATGAAAAAATCTAGAGAGAGCAATGAAATGATTTTTCTTCTTTAAGATAGTGAATCATATGCAGGTCAAACTATGAAACCTAGAGCCCTTTACCACGTGGATATAGCATCGTTCGTAATAAAACAAAGAAATGATCGTCATATTACTTAATAAAGAATGCATAAATTTATCTATTAAATATATAACGAAGCTATTAAGATTATTTATGATAGAGCATTGACTAGTACATACTTGCCAATGACAAATAGTACATCACAGTTCAAGTTAACTATGAAGCTATACAGCATAAAGCATGACAGAGTACACGCTATTTTAACAATAAAACTCCTCATTTTAAACATGATATGAATTAAAATGCAGCTCAATATGACATATTAGATTTAAAAAATAAATTATTCATGATACTAAAATATATAAACAATAAAATTGATGTCCAGGCGCAAGTACACAACTACTTAAAATTCAAAGAACTATTTTTTTTTTTTTTGCAAATCGAATATTTTCTTTAAAACAATAAACTAATCACCTTGAGAATAATCATCATAAGTCAAAATAGCCTCATCTCTTTCTTCATAAACATCATCATTATCTCTAACATCATACTTCTATTCCACATAGCATGCTCAATTGAAAGAGGGTTAATCTTAAATGAGGATTCATTCTCTTTTTCTTTAGATTAAACTCAAATATTGTGTAGTTTCTTTCGTCAACAAAACCAGCTTATACAAAGATTACATATTTTCATGTTGAATCTTTCCTTTTGAACTATTTTTATATTTTTTAATATCTATAATAGATAACTAATAATATAAATAATACAAGGGCAAAAAAAAAGCGCATTGTACATGGAAAATTGGATAATTATGCATAATATATTATTATTACAAGAAAATTTAATTTGTAGAGAAAAATGTAGGCTTGCATCTTCCAAGAAATTAACTCAAATTCTAAAGCATGCATTTTTAAACTAACTGCAAGACATACTTTTTTTTGCATGGTTTTTTTTTCTAAATTATAAAACAGCAAACAAAATACAACTATAAATAGTGCAAAGAAATTGTGCCTAGGGCATGCAAGCCAATAGTTAAAGCCTTTGTACAAGGGCGTCAAGAACAAGCCCTTCTTCCCCTTCGTTGAAACCTTAAAAAACTTTGTGCATTGAAAGCGAGAGTGGTGTTGCTCGTGTGTCAAAAGTAAAAGGAGTTGCACATGTCAAAGTTAAGATTTATAGTCCTCACTGAGAGGCCTCGCATCAGTATGTGTTGAAGGTAAGTGGTAAAACTGAAAGTAATTTGTATGTTAAAGGCATAAGTTGCATGTGTGTATGTCAAAGGCAAGACTAAGGACCACATGAACTATCAAAGACTAAGAGCCTCGACATTTGAGTATTAAAGCAATGAGCAAATGTGTAGGCCGTGTAGTTACGCAGATCTAATAAATCACACATTAAAAATAGGGAAACTAAACAAATTATAACATTAAATTTAAACCTCTAATTCATCAAAATTATAGCACATCCCAACCAATTCCTAAGTATTTACATATCTAATACCAAAAAATACTTTTTACATTTATACAGCCCAAACCATTCATATCAAAAAAATACAACAATTTAAATTAAAAAAATTAAAATACACTTTTTTTATGCATATGTGAAGTGCCATACATTAAGGAATTTGAAGTTCAGGTGTCAGACATGTAAATACAAAGGAATTGAGTGGCATGTATGTAAATCTTCCAAAATTATAATAGCACGAGCTACAAGGCCTATAGTCTATAGCCCGCACATGACGCACGTACACTCACAAATTTACCCCCCTGCCTTACCAAGCAAATGGCATGAGATGCACCGGACTGCGCTATGAGCCATGGTGCACACTGTTTGAAACTATTAACACCAATGGACTATTATTGTTGGGTAACCTAGGAGTTATCAATTTGTAGGTTTAAGAAAACAGTCGACAGTTTTTTTCTTTTTATATTGATTATGAAAAGAAGCATAAAAATATATATTCAAAAGAAAGTTGTGTGAATTACAATTTTATTGACTTAAATAAGTGAAAAATTAAAATTAGAAAATTTTTGAAAGAAAGAAGCCTTTTAAACACTCGCCAATAGACTAAGGGTATGTTTGGGGCAACTGTTGATTATTTATAATATGCTGATAAGCAGATTATTATGATAATCTGATAATTTGCAAATTATCATAATAAGCTAGCTTGTTGTTTGGGGCAACTTATTCAGAACAGCTTACCGGAGGAGTTGTTGGATAAATGACAATTTTGTCCATGTTTGGTTAAACTGTTTCATAATACCCTGTTTAGGTGCGCATTTTGACTTGATTCATCCAATCAATGCGAACTTATATGCAGATTACTATATTCAAAGACAAGATTCTTGCATTAATCAATCATTTTAAATCTTTCAAACAATTGTATCATTGAAAATTGATCAATGGACTTGAGAAACCTTGCACTGGGTAGTAGAAAAAAACTCCAATCTCATTGCCTGTTGTCAATTTATGGCCCTAATAATATGAATGCCATAGCTAAAAAATTATACGGCAACAATATGCAAGACATAAAAGAGAATTACTACTATATAAATTAGCTTTTATTTTCATCTGTTTTTATATAGGTAAAAAGTATAGGCTCGGATGGTTCTCCAATAAAAACCTCCAATCCATTTCATATCACCCCTAGAATTTCTTATAAAGTAGAAATTAATTACTGTCAAGCATACTTCTGTTAATTTTCGGTGGAAATTAATTACTGTTAATTTTCGATCCTCACCTGGAGCCGGGAGGGAGAGGAGGCAAGGGTTCGATGGAGATGAAGAGAGAAGCGGAAAGAGCTGGGGGATGCGGCAAAGAAAACGATCTGAAGACAGAGCTGACTTTTGTCGGATGAAGCTTCGTCGGCGAGCTCAGTGACAAGTTGAAGGGGAATCGCACCTCCACCCTACGCCTCTGCGGTATAGGGGAATCGCATCTCCACTGGAGCCGGCTTCGATGGGACGACTTGGGGGAGAAATCGAGGGGCTTAAGAGAAATTGATCTCCTCTTACTTGGATGACTTCGATCTCGCGAGAGAAGGGTGAGAGATCGGAGAGGAGAAGCGAAAGGCACGGCAGGGACGAGATTGATCGAGGGGCTGGAAATAATACGCTCTAACGTAACGCGGAAAGCAGGGGTCGAAGGGCGTTCGAGAATAATGAAGGAATCGCCTGAAGCGGCGTTTAGCAATTTTCGCTGAGAGATACGCGCAAAACAAACAGAAGGAAGGCGTTTTCAAAACGCCCACCGCACAATAAGCTGCCCCAAACGGGACCTAAGTGCGTAATATATAATTTTAACGAAAAGTAAGTTAACAATCATCAGTCAATATTATTAGAAGATATTCTGATGTCTAAGAGTTGAGTTTAAATAACTTGAATTTATTATGCACAAGAATTGAGATATGGAATAAAATATAACTTTCAAGGTTAAGATCAGATGATTAAAATAAATGAGTTGGAAGTTGTGTGATATAAGGATATCATAAGATACCAAAAACTCAAAAAGGTAAATTTTTTAAGACAATAATTAAATTGAAATTGTTACAAAGATTTAAATGTTGAACTGCTAAAAAATCATTGATATTTGAATGTCACATTAAATATAATATTAAGGATATGTGGCAAAAAAAAGAAAAGATATATTATAAAATTATTGTATAATAGAAAAAAAAATGGTATATATTAAAAAAATAAATAAATAAGGTAACTGCAACAAACTAAATTGCGTTGAACATAAACAACAAAAAAATAGAAAATGTGCCTATTAGATAAATTGACAAACCTATTGTCAAAATATTAGAAGGGAAAAAGAACGAACCTAAGGATATATGGCAAGAATTTGTTTGAAATTTTTTTTAAAAGGTCCATTTAATACATCAAATAATGCTCAATGCAAAGAATTAAAAAATGAGTACTCAAATAGGTTGGACTAATGATGATGATGATTCTCAGACATTTTATCATTTATTTTCTTATTTAAAACATATTGAGTTTATTTAAATCCCCCATTGGAGCAACGAGTAAAACAATTAAGTTCTACCTGCTCTTTTTTTCTTCTATAAGTTTCTCCTCAAAGTCTTCTTCGGCAGCCCAACAAACCTTTGATACCACACCAAAAAGATCATCAAGTCCATCTCAGGCCTTTCCTAACACTCGAACTGCCTCCAAAATAGGTTCGGCAGCACCATCCACCTCAATATTCTTAGATGTCGGAATTAATCTCAAGGGTGGGTGAGTACCGAGGTTGGTTGATATCTTTAGAAACAAGCAAAGGTGCTTGACGAAATCAAGTTAGTACTTTAAAAATAACTCTCTCATGAGTCCCAAGAATTGACTCTTAAGCTTATAATCATATTTGAATCACTAATTCTTCAAAATTCGATGGAAATAAATATAATTTTTTAACATTAATATCAAACATGATAACAAATATCAAAATAAACATTGAATAGAGAAATAAAACTTTACTTTTCTACATGTTCACAAACACTAAATCCACTTCATATCTTTAAAATAATGCATGACACAGCTCATTATTCACTTGCAAAAAGATATTTTCATTAAAGCTCTCATTTAATAATTTCCTAGAAAAATATTCATATAATTCTTTGATCTCTTCATATTAAAAAAAAACATTATCATCACTATTAATGCATGTCACTTGAGCAAAATTATAAACCTTTAATCTGTAGCAAGCAATCTCTTATAGCTCATTTTTTCTTCAAAAGCACTTAGCTTGTTACATAAACAATTAAAATTGTAGCTTTTACTTCAGCTAATAACCTTTTTGAATGGTTTTTAACTTCCTTATACCTACACTAAATATATAAACAATGTATTATTATAAAACCCATGACCTTCAATGTAATATCAAAACAACCCATTAGATATTAAAATCGGTGACATGCATTATTTTAATAAATTTTAAGATTACTTCATCGTTTGATGGACATCTCAAATTTCTTCGAACGAATGGTTCCAAATAAGTTAGAAGATATTTTTATTTTTTTAATGTAGCGGCACTTAAATGGCCTGGAATTAAATACTTGGGTTTCTATAATGTTTAGAGTATAGTCTATAACTGAAGTAGGTGCTACAAGGTAAAGCAACACTTTTAAGTGAGCTCCAATACACCATAGTAACAAATATTAATGTTGGTGCTCATTGTACGTAGTCGATCTTTATTTAAAGACCATATAAAAGGGTTGACACAAAACAGGAGAGGGAGAAATTACACACATATACAGGGAAAAAGATGCTCATTCTAATAAAAGCTGGAATCAAACCTTCTTTTTAATAGTTTTTTATATTAAATGGAATTTATCATATCTATTTTGTATAGTTCCTTCAAAAATCCCATCTCAAAGTAATTCTACAAGGCATTCCAAGCGGTTTATAGGAAATAGTACGACTACTACGCATCAAACTACGTAATACCTTAAAAATATACATAAAACAACAATTTTGAAAACATCACCAAGTCCTTTTATAAGTTTCATGCCTTTTCAACCTTTTTTATAAATTCTACATTTAAAGACTCTCCTTAAACTTCAATCGAACAGGGTTAAGAAAACATGGTTCATTAGCACTTCAATAAGCACCAATCACCCGATATAAAGCATATTTGAGACTTTAAAAAGTGATAGAATTAATCCATGAAACAAACATAAAAAATTAAAATATTAATTTATTTTCCTTGTGGACTCCATTCCTCTTCAAATTGGGTTCTGAACTGATTCTTATCTTCAATTACAAATGAACTAAAATTTGATTGCAAATGAAAATTTTGCAATCTAACACAAAAAATCCAGGCCCCAACCTAAACGTCATTCCCACATAATAGCTTAATACTTTAATCCATGCATAATTACTATGGATGCAGCAATATAGCTAACTTGAGTTTCCAAGTCCCCTCCAAAAATCATTATAGGTAAAAAGCTTTACAGTTATATCTTAAAATTTAGCGATAGTTACAAACATAGCACTTGAAAAATTTTTATTTACAAAACTAGCATCCAGGTGATTTTTTTTAACTGCCGAACTGATGCATTTATGCATGCCACAATCAAACAAATAGGGATTTGATAAAAATGAAAATATAGGTTGGGATTTTATAGTATTTTTTTATATTTAAGTTAGATGTGAAAAATGGATGAAAGGGGCTGTCATTTTGTAAATTGCAATGTTTCTATTGCTACGTATGCATTTTCCTTATATATGAAACATTAACCACTGTCTTTCATAATAACTTTACCTGAGCAGCAGCTGAAGCATCAGCTGAATTTTTAGGGTCCGCCCAACTAACAGTCGGGGAGCTTCCATCAATCTTAAAACTTGACCTTGACATTTTCTGCCGTGCATAATCAGCGCATGCATTGTTGTAGTACTCAACAAAAACAAAACCGCGATTACGGCTTGGGTTTTGTGGGTCCTGCAATAGAGTTTCAAAAGAAGTTGGGCAAGATTCTCACTGGTTGAAATCTTATAAGAGAAAAAGGTTGCTGAAATCTTTAAAAAGGAAAGGGTTACTGAAATCTTAAAAGATTTAAAGGTTACCTTAAAACATTCAATGTTTTCAACTCCAGGACCATTCTCCTCAAGTATTCTCCTCAATTCTTCCTCTTGCAAACTCTTTGGGACATTTCCAATAAACAATCTGTGTTTAACTTGTGACAAAGAACATCTCAATGTTTTCCCCTGAAAAGGTAGAGTCAAAGAAACCACACAAAAATAAAATATAAAAATAAGTAAAAAAAATACTTTTAGAGCTATGAGAGAACAGGGCCAGCGAAATAGAACGCTACCTTAAACTCTTTGTCCTGGATCTCTTCAACGGCCATCTGTGCAGCATCCTTCGTTGTGAATACAATGAAAGCAAAGCCTTTGTTTTCCTTTTTATCTTTATCCTTTACTAGTCGCACCTGAAACATCAGAAATATTACACTATTTCCGGAGTAGCAGCAGATGTAGCTCAGGAAATAGAATCATTGTTACCTCATAAATTTCACCAAAGGATTCACAAAGATCTCTCAGCTCTTCCTCTGTTGCATCACGTGGAAGGCCGCCAATAAAAACTTCTGATCCATGCGGAGGAAGAGCCAGCAGTTCAGTATGTTTCTGCCTTTCTTCTTCATCAATACCCCCAGCAGTGGTATCTTCGTCCTTCAAAGGGCTAGAAGTATTATTTAGCTCATCAGATGATGAAACTTTATCGTTGCCTTCACCTTCAGATTCATGAAATTCTTCATGATACTCATCGTGTTCCTCATTTTCATTGTACTCATCCCTTACTCTCCTGTATCCATCTTCCTCTCCGGCGTCTTCATCATCCATCATATCTTCAATGTCATTGTCCCCATCAAGGTCAATCTGCTCGTCTGCCTCCACCGAAGCATGGTGCTCAGCCATGACTCTTTCTTATCGATATAACCTAAAAAATGAGACCGTGTGTGTTGAAAACAAAACTCAGAGGTGTCCCGAGACTTTAGATTCAAGTGAATGTGTGAGGAATGGAATTAAGAAAGTAAGATCCAAATTTCTGATGCATGTCATTCTAAAGTAACATCTTTAGCTGAAATAACAAAATCAGATCCTAACAATTTTAAGGAGTCCAAAGCTAGCAAATCCTCAACTTCATTAAGAGAGTATTTCAAAGTTTTTTATTATTCAGCTTTCATAAACAAAATCCATAAGTTCGAGTGCTTGTGAAGTGAGATTTAAGTGGCAATTAACAACAAACTTGCGCCATCCACCAACCTCCAACAGCTTTATCATCCAGTCCGTACAAATTAAGTACCATTATCTGGATCTCTAACCCTTACGATATTCAAATCAATTTCTCCTTAAACTGAGATCGTCTTGCTCTCACAATAATCATGAAAAAAAAAACAAAAAAAAACCCCCAATTTTAGAATAAAACGTTGTCGCATTGCTGCGGGATGGCGATAAACACTCCAAATCCTACAGATGATTGTCCGCTCAAAAACAAATTTTTCCCCAGCTGGCACGCCGGTTGGAAAGCGAACCCTAGCAAAACAATGACCAAGCTCACGAATCATCCATAGGACACATCAAATCCACACAAACCTCCCAAAACAAAGAAATACACGAGGATATGAGAGCCAGCATCGGAAAAATAAACCCAGCCGAGGAAATAGGAAAACCCTAACTTCAAACTCAACGGCAAGATGCAAACTTACCCATCTCAGAATCCTTTGGCCTGGAAAACGTTGTAAGAAATAGATGGACGGAAGAGAATGGATGGAGGAAAAAGGTAGAGAAATTAGAAGGATAAATCTTACAGGTCGAGATCCCGCTCGCTCTCGGTTAGGAGGAGAGTTAGAGAGAGAACAGCAGGGTCCTCCGGCTGAATAACTAGTTGCAGTTGAAGGCAGGCCCTCTTATAAGCCTGCACGTGACTGGGATGCGAAAGGGCGATGCACAAACCCGTGCCGGGTTTTTTAGCATTGGATGATAAAAACCAGAGCCAAATCAGGGATCGATTAGGGCTCATAATAATCTGAATATGGCAACCTACACCAGCATTCAAAGCATGTAATATATATGTTTTTATATTTACATGCCTGACACTTAAATATTTAATATAATATAAAAATTATTATTATGATTATTTTTTTTAATTTGAATGTATATATATCCATGCATAAATTCGTAATAAAAAAATATTATAAATGTTAAAGTGTGTCTTATGGCGGCATGTTAATTATTCAGCGTCTTAACATTGTATGAAACTTGAGCACATAGTTAGAGAATAAAAAAGAAGTTGGAGGAAATGCTACAATTTTAAATTGTAAAACCTTGGAAAATGAAAAAAAATCATAGGGTATCGCTCAGTTGAAATAATTTACTACGGATGTTGAATACATAGGTTTACTCTTCTCCTTCATTGAGGAAAATAGAGTTACAAGGTTGATCATTGTAAATATAAAATAGTAGTTCATTAATAATAGATATAATATAACTATAATGAATGTAGTTTTTGGTAATAGCATGTTGCAAGAATCGGGTTGATTGTTATGGAGGTTGTAGTCTGTCATGAGTGTTGTAGATAATGACTACAGTGCATCTTATTGTATAGGTCATAGTTGAAAATCATGGTGGTAGTTGGTCGTGTGAGCCCCAAATGGTTGTTTCAAGAGCGTTGATTGGCTACATGGGTCGTAATAGGAAGTTGTAGAAGTTGTGAGTCACATAATTCGTAGTTTGTTTCATAAATTGTAGTTATAAGTTGTGATGATGTTCATAGATCGCAAGGGTCAGAGTCGGGAGTTGTACGAGTTGCAGATCATGCAGGCTTTAGTAGTGAGTTGTGATAAAGTTCGTAGATCATAATGGTCAGAGTCGGGAGTTACGCGAGCTGTGAGTCATGTAGGTCATGATTATGAGTAGTGATAACGTACGTTGCAGAGGTTGGATTCAAGAATTGCACTAATTGTAGACCGTGTAAGTCATATTTAGTAATGTAAGTCATAGAGGTAAGTTGTGATGACATTTGTAAGACGCATAAACTGAAGTCAGAAGCTACACGAGTTCAGAATCACATAGATCATAGTTGATCACATAAGTCGTAGTGACGAGAAGTAATGGCGTATGTATATTGCAGAGGTTGGACTCAGGAGATGCATGAGATATGGACCTAGTGGGTTGTAGTTGTTCACGTAGGTCGTGGTGGTGGGCTACAGTGATAGTGCCTTAGGAGTCTGAAGATAGTCACTGTCTTTGGGATGCCTTATTGTGTCGTCTTCAGAAGGCGTTGCACGATACGTGAGGTGTGTTGTTATACTGTCATCAAGGTGTGTCATCACACCATCTTTGGGGTGCATCTTTGCACCATATTCTGGAAATGTCATTACACCATATTCTGGGTACACGTTATACTATTTTAGGAGGCGTCATTGCACTATATTCATGGTGCACTGTTATAACATCTTTGGGACGTGTCATTGCACTATATGTGGGGAGCATTATTACACTGTCATCGGGGTGTGTCATTACACCGTATTCGAGATATGTTATTACATTGTATTTAGGATGCATCGTTTGCACTGCATAAGGGTGTGTTGATGCACAATCATTAAGACGTGTCGCTGCATCGTATTTGAGGTGCGTTGTTACATTATTTTTAGGAGGTGATGTTGAACCAGATGTGGGGTGCGTTATCACACTATCAACGGGGTGTGTCATTACATTATTTTTGGATGCATTGTTACATTGTCATTGTGATGTATCGTTGCATTGTATTGGGGTTACATTATTACACCATCTTCGGGAGATGTCAATGCATTGTATTTTGAGTACGTTGTTACATGTTATACTAGACGATGTATTGCTCTAGTTTGTGTTGCTGCTCTCAACTTACGATGAGATTCTATAATGCATGTTGTGACTTCACATGCGACTTTGCTGCATATAGCAGTGGCAACCAAATTGTGGTCAACGATAGTCAGCAGCTGCAAAAGCGGAAGGAATCCGTTGGAATGGTGCAAAATGATGTTGAGCTTCGACTTCTACAAACTTCTGTCTTCTTTTGGCTCCAAGTATAGTTATTTATAGAATCTAGATTGAAAATAATGAAAGAATCTAAACCACTCTAATTGGATAATCTGGGGAGGTTACCTCAATCAGACAGTGTTTTGTGGACATATAAGCTTCTTAATGATCTCGAATTTGAGTGATCATTGTATTTGTCTTATCGTAACGCTCAATTTGACCATGACATGTTAGATTTCGAATCGGTTTTGACCTCCCAATGATGCACTGAAAGCTTCAAAGCATGGTCCAGCGACTTGATTTGACTCGAATTAGACCAACTTTGGTATTGTTGGGTCTGTGTCGATGAGTTAGTCAAAGTTTGAACATGTTGCTTAATGAATTGCCTAGAAGTCTGTACTAATCGCCTTGAGAGTTGTGACATACAAATTGAGATTTGCATCAAATAATAAATTTATCGATGCAAAATCAGTTGCTCCCATATATTCGGACATCATTCTCAAATACGTTGAAAATATATATCGAACAATCGAAAATTTTGAGTTGTTGATGCTTAAAAATGATTTAGGAGTTCAAAAGATGCAAAAAAATATGCATCTTGACAATATTGTAAAAAAAAGTTGCTTTATGTAGGCCGGATTTTTAACAGTTTGATATTTATAGTACTTCAGTGTCATAAATATGTGTGTTAAAATATTTACCATACTTAAGAAAAAAAAATTATAATAATAATATAATATGTGAAATACTAAATATTTGAGTGTTGTACATGTAATACAAGTTGTTGTATTAGACCCATAAATATATAAAAAATACATGTTATGTAAGTAAATATTGCATCATTTCTTTCATTCATATACTTAAAATTGCTTGATAAAAAACACCACATGCATGTAATGCTTTAATTCAGAAACTCTTTTGTATGGTAACAGAGTGATTTGACTGAGTAATACAGTGATAATTGGTGGTTGTTTGTGCATGAATTGGGTGGTAAGATGATAAATATGAATATTTGGGTGTGAGATATGGAAACACAGAAGGTATGGGTGTGATGTATGTAAACTCTTACATTTGGGAAATTTTAATTATTCAGATTTGTCATAAATATAATTTATGATAAATATTTTGGAAAGAAATTAGAATATATTTAGAATATAATAATAGAATCAATTGAGAAGCTAAATAGAAAGAAATTTTTTTTGGGTTTGATTGTCTTTAGAGAAGGATATTTATTTTTAGTTTAAAAATTTAAATTTCCTCAAAATATTTTTTTTATTTTTTTCCCAAATATATAAATAGTTCAAAAAGAAGATAAATGATGTGGAGTCCCCTGGCCTGCATCAGACGATTAAGAGTATTTTATCGAAGAAAAAAAGCATCACAAGCTTGCTAGCAGGCAATCAACAAGATCCACTGAAGAAAGAGATGTCCATCGGGCTTCTTTCAGGCGATCAACGAGATATTCCTTCGTGTTGTTATTGTGTTTTTTTTTCAGAAATAAGGTGAAGTCTCCTGCCTGCTAGCAAGCTATCAATGGGATCTAACTTCGCGCTAATATCACGTTTTATGGATGAAATTTTTTGCATTGCAGTCACATTTTTTATAGGGAATTTCTCACGTTTCTGTCACACTTTTTAGGGTACATTTACTGTGACATTAATGTTGATATCTTGAGAATCCTGTCTTCCCTGAAAATCAGCGAAAACACCAAAATCTTAAGGAAATGATGCTCACAATATTTGAAGATATGCTGACTTGTTGTAGTCTATATATCGGTGTGTGTTAGTCTTTATAGCTTTTTAATCGCCCGATATGATATTTTTACATTGTGATGACATATTTATTTTTACATCTTTCTCTTGGTTGATGCAATAAAAATTTTGGCATACTTATGAGGTTGTTTTTACCTTTTTCTCCCGAATTGTGGTTGATTTACCTACTTTGCATTTTTGGGTGGTTGCAAGATGTTGTTACCTAGCTTTTGAGTTGATGTTGCCTAACTCATGAGTTGTTTTTATAAATGTTTTACTTGTCCAAGATTTTTTAGTCAAAGCACGTCCACTTGATGACTATGACTTGTAGTGAAAGAAGTCAATTGTAATCTACAAAGGGTGTAAGACATGTCCTGGGTTGTATAATCAGAGATGCTCAACATCATTAACTTGTGTTCCAATTGATTCGAAAGAAAAAAAAAACCATTAAGGACATAGAATTTGTCCTAGGTTGTATGTGAGGCTGTAATCGGGTCTAGCCGAGCCGAGTACATCATTGTTCAAACTTAGCTTGGTATAATTATAAGTTGTTCATATTCGGCTTGAGCTTGTGTCAAGCTTTCATATATTGTTTAAGCTTTATTTATTTAACTTTTTTTAATTTCAAACTTGATTTGTTTATGACAAGTGAACGAGTATTTAAACGAGCTAAATATTCAAACTAGAATCTAGAATTTCATATAAAAAAATTAGTAAATAATTTCGTAATTTTAATTGCAGCTATTAATTTGTCGATTATGAACTCTAAAAACTTTGAAATTTACTATTTAGCTATATAATTCTCATTGATAAGATTACAACAATTCAAATTTTATAAGTGCAAAAACTAAATTTATCATAACAGTTATATAGATAAGCATTTACTTAATCATATTAATAATAAATAATAGCAATAATGTTGTTGGTAATTATAATAAGATGGTCATAAAAATAAACTCATTACTTTTAAGGTTATGAAAACTCCCAAGAAAAATCTTTTATGATACTTTCTTTGAGTGTAAATATATCATTCTAAATTACTATTCACTTATTAATAAAATAAATATATAATTAATAATCAAACTAAAAATATTAATGATGTAGTAATATATTATTAAATCTATGATTAAATAAATTCTAATTAGTTATATTTTATATAAATAATATATAATACAAGTTATTATCAAACTTAATATCGAACATTTAGCAAGTTAATTGTTGAACAACAAATAAATTTGTTCTTGAACATAAACAAACAAGTTTAATTATGTTCATGTTTGGTTCGTTTAAGCTTCGAGTTTTTAAATGTTATTCAAGTTTGTTTATTTACTAATTTGAAAGAAGATGGTGAAGTCTTAATCGAGTTGAGTTCAAGTTGTTCATCAAGTGTATTGGTTCATTCATAGTGCTAGTTGTATGGTTGGAGATGCTCGCCAACATTAACATGTAATGGACAAAGTCATATGAAATCTACCAAGTATGATTAACATATTTGAAACTTTTAGTTGAAGCTTTTGATTGACGGTCACAATCTATTATGGAAGAGATCAATGTGAATCCACCATAATTTTGGACATATTTGAGGTTGTTAATTGAAGCTCCTCTTTGAAGATGGTAGTTTATGATGGAAAAGGCCGAATCAAACTGAAGATAGTAGTATATCTGAACAAACACTAAAAGAAATTTGAATTGCTTCAGATCCGAATACTTATGGCCGATGAAAATAGCCTCATTTCAAAATAGGGCGGCAACTGCTATGCATTAACAAATTTTCATCATTCGACACAAATCTCAAAACATGTCACAGATGTTGAGGCAATCTTTTGAGCAAAAAATATTCAAACTTTGATAAAGAGTCATCAAGAAGTCCAACTTTAGTAAACTTATAATCAAACTGACTGACAAGACGAGACGTACTCAGTGGTACTAAATTTAGTACAATCCGAGTCAAATAAAGCTCATATCAAGTCATCAAATCACTTTTACATTTTTTTCGAGCACATTTGTGAGGTCAAATTAATTTCATATCTGGCAGTGTTATAATTAAATTGAGCGTCTCAACGAGACGAATCTAACAAGCCTAAGAACACTCAATTCCAAAATCGTTAAGACACTCAAATATCTATCAAACGTCATCGGATTGAAGGAAGCTTTTTGAACCATTCAATCAAACTGGTTCATAATCTTGCATTAATTGTACTTGAAACTCATTAAATATAGCCTCACCCCTCTCATGAGGGGGAAGGGAGCTTGAGGTTTGAGGAAGAGCTAAAATTTTTTAGAAGGAGCAAAAGTCCAATGTCATTTCACCACTGATCACCAGTCGGTGCCCGTAACCAGCCACCACCTGCCTGCTGCCGCCAATCACGATCAGCCGCTGCCTACTCCTTGCGATGAAGCATTGTGTGAAGCGACAATTAACATCGCGAGCCATGAAGTAACATGGAAAGCGGTGCATCATCCTAATCACATAGATGTCACCTAAAAAATGTTGCAACAATGCATCTTAAAGATGGTGTAATGAGACACCCTACATATGCTCTTGCAACTCCCAACTCTTGCCTCTGAGGCCTACAGATGTCGTCATAGCTCGTCACTACTGCCTATGTGCCAACACCAACTTATGTGGTCCCCAACTCCTACAGCTTTCGACTCTGGAGCCCATTGTCTATAGACGTCACTACTACTCACCACTACGACCTAAGTGGTCATCAACTCGTGCAGCTCCCAACTCTCGCCCCTGCGACCTACGGATGTCATTACTACTCGCCACTTTGGTCTATGTAACCAACTATAATTTATGTGTTTCACAGCTCGTGTAGCTTCAGACTTTGGCCCCTGCGACCTACAGACATCATTAATATTTGTCATTGCGATCTACATGACTAATTACGAAGTATGTGGTGCACAAATCCTGCAACTCCCGACTCTGGTCTCCACTGTCTATGGATGTCACCGCTACTCACCACTACGGTCTACATAACGAACTATGATCTACGTGGTCCACATCTCCCACAACAGTTTACTATAGCTTTTCTGGCCAATCAACGTTTCTGGAGCGTCCATCTACAACCCTCACGACAAACTATTACCTCCACAATAATATACAATGACCTTAACAACTTGTTATCGCCAAGAACTACAGTTAAATTATGGTTATACAACTTTATAATTTCATATTCCCAAATTGAGGAAAAAAAACTATCTATGTGCTTATCATTCATAGTAGATTATTTCAATTGAGTCAGATTTCGTGGTTTTTCCCATTTTCAAGGGTTTTTCATGTAAAGAGTTGATGTGTCTTATAATGTTTTTATTCTTTTATCTGAATGTGTGTTAAAATCTCGTGCAACGCTATAATAATAATCTATTATTTTACCGCTGCAAATTTTCTAGCACGCATAAACTATAATCATTTTTTTTCTGACTGCCACTTTTTTCCTGTTGAACCAATAATCATAATCTCGCAACCTTTAAGCATTAATTAAAATAAATTCTTGATTTCATAAACAGAACCAAATCAACTATATATGATTTAATTTTTTAGTTTAAACCAACTTTGTTGGCTCCAACCCAATTCCCTCATTGGGCCTATGAACTGTGAGCTTGAATTTGATCTAAAATTTAAGCTTATATATTATACGAGTTTGAGTTTGAGCTCGGGCCAATTGAGCTCGAGTTAGTTTGGCTCGAGGGCATGCGAGCCGAGATGGCTAAATATTTAAAACTATAAATATTTTCTTTATAGCATTCCCATCTCCATCGTTGTAAGTCACATGAAACCTCTTCGTCTTGTTTAAATGACATCACTCCCCTAGCCCGATCAATATTTTCTTTTGCGATTTCTCATGACATCTTACTGGTCTCTTAGGATTCCCTTTCCCGCACTCTCCCACATCAACATGTTGGTGCTCATCAATCTCATCTCCCGACAAACTCCCCAGAGTTTCTCATGCCAACCTATTCGCTTCATTGACATTTTTCTAGTGCCTATTTAGCTGAGCTCTCACGAGGCCTCTTGGTGTCTTCAATATCTTCTTTGCAATTTTCTCTCCCACCGAGCTCAAGCTTAAGTTCGAGAATAAGTAGACAATTAGAGCTAGAGCTCATGCTCAAATTCGAGTCATTACCAATGAGCGGAGCTTGTATGCACCCTCACTCGTGCCCAACCCTACTTGTTTGCATCTAATTCGACTCATAAACGTCATCGCGCAACTAAGAATTTATGCGCTAATTTCGTAGATTGGGCAGTGGAGGGCTATTAATGTGAAAATTAGGTCTTGACTTCCATAAATTATTTAATAATATATACGAACTATGATTTAATAAAAAACAGATTTACACCGTACCTTGGAATATATCGTCATAACCGACAAATGGCTTTCAAAAATTTCACCCTTCCATCAGCAAATATTTACAGAAAAATTCCTTGTTTTTTTCGTAATTAAGTCTGTACCGAATGGCTCTTTGACAAAAGCAAAAGTACATTCAATTCCGCGAAGTCGACGGTCTACCAATCCTAACCCTCACCGGCGATCAATTTAACGCTTCCAGAACGAGGAGGTTTCCCGGTCAAGTGTTTAGCCGTCTTCTTTCTGAAGGCCGAGAAAGGCGAGAGAGTGATTGCGATCAGATCTCTGCAACGGAGATGACGATTTCTGGTTCTGGCCAGGGAGTAGCGGTGTATTTCATCCTACAGCTAGTGGTGGCGGCGGTAATGATTTCTCCGGCGACGGCGGAGATCCGCGAGACGAAGGTGATATCCGATGCCAGAACGGTCATTCCCTTCGATGAGTTCGGATTCACTCACACCGGTTTCCTCGAGCTCAATGTCTCCGGTATCTCCCTTTCCGATACCGGCGCCGGTCTCGATCTCTCTCAATTAGGGTTCTTTCTCAGCACTCTCGACGCCTGGATTCATGTTCTGCAGCAGATTCAGGAACTGGATGTCACCTGTGCTCTTCAATCGGATCTTCTCGAGGTTGTTTACACCTTTGACCGGCTCCAAGCCGCCTCCTCGAACGGTCGCGCGACCAGCTTTAGCTCCCTCTTTAACGTAACGAAACCGGGGCAGTACACCCTTCTCTTCGCCAACTGCCTCCCCCAGATTCGCGTCTCAATGTCCGTACACTCTGCCATGTACAACGTCGAGCCCCGTTCCGGCCGCAGGGTCTACCTATCCGCCGGGTCAGCCGTCCTTCCCTTCGTTTACTTTATTTTCTTTCTCGCATACTGTGGCCTTGCGGCACTTTGGATCTCAGTTTTGCTTCGCAAGCGGCTGACCGCTTACCGGATCCACTACTTCATGCTCGCTGTTGTCATCCTTAAGGCGCTTAATCTTGTCTGCGAGGCTGAAGACAAATCGTATATTGAGCGAACTGGCAGTGCCCATGGATGGGATGTTCTCTTCTATATATTTAGCTTCTTGAAGGGGATATCTCTTTTCACTCTTATCGTTTTGATTGGAACTGGTTGGTCCTTCCTCAAACCATATCTGCATGGCAAGGAGAAGAAGGTTCTCATGATAGTAATACCTCTCCAGGTCGTTGCTAACATAGCTCAGGTGGTGCTAGATGAATCTGGACCTTATGCACGAAATTGGGTTACGTGGAGACAAGTCTTCCTTCTTGTTGACGTCATTTGCTGCTGCGCAATTCTCTTCCCTATTGTCTGGTCCATTAAGAATCTAAGGGAGGCTGCAAGAACAGATGGAAAAGCTGCTATTAACCTGATGAAGCTTACACTTTTCCGACAATACTATGTTGTAGTCATCTGCTACATCTACTTTACCCGGGTTGCGGTGTATGTACTGGCTACAATTACGTCTTATCGATATCTTTGGACTACTGTGGTTGCAGGGGAGCTGGCCACCATTGCTTTCTATATATTTACTGGATACAAGTTCAGGCCTGAGGTCCACAATCCATACTTTGTGATTGATGATGAAGAGGAGGAGGCAGCTTCTCAGGCTTTCAAGCTTGAGGACGAATTTGAATTGTGATTTTAGGAATAAACGGTGATTAGGAATTGAAATTCTTTTTTTTCACAGGATTTATGATCGTGTACAATTACACTCCAATGGGAAGCCGCAGCATCATGTAGTCTTTATATTGTTTTGATTTTCTTACCCCTCTTTCCCTACTTCATAGAAGCCTCTTTTTTAAATTCTCCCATGGAACTTATATTTGGTCTTGTATATCCTGTATTAATGCTTTCTTCATGATGCATTTTGAGCTTTACTGTCCATACTGGTCTCTGATTGATTTAAGTTACTATATTTTCTGTCTGTATTGACATTTGCTTATACTGGTTGTGATATCTCTCTACTAGTAATGATCTACTTCTCTTCTTGTGATATAGTTACTGTGTTTTTTATCCCTTCTCCACTGGATATGATTGCTTCACTCTAGCAATATTATATTTTTTGCCACTGGTTGTGCAATTCTTTTTAGAGAGAGACAGAGAGAGAGAGAGAGATAATAGCTTAAAATTGCTTGAATTGAAGGTTTTTCTGTGACGGCCGTTCCTTTGATTTCCTTGCCATTTTCTGCAAAGATAGAGAAAATAAACATCGTTGTTTAAAGGCTTTTCAGTGATGTTTTTGGTTTCTTTGATTTATGCACTATTTTTGTATTAGGAAAAATTGGGTTTTTCAATTAGCTCTTGTACAGGTAAATTTAAAGAAACCATTTTTTCAACAATTATGCCTTGTTTTGCTCTTTACCCACCCTGCAAATTTTTTTATGCTGGAAATCAATGGTCATCATTGTGCTGGAAATTGACAGCCATCTTTATGCTGAAACTTATCTACATCATCTCTATATAGTTGGTGCTATTGCATTTAAGTTTAGTTTTTCCATATCACTAAATTTTGTGGTTTGACAATCGAAGTGGCTTTAAATTTCTTGGAAATTTCCTACACATTTGATAACATGCTAATTTGATTTATTGTTCAGCATGTAGGATATGTCTTATTAAACTGAGAATTGATGTCATGAAGATCCAGTCGGTTGTCGTCACGCATATTTCATGTTATAATACATCTCATAACATTAATAACTTGAAAATTGCTTTATTACTTTATATTCATTGCTAATGTTGCTGGTAAATTATCTCTTGTAACAATTTTTGTATGCTAATGTATTACTGCTTCATACATCTGGCATACGAGTCCTATTTTGATAGAAGGAAATTTGACAGGTGAAAAATTTTCAATTCATTGGTTTCAGATATCAACGTGTGATATTTGTGGATGCTCCAAATCTTATATATGTGTGAGACTCCATGATTTGTTTCATAGAACAACATCATGTTGCCATGGTATGCATTGCTTTTTTTCATTTTGTTATTTCCTGTTTGCTTTTATTAGTTTCGTTTTCGTAGTTTCTACTTCTTTATTTGATTCTATCAAATTGCTTGTTTTGTCTTGATGAATATTTACTAATTGTCACATCTCTTGTCCACGTGTATGTTATGATTATTTGGCATATGATAGTATAGCTAGTGGGTGTAACTTGGCAAAATGTGTTGTGTTTCAAATAAAATGAGCTCTGATTGGTGCTAGGGCTGTAATGCAGAGCATGTATTAGTTCCACATCAAGATTGATTTTGGACTGAGCTTGTAGGTTCTTAGCTTTAGTAAGGCGCTTTATCTGGACCAAACTAGCCTGAAATTAATTTTCATCCAGGCCTGATGAATATTATTTTGTTTGCTTGGGTTGGCGGCTTTGGCCTTTTTGGGGTGAGAGTGTAGATTGAGATTTGTGACACTGTTCCGTTTGTTTCATTTTTTTGCTGCTTTTTTGTGCTTCATGGAACAACAAAATCAAATTTAAGCTGCTTGGTTAACAGTTGCGAGAACATTAAAGTGTTATGCAAAATGAAAAAAGTATTTTTCTTGGATGGATGCATATAGTAGCTTTTCAAATAAGCTCTTTGAACGGTTCTAGCTCATCTATATGATGAAGAACAACTAGTGTTCCGTATAACTTGAAGGAAGAGAGGGAATGTAAATGTCCAGCCAATGACTGAATATAACATATTCTCATAATTGAAATAAATACTTGTACAACTATTTATAAGATGGGGAGAATTAAAGTGGCAGACAAGAGAAGTTGATTTGATTAAAGTTTTTATAAGTTCAAAACTAAAATATAGCGTCATAAATAAAATAACGAGAAATGAAATAATTTAATTCAATTTGATTTTAGCACAAACTTAAATGGAGCATAATAACACTAATGCTGAAGGAAAAAGTACAACTAAGAGATCTAGAGAAAAAGTAGATTTAAATATTGAAATTAAAATATTGAAATATCTAGGAGATGGTTTTTACAAGCACTGATAATCGTCCAAGAGACACGCACTTACCATCATTTATTCGGCAAGGAGTACACAAAAACACGACCAAGGAAACAATATCCAACTTTCATTCATAATCAAGCGAATTAGAGTACCATTGACTCACTATTGATGGCTTAAAAATAGAATACTAACTCACATCCACACTAAATGAATGCAAAAGCCATAGTAGTGGAGAGGTAGGGGAGGGCTGAAGGGGGCAGGGGTGATCTAGAAAAGGTCTGAAGGATTGAGGGAAAGCTAAAGTGAATCCATGTTATGAATGGACAAATTTGAAGAAGAATCCATTGAGAGGATGGGGGGGACGACTAAAAGGAGGAAGAGATAACGTGTAAATAAATGACTCAAAATCTATTGACACCCAAATATCAATGATGACCCAAGTTACGTTCAAACTAAATTTGATTCAATTAAATAAATTCACATCATAAGATGTGAATATGAACACATGAAAAAAACATAGAAGCACATATTGAGGATCATTGGAAAAAAATGTAGACCCTAAGAAAAATATGATGACGATGACTGGTCAAAAGATACTTTGCATCACCTTATCTATTAGTCACTTAATTATTTCATTTAATTATTTATTAATTATTGTTAAGATATTATATTTTAATTATATGAAATCTATAATATATTCACTCTGGTCATTCTATAAACTTGTAAAAGTTTCACAATTATTTTTAAGCAAACAACTTCAACTCTTTTCATATTTCAGGTAATATGATTTTACTAGCAAGTCATCCTCTTTATTTGCAACACAAAACTATATAGCACAGCATAATATAATGGAAGACAACAATGGCAAACAGTTGACTTAATTTAGATATTGGTATAAAGGCAATTGACAATGACTCGCAGAATCTGCTTGATTGCACACTCGTCCGAGTATGGGGCTCATGGAGTGAAACTAAAATGATTCTCCAAATTTGGCAAGCACAAAATTATGAATTTGGAGACCTCAAGATCACCCAAAACTAGAATAGAGAATATTACTTTATATGATCCTGTTTTTCTGGCACTTAATTTCCTAATGGTTGCTGGAGGAAATCTCTATTGATTTATTTGTCTATGACATTGTCATATTTTTTTGAATTTCGTAGATTTCATGTTCTTATATGCAACAGACTTGTACTTGTCGCATTTAACATCAACTTCTCATCAACCTATCTTTTTAGCAAATCATTTATGAGCAAAGGATAATGCAATAGGTACGATGCGTGTAATTAAGAAATCCTTATATACATGCTAAGAGGGGGAAAGCTTGAAATTTAGGGTAATAGATTTCATAAAATATTCTTTTGATGATAAAACATTCCCATAGATTCAAATATGATATGCATATTTTATGCACATACATCTTTAGAGAAAGCAATCAAAACTATTTGATGGTTAATAATAATTAATTAATACATTGTTGTGATTATTTGGGTGGATGGAGTATTAAATTTTCAAGTGTTTTTAAGGCAATTGACATTATTTTCTTAATTATGTTATTGTAATTTAACTTTCTTTATAAGATTCTGTTGATAAACTCATAAATAAAGAATTAAAGAATTAAAGAAAAATTGTCATTGGTTTGTCTATTTGTTTATAGGATGATACTGGTATATAGTTGTTCATGACTTATTTTATCGAATGGTTTAATAGATTAAACAAGTTGTTTCATAGTTAGGGATACTTTCTAATGATGTTTGATTTATACATGATCTCAGGTTCGTGTTTTAACTTTTGATTAAGTTTAGGTTTAAGTTTTTTTTTTAAATGTTTTGTTGTGGACTTTGATGCATATTTTAGCATGAGTTTTGATACACGAATAAAATAGAGAATAATGTTGTAATTGTAAATTTTTTGTTCATGTACTTCATTATTAATAGAATATTCATGAATTATTGTTTGTCTATGAGATCAAACTTGACCATTCTTGATACTGTGCTAGCAAAAAAGCACGCCGTTCACGAATAACTCGTGTTCTGCTCGTTAAGTAGTTCGTATTCGATTCGTTCGTTAAGCGAGCAGAACATGAACAATTTCTTTGAGCTCGATTTATAAACGAGCCAAACACGAATAAAAATTTATTCGTTTGTTTTTGTTTTGTTTTAGTTCAAGATAGTTAAATTATATATATATATATATATATATATATATATATATATATATATATATATATATATATATATATATATATATATNTATATATATATATATATATATATATATATATATATATATATATATATATATATATATATATATATATATATATATATATCTATCTATCTATCTATATATTGTATGTGTTATTTTTAAATAATTTTAATACAAACACTGATTTATATTTAATTAAATTATATTAACTAGAAAAATTAGAAAAAAAAACGTTAAATCCTATTAAAATGAATATTTTAATATGAATGATTATATATAAATCTCAACTGTATGCTAACGACTCTACGTTTAAAAATCCTTAAATCCTAATAACGTTAAAAGCCTAAACGAACTGCTTGAAACCTAACCTTTCATTCATCTTTGGCCGCCTCTTAACGCTTGGTCTCGACGCCTCATTTCTTTCTTTTCGTCTCGAGAGGCGAGGCGGAAGGAGCAAAAAACGAAACTGAACAGAGCGAAAGGTGATAACTAGCCCTATGGTTTTTCTTCTCCTATCTTCTTCAAATTAGAGATGCATTCAGGTTTGTGCTATCTTCGATTAATGCTTATAATTTTGCGGTCAGAGACTATGGAAAATCACGAATCGCCGTGAAGTTGGTTAAAGCTTATAAATTTAAGCTATCAAGAGCTGAAGTTTTTTCTTCTTTCGTTTCCTCTATGTTTTGATTTTGGTGGAGAGTGAGAATGGTTGGCTACTAGCTTTAATTGGGTTGTAAAGGATTCATTTCTGTTTAACTAGTCAAAGTTTCAAATAGTTTTCTTGATCTTTTACTCCGATTTTGCTTTAGTTGAGAAATGTTGGTTTTTTTTTACTGCTGATCTAATTTTCTGATCTAATGAGTGTTGCAGTCAAAATATACCTAGAGTTCCTATCTGCTTCAATCTGTTATTACTGTATTTTTGTTTTTAAGATTTTATGCTTTTGATGAGAGTTGATTAGTGAGATTTCTCACCATTCGGTGCCTTTTGGATTGAGATTTAATGTTCTTTTTGTTGAAAGAGAGTGCCAGGATTAGTTTTAATTGGGTTACTTTTGTGAAGGATGGGAATTTGGTGAAGGAAATGTGTTTTAAATTTCTCTTAATAAACTTTTTGTGCCGTTATTTTTATCTAAAATATTTTATAATAAATTTATATTTTAAAAATTTAAAGAATTCAACAGCTTTTTATGATAATTTCAAGCTTGTTTTGAGCTAGTTCACCAGCTAAGCTCTAGCTGGTTTGAGCCAATATCGAACAAAGAAACGTACAAGCCTAATTTTGGCCGATTACGAACAATTTCAAGCATCATCGAGCAATATTGAGTTGAACACAAACATACTCATTACGAGCTTATTTAGAACATGAGCTGATTTCGAACGATCATTAAAGCAAACGAGTCAAACACGAATAGAGCCCCAACTCGCTCATGTTTGCCTCTACTTGATACTTGTAGAGTTGTTTGCTTCGAAGGTTTTGGTGAAGATTTTAATAACCTTTTAAGAATATTAAATAGATGTGCAATAAAACTGAGAGTAGGATAACTATGGTATCTTTTAAATTCTAAGGTTTTAAAGTACTCCTTATTCATCATCTTAAGAAAAATATAATTAATTAATGCTTAAAACACCGAAGTTATTTCAATCTAAAATTCTTAAAATGACAATGCCATTGATCTTTTAAGAAGGCTGAATATTGTCCTTTTAATTTATGTTTAATATCAGACCATGTAGATTTGATTTTACCACACATTCGACAAAATATTCTGGTAGGTCCAGTGGGTGTGTCATTTGCCCACTTTTAAAGATCAAATCTAGATTGCAATACTTCACCCAAAAGAGGAAAAGTTGATTCCAGATTTCCATGCCAATCTTAAAACAACAAAATTATCTACCATATGAAGCAAAGCCTGGGCACTGGGACGTAAGGCATTGAGGTATTCATCTGGAAAAGAGTCCTTATTTAAACTTTTTTCTAAGACTATTATGAGAAGTCTCTAAATTTAAGAGGTTAGAGAAGCCCTGGAAGAAATTTTTTCCGGGGATTGCAAATGATACTCAATAGGACATTTTTTTGTAGAAGAGACCATACACCATTGGTTGACCGTGAAGCAAGATGCCATTGATTATACCAAACAATTTCAAAGTCACCAAGTGTATATGGGACGGTTCTTCAATAATCGAGGCAAAAATTGTATTTGATTACAAGTTCATGACTTTCCAATAGCAGGGATGAATTATGTGAGCCATTTTCTATTGGCAAAAATCATAGTGAAGATGCATGCAAGTCTTAGTGAATGAATTCACTAGATCGATCTAGGCAATTCCACTAAGCCAATTCAATTATGGAAGCTGTGATTGAGATTTTGTGAGTCGAAGTCTTTAGTTAGTTTAGAATTCTTGAACATAATTTTATTTTTTGTTCATTACTATGCATTATAGATTACTACATATATATAATAGTTTGGCCTACATACCTGTCCACAAAATAGGAAACATAGTTTCTTTTAAATTAGGAATCCCATCAAACAGGAAAAAAAAACAAGAAATATCTAATAAACTGAGACACAATTAGTGATATATATTCTAAGGGAAGGAAATAAATTCCTTCCTAATTATGCACGTGGATTGATACTTTGCAACACTACCCCTCAAACTATGTTGTACATATTATTCAAACCAAGCATGAACTTCAAGTCATCTAGACTGTCCTTGGTAGTTTTTGGTGAGAATATTAGCAATATAAAGTCTTGTAGGAACATGCTTAGCTGAACAACTATTGTCAACTTTTTTTGAGATGAAGTGTCGATCAACCTCGATATATTTTGTTCTGTCATGATGCACAATAATTTTTAGCTTTACTAATAGTTGTTTGACTATCACTTGACATTTTAATTATCTCTTTCATCTCAACCTTAAGTTTTATTAATAGCTTTTGAATCCATATTCCCTCATATATTCCTAGCGCTAGAACATGATACTCAGATTCCCCGCAATTCCAAGAGATGATAACTTATTTTTGTTTCTCCACACGATGGGATTGCCCCAGACTTATGAACACTGTCCAATTGTTGTTTTTCTATCAATTACCTCTCCTACCTAGTTAACATCTGTGTATATCTCAATTTCACGATTTTTAGATCTTTTGAATTGTAAATCATATATTATCTCCAAAATTCTGGTGATTCTATTCATTACTTCAAAATGATCATCATTTGAATTATTCATGTGTTGGCTAACTACACTGATTGAGTATGTAATATTAGGTATTGCGTGTGATAGGTAGAGTAGTTTGTCCACAAGTATTTGATACTGTTCTTTATCATTTGGACTACTCTCTTCGCTTATATTCAACATTTTATTGACATTCATGGGTGTGTTAGCAGGTTTACACCTAAATATACCAGGTTCACTTGACATTTCTAATATATATTTGCTTTGGAGTATGAAATTTTGCTGCTTTAGACCGAGCCACCTTGATTCTGAGAAAATACCGGAGAGTCCCGATCCGTTTAATCTCAAATTATGTTGCAAGGATTCTTTTTAGTGAGATATTTTTTCCGAGTTACCTGTTAAGATAATGTCATCTATATATACTATGAGAATAATAGTTTTGCTTCTAGGATTGGATTTAATAAACAATGTATGATCAGTTTGACACTAATGGTATCTGTTTGTAACCACTTTAGCCAAGTACGACGAGATTGCTTCAAGTTATATAAGGACTTCTTTAACTTGTAAACCAACATGTTGGTTGACTTATTTTTTAAATTCGGAGGTATAGTCATGTAGACTTCTTCATCAAAGTTGCCATTCAAGAAGACATTCTTGACATCAAGTTGGTTAATGACAAATTTTGATTTATTGCAAGAGAGAGTTGAACCCGAATCACATTAAGTTTGGCAACCTATGCAAAAGTTTTCTGATAGTCAAACTCGTAAGACTGGGTGAAGCCCTTTGTAACCAATTTAGCTTTGAATCTCTCTACACTTCAATCTCCTTTGTATTCAACTATGAATATTCATTTACAACCTACATGATTTTTTTCCACGAGGCTACTCTATAAGTGCTCATGTATTATTCTTCTTTAAAGCCTGAATTTCTTCTTTAATTGATAGTTTCCATGCTGGAACCTTTAATCTCTTGTATAAAGTTGGGAACTTGTACACCAGTATCAAGATTTGTCATAAAAGCCCTGCAAGATAATAAGCTACATATCTTTTAATTGGATGACCAGTGCATCTTGAAATACTTTTTTTTTGCGTGCAATTGGTTGATTAAAGTCATGAATTATTGCTACGAGAGAGTCATGAGTTGAAGAATCCATACCATTATTATTATCAGATAACTTGGTTCTGGCTCTTGATAAACCTTGGTCTGCATAATATTCTTTAGATGCTCAATTGTTTTTCTTTTGGTGTAGACACAAAATTCTTATTTATTAGTGTCATGCTGAGGTGGGGTGGAGACATTATTTCTATGATAGAGTTTCATTCTTCAAGTGGAGATGGTTTTAACAATAGAAGTTGGTTAAGTTAACGTAGAAATGACTTGAGTATCTTGGAAAAAACCCTAAATTTGATACTCTTAAATCCTCCTCCTGAATTTCAGATTTAGGAATATAAGATTGATTCTCAAAGGATGTGGCATCCATGGAGTTATTTATTTTAATATTGGTTGGAGAGTAACATTGTACCCTTTTTTGATTGGAGGAGTAACCAAGGAAGATGCATTTGAAAGATTTGGGATTAAGTTTTGTGTGGCGTTGTTGATGGATGTGAACAAATGCAAAGCAATGAAAATTTTTTAATGTTAAGTGAGAATAAAGAGAGAGGATGTGTGGGTATGATTCCATGAGAATTTTAAGACTCAACTAGGCATCCTATTAATGAGATATGTGATTGTGATGATGGCTTATCCCTAAAAAATATTTTGATATAGAATTGCCTCAAGTAAATGTCTATTTTTTTTTTCTGCACCCCCATTTTATTGAGTATCAACACAAGAACTTATATGAGTAATTCCATGCTTGAAAAGATAAGCCCTAAAGATGGAATTAAAATATTCCTTAGTATTATTAGTTTTAAGAATTTGAATTTTGTTTTGGAATTGAGTGATTATCATGGAATGAAATGAACTGTTTCAGATTTTTCTTTCATAAGAAATGCGCGTGTTGCTCTTGTATGATTATCTATGAATAATACAAGCCATCGCGTTCTATTTATATTTTTTACCTGTAAGGGCCTCATATATCACCTTCAATTATGAAAAAAATTATGAAAACTTGTCTTACAACTTGAGTATAAATGTATGGTCTATTTTGTTAGTGGGCAAATTTGAAATTGATAAAGATTATATCTTTTAATGATTAAAAAAGGAAACATTATTTCTATATGCACAAAATTTGAATGATTAAGATGACAACGACTCAACATGACTCTACTTTCAATTAAAATTATATTGACAGAATTTGAATTGGACTCAGACTATAACCAGATAGATGATATTGCCTGCTGATGAAATTGTTTTCTTTATGCTAAGACCATCATGCATAGCATAACCAATCACCTTCCCAGAATCCATAACTTAAAAATCACAACAATTGTAATAAAATTTAATCACATGTTCGGTCATGAGTAAGTTTGCTGATTGAGAGTATGTTATCATTTAATTTCAAAACATAAAGAACATAATATTGATGAAGATTCTTTCTCAATTGGAATGATCCCGTTTTTGCTATTGGTGAGAATGAACAATCAACTAATCAAACTGTAGAGTGACTGATATATGGGTTGTAATTTTTAAGGAAATTGATATCCCCTGTTATATGATTTGAGGCTCCAGAGCCAATTATCCAATATTTTAATTTATTGCTTGGACGTTAAAAGTGTGAAATAAAATATCTTTATTTGCTAACAGACTGATAGGTTGCTTGACAGAGGATTGTGATGCATTTCCAGAATTGAAACTGTTACTTAACATTTTATGCAGTGTCTCAATTTGCTATGTTGAACGGGCCGGATTCGACATTGTTGTTGGTTGTCAGAATAACTCATTTGCACGGTTCTCCCCATCATATATTTTATTAGGTGGCTTCCAATCTACATGTTTTGTCGTGTAATTTCCAAGATTTTTTCCTTCACATGACCATGTTTATTACAATGGTCACACCACTATCATACTTTATTGGTCTTGTTATTCTGATATGAATTTTGAGTGTACAAGACTGATCCTTTAATAGATAGTGTTTTGTTATTGTGAGTCATCATCCACTCCTTTCTGCTCTCCTCCCTTTAAACTTATGCAAAGGCCTTCTTGTTGTTAGGGATGGGTTTAATACCCATGATTTCCCCCCGACTTTATCTAGGTCTTTAATGAGGCCAAGGAGAAATTTGATGGTTATTTTTTATTTAATAATTCTCATTACAAGTCAAAGTCATCAGTTTTCTAGGAATGAAGATTGCACAAGTCCGGTTGTTGCCAACAACATGTGACAGTTGAAATATTGAGTAATCCTCATTTCTTCTTGTCGTTGATCGTTTAGTATGCTCTTCTCAATCTCAAATAACTTTGAGGAGTTTTCAGTGCTAGAGTAGGTTTCATATGCGGTCTCTCGTAATTGAGAAATTTTTTCTAACATTTGTGGTCATGAAATTTATCAACCATAGCGTGACGATGTAGTTGTAAGTTTTCCAATCCCAATATTTAAAATTTGTTATTTTTGGAGCTGAAATTTCACCTTTGAGATGTCTATATTTTACTCTACCTCAAACATACATGAAGACAGATTGTGACCATTGAATAAAATTGTGACTATGTAGTCTATATGGTTAGTGGTTTGGTGGGATGAGTTGTCTGTTATGTTGGGTACTGAAGATGTAGGCTTGAATCTAAAGTTGGCCTCTGACTTCCTAGGAAAAAATATTGTGAGAGCATGTCATGTTTGAACATGATACTATTGTGAAGCTTGAATCGATAGGATTTGCTGCTCGAAAGAAAGTGATATGACCTTTAGTTCTACAACTCAATTGGTAGAGCGAACAAGAAGTAGAGGAAGGTGCACAACTCTCGGCTTTCACGATTTTGGCAAGTCATATCGATCTCAAGAGCTGCATAGACCTCCACTTTTGCGAACCCAAGAGGATTGCGATCTGGTCAAACAATTCTTTTCCACAATTCTGCAATCTAATATGCTTGACAACTCTGCAATTCGACTGCTCAAATTGCTCGATTTAGGACTGCGATCCTGTCGAGCAGAAGAGTCGAACGATGGAAAGTTCTGATTGATTGAATGGGTCAAATAATGGAGCACCGCAATCTCGTGTGTATGCGAGGAGATGATGCAGTGATCATAACTTCCGTGCATACGAGTGGAAAATGATTCATACTTTGAAGTGGTGTCTCAAAGAAATCTTATGGATTCAACATTGCGTCAGTGACGAGGAAGCTTCACTGGATGGACCCGTCACTGGAGATGTAGAGGATGTTTCGACAATTCTTCAACCTCGAAGCTTTTAGAGGACGAAATAGACAGAGCCCTGGAACGCGAATGAAAGATTTCTTGTCTTTGATATCATGTAGAAGTTTGGAACAAAATTTTATTTTTCATGCACTACTATGTGTTACCCTTACTATATATATATATATATATATATATATATATATATATAATAGTTTGGCCAATATATCTGTCTGAAAAATAGGAAACATGAATCCCATCAAATCGGAAAAACAGAAAAACAGGAAACATCTAATAAACAAAAATACAATTAGTGAGATATTCTGAGGGAAGTAAATAAATTCATTTCTAATCAAGCATGGGAATTGACACTTTCCAACACTTGCCCTCAAGCTGCGTTGTATATGCTATACAATTATACAAATCAAGTTTGGACTTTAATTCATCATGACTGACCATGGGTAATGTATTTGTGAGAATATCAATAATTTGAAGTCCTATAGGAACGTTTCTATTGTTAACGTTTGCTGAGGTGAAGTGTCAATTAATCTCGATGTGTTTTGTTTTGTCATGAAGCATGTGATTTTTGGCTATACTAACAGCAGTTTGGGTTAGTTTGGTTTCCCTTTAGCAATTATCGTATACAATGACCCACAATTTGTGTACAAGAAGCTGATGAACTTGGACTTGTGTTCCTGGAACAAAGACAGTCTGAAGTTATATCTTAGTCATTCACAGGTGAAGTTGCAGGTAGAAGCTATTAACAAAGCTAAACTTACTATTCTGAAGATGTTAGAAAGCAAATTGGGCAAATAAAATACAAGCATTATTGTGGGCATGTCATTCAACTTCAACCATAATTGGTGAAAGCTCCTTTTTATTAGCATTTGGTTTAAATGCCCCGACTCCATTAGAGTTTTTCTCTAGCGTTTTGCTCAGCTGAAAAGACCCCACCCCAAAGCAAATGGAGCAATGGTTTATGTGTGATGCATTTGATCTATTAGAAGAACAAAGGCAGAATGTAGCATAGAGAGACATGAAATAAATAAATGAAGTCGTCGCTGTCATCAAAGCATGACTTTGATCTACAGTGCCAAACAGTGGATCTTATGCTCAGAAATTTGGAAGCAGCCATCAATCGAAAGAGTAGGAAAGTTTGCACTAAATTAGGAAGGTTTCATTGCAGACTCATTAATCAGATAGAACGATACATGGTGTAGAAACTTCAAACTAAAGGAAGAACATAAATTCATTGAACTTTCAAATCAAATAGCATGAAGTTGCATTGAGCTTGAATTATTGTGAAATTTTTGTTTCAAGTAAACTTTTGAGAGGGTTGAGCCTAGTTGGTTCATATGCAAGCTAAATCGACAAGTACATGGAGGAACAACCCAATAATCTAGTGCTTGTCATGAAGACCAAGATGAAAATCTCTACTTTGCTTGATATTTATTGCATGATTAACGGTTCCGTAATACTGTAGGAGGGATGGACTAAACATTGTATTGAAAATGGCAATTTCCATTTAATGCAAGTTTCAGTCTAATTTTTCTATCTTGCAATTGAAAGATTATGATGAGTGATGGTCATCTAGCATAAATGAAAAGGAAAATTGAATAACTGATACTCTTATTTAGACGGCAAGTAAGCCTGGGATGTGAAAAGAACAACAAGGTGACTAAAACTTCTTTCTTAAAGGCATGATATAAACTCTGCCTGGCTGAGATGCTTATGACGGTTTCAGAGTTGATTTTAACAAGAAAGTTGAACTACATAACAAAGAGGCTTTCTTAGACGAAATTTCATCTCAGGGAGCAATGGCTAATACAATGCTATTAAGCTATTAGGAAAACAAATCTAAGTCTCTCATGTTTGATATTTTCAAGAAAGAATGGTTGGATGAAAGGGAAATTGGCTTGGTAATAATCAACCCTAAATTTATAAAGATAACAAATGAATGATATTCGCTTCGTTTTAAAGTTGAACATATAATGAGAATTAGAAAACTATTCAACTTCTTTGAGTTGTAAAGTTTTTTCATATTCTAAGTTGTTTTTTAGTGTAGGTCCAGAAGCTAGCCATTGCAAATAATTATTTTTAACTTTTTAAAATCATCATTTCAAAGTTTTAGTCATTTATCTTGAAGTAAAGTTTCACGAGCTTTTTGATATCTAAAAATTTTTTGTAGCTATAAGAATTGATTTTTTGCATGGATAGTTTTCAAAATTTTGTGGAAGCATTTAGATACATTCGTATGCGTATGAATGATAATTTTGTAAATTACGGCTCACTTCTCAAGTGTGTAATAGAGTTGAATGAGTTTTAAGTTGTACATGTCATGAATTGCAATCAAAGTTAAAATTGACTTGCCTGAGAAAGCAATTCTTAAAGTTTTGCTTCGGTTATATTATGTTGAAAATATGCTTCTAAGTGGCGAACAATTAGGCTGATTATGAGGTCTCTTTGCATGCTCGGAATTTTTGTGTGTTGTTGTCATCTGACATCTTAGAATATTCATAAACTCTCAGTTGATTATTGACTATGCATCAAAGAGTGAAGTCCTCTACTCGAAATGTCATGACTTGGATAAGTTTTACCCCTACTAGAATTGTCATGACTTGAATAAGTTTTACCCCTAAAAAGATAAGATATATTTAAAAAGGTAAAAACGTTGTTGTTTGTTGTCAATCACAATAATAAGAAATAATCAATTTTAAAATGTGAAAACTATTTCAAATGAAAACTTTGGAAAGAAAATGAAGAAAATGAATCGAAAACTTATCACAATGAATATTCCCACAATTAAGAAACCTAATGAATTAGACCCTAAGAGGGGCACCTTCATATGTAATATCCTGACTAGCTTAAAAATCATGGTAGCTGATTCGTCTAAACGAAGGATTCCTCTTTGAAGAGACATTCTTTGTCTTTTAAAAGATGTTAGATTCTTATTGAAGGAGTCTTAACCTTTGCTTGGTGATGCCACTTCATTTTATCTATTTCAAGACTCCAAGTTTTGGATTCATTCACCAAGTAGTGATACCAAATCAAGACACACAATGCTGCAATGCCGAGGAAGAATTAAAGATCATCGACACAATGGGGATTCCAATGAAGACTCGATGAGTGATGAGAGTGCCGAGGATAAATTCAAATATTGGTAATTGTTTACTTTGATATATTCTTGCTTTGATGTTGGACAAGAGAAGTGAAGGAGACAGACTTGTTATGTTAAATTTATTTTGAATTGCTACATTATTAGCTCTTATTTTGATATAACATTTTACTTTGATTTTTTTATAGCACTTTTTACTATATGATTGGTTTAGAATGTTATTATGTTATTTGATATTTTGCAGAATTCTTAGCTCTTATTTTGATATAACATTTTACTTTGATTTTTTTATAGCACTTTTTACTATATGATTGGTTTAGAATGTTATTATGTTATTTGATATTTTGCAGAATTCTTTGGGTTTTTATAATCTCAGGACGGTTAATATGTTACTTTTTAATTTGTTAATATGTTACCACTCTAGGCTTTGGTGTGGGTAGTTGTTGTATCATGAGGCTACTCCTTAAAATAGCCCGCCTTATTGAGGAAAAACCCCTCAATACATAGTTTTGCAATTTTAAACCTTGATGATTACACAGACTTATGAAAATAGTGATTGAAGAAATACTTTGAAAAGAAAGTGAACTTATGACTTGGACTCAAGAAACCCGTTTGTCAGGCAACTGCTAATGGGTCATAAACAACTTGCACTTTCAACTAATTGAGATGTATTGCCTTTTTAGTTTTTGTTTTACGCAAGAATTATATTAACAAGATGATTCCATTAAAAAAAAGTATATTAATTCATTAACTGAAGATTATTATAACCATTAACTCATCAACTTATGCAAGTAGACCCACTCAAAAGAATTGAAGGAAAATGAAGAATAATTTTACCAAATAATTTTCTATATGTTACTAATACAAATTATTGATTCCTTTGTTGAGAGTGACTTTTATATAGGAGGAACATCACCGCTCCAATCTTTGCTTGGCAAGATGAACTGGATCTTAGGCATGATAAGATTATCGTGGAACTTTTCATTGATTGAGATAGGATTCAACTTTAATGGCGACAAAATTGTAAAGATCTATTGTTGGAGTTGCTATTTTGATGGCTGGCAAGGTTTAACATTGCTAAATTTAGCTTTAGACATCTTTAGAATGTCGACTTTAGGACTCAGCTCAATCTCTATATATTGTGGATACATTACATATCGTTACCTATGAAAAGGTGTATGTCACATAAATGATGATAATTTTGATGTGATATAAAAGATTTGGGTGGGGGTATTCTTAATGTCCCTTCGAGATGGATGACATGCCTTGAAACTGAAGCCCAAATTCAGTTCTGAATTGAAGTTGCGTGAGTTTGAGAGTTTTCGGGCTCGTTTGAAAGAGCATTGTCATTTAGCGTAGCTCTTTTAAAGTCATATCTGTGGAATGGACATTATCATCTGAGATCTGAAATGAGAAAAAAATTGTCGTTTTGTTGAAACAACTTCGGGCGACGTGTTACCAAAAAAAAAAAAAAAACGAATTCGCGCTTGCAACAGAACGGAATTTCACCATCTTCTCAAATAAAGCGTTCATCTCTAAAGAGACAAGCCTTTCGGTCTTTGTTAAAAAGTTAAAATATTGATATTTTTGATGTGATATGAAATATTTGTGACATGTAAATAGAAAAGGCAGAGTTTAGGAGCTAGATATGTAAATACAAAGGAAGTGGGTGGTTTGTATGTGAATAATTATTAAGCTGATGAAAAGAGAGAATTGTGACACACCAATAGTTAACCCAGTTTCAAACTGTTGAATAATGTAATTGAATAGCATGTACTAGTTGCATCTAAACGTTTGAGATCTATTCTAGCATGCACCAGTCTCGCAACTTTTCAGGCTATAAAAGGTAAACTTATAGACAATAATTGTGAGTAATGACAACTTCACTTAACGCAGCAGAAGTACAGCCAAAATGAATTTTTTTTAAATATTCATTGAAAATAAGTGTTTTTTTAATCTACAATTATATTTAATTTCAAATTAATAAATACAATTAATTGCATTGGCCCTTGCATCCAAAACTACTTTTGGCCAAATACAGAATAATTGTATGGCATGTATGTAAGTGCCCCTTTCTTTTTAGACTTTGCATTTGGCATCGCATGCAAAACCTCTGTTGGCAGTACCTGCGCTGGGTTTAGTGAAGTTGTCATTTTACTCACAATTATTGATGAGCCGTTCTATAAATTTACCTTTTATAGCCTATAAAGTTGGGGGAGGGGTGCATGCCAGAATAGATCTCAAATGTTTAGATGCAAATAGTACATGCTATTCAATTAACATTATTCAACGAAGTTTGAATTGGGTTAACCATTGCGTTGAATATGTAAGTACATGAGAATTGTGTGGTTTTTATGTAAATTTTCCTTTTAGGACATCTTGAAACTTGGCAAAAGTTGAAATGAATGCTGAAGGATCAAGTTGTGGTTAGTTTTCACCCGTTTATTTGGTTGAAGAGAAATTGGGTGAATCAATAAATGGAAAAATATACCTATTTGAACAATTAAAATGTAGTGATTATAGTGGTATAAAATTATGAAAAAAATCCTTTTGTGTTTTTTACATAAATCTTTTGAAATAGCGGGCTTGAGATTTTTTCCCCACCACACCCTATAACTGCTCAATGACAGCGCGGTGTCACATCCCGAAAGAGCTCTTCGGGGTGGTGGGCAACCCATGACTAAAATAATGTTTTTTGGCTTTACACCTAGCTGATGTGAGACTTTTGTCCGTGACATTGTCCTCCACCCAATCACGTGACGCTCTCGTCACAGATCGGCTTCACCGAGGGTCCTACTGGAATATGGAGAGTCCACACATTTGGCAGACAGTAATCTGCTCTGATACCACTTGTCACATCCCAAAAGTGCTATTCGTGGTGGTGGGCAGCCCATGACTAAAATACCGCTTTTCGGCCCCTACACCTAGCTGATGTGAGACCTTTTGTCCGTGTCAGCGGGCTCTGCAACTTTCAAGCATTCTTCTTAATGCCAATCGTAATGCTCCTCTCTAATCCTATGTGGTCACATGTCTTTACTCTTTTAGTTTAAAGTTGGGTAATTTACATAAACAACACTCAAAATTCTATACTTTACATACCTCTTACATAAATTATATGCTACGGAGGAACAATAGGACATCACTCATTGAGTTTAGCCCTGTAGATAATGGCATAGATTGGCCAACGCTAGGCATGTAAAAGAGTCAAGTCAAGCCGAGTTTAGATTTTGCTCGATCAAGCTAAGCCTGTACAAGAGCTCAAGCTCGTCTTTTCCGAATGCTATTATCAAGATGTTCAATGGTGCAATATTAGAAGTATGGAGGTGCAATATATAAAATTTTAAGATTTTGAGAGATATGGACATGATACATTATCAAGAAATTGTTTTAATCATGCACAAATCACAAAATATTTTGAATAATAAATGTTTCATATTTAAATTCAAGCTTATCTAAAACTCATGTTCCAAAAAACTTATAGTCAAACCGGCTGTCTCAATAAGATGAGATCAATGAAGCTAAAATTGGTTCGACATAAGTTCAATCACGTTAGGATCAAGTCATTTTAGTGTAATTTTAGGCCTTGGATGGACAATTGAATGATTAAATTGATTTTAATCTGACTAGCTTATAGTCAAATCGAGTGTCACATCGAGCTGAATCCAATGAGCACAAGATCACTCAATTCTAATATCAATATGACACTCGAATGGTCATTGAACAATATACGATCAAAGAGATCACTTTAGCCATCCGATTCTGTAGGCTAGAATCATGCAATATTTATAGAGGAGGCTACTCGTAAGATCTATAAACCCATTCTCTTCATGAAAGGGGACTTGGGACCTGAACCTGTAAGAGAAAGTTGAAGGAGATTTAAGCACTTGAGGGCATAGGTGCAAATGAACTTGGGACCTGAACGAGTCGAGATTTAAGCACTTGAGGGCATAGCCCAAAGCTCGAGTTCACCATTAAACTCGAAATAGAGCTCGAGCTCAAAATTTGCTAAAAGAGTCGAGCTCGAGCTTGGTATGGCTCGAGCTCGACTGGTATGAGCTCACAATTTGTTAATTCTATCTGTAACAAAGTATTAGCACCCTTCTTGAGGGTTCGCGAGCTTCGCCACCATCGGAATGTTGTCGAATTGTTGTCTCCACTGCCAGACAACTGTTGCTTGGTCACCGTCGCCACCGAAAAACCATTGTCATTAATTCACTGTAATTGTCAATCGGCCGTCGCCACAGCCAGATCGTCATTGCCATTGAGCCGCTGCCATCGCCAAACCATCGACACCACTTATGAGCCACCACCACAGCAAGAACAATGTTGCCTGGCCGCCGCGGTCGAGCCCCCACCACCACCAGACCATCGTTGTAGCTTTTCGACCATTGTCGTCGAGCAACTACCCTTGCCGGAGCACTATTGCCACTTCCAGGTCACCGACATTGGCTGCCACCACCATCAAATCGCCGTTGATCGGCTGTTGCTGTTGAGCCGACTACAACCTCCTCTGCCATCACCGTACAATACCGTTGACTAGCTGCCACATCTGAAACACCATCGCCACTGTCTGACCACTGTGATCGGTTGCTGCCACCTCGGAATCACCAATGTCCGATCACCGACACCGCCACCGCCATTAAGCCAACACCACAATGGAACCACCATTGTCCTCAAGCTGTTGCCTCTGCCAGACCGCCACTGCTGCCTCTTAGCCATCGTTGTCTGGCCACCACTACCGAAGACGCTGACAACAATCGTTTTGGCACACAACTCCTATCATTGGTTTTTCTTAGCACAAGTCGGGTCATCGCCACCTCTTCAATATTTTCTGTTATTTTCCTAGCAAAAGCAACTTCCCACTTTTGTAAAATTGCCTCCGACTATTCAAGATTTTGTAACGTTTTGTTACCTATTTCAGCAAGGTGAAATCATTTCGTTTGGGTTGGCCCCATAATTTTTGTTTTTTCAGATTTTCTATGCAAATATGTTAATTTTTTTTAATATCTCACTTAATCGTCAAGAATTCACAAGCACCCAATAGCATACAATCCATCCATTCTGCTCTTGTACTAGACTGAGCAAGGAATGAAAACCAATACAATATAAGATATTAGTGCAAAAAGTTTAATCTATTTTATTTTTAATATGAAAGTGATTTGATGCACATATTTATTTAAAAAAAAAAACAATAATTGAATTGTGGACAAATAAAGCAAGAACTTCTCAATATGCATCACCTTTGGATAAAACAGCAACTGGAACAGGGATCAAAATTCAAACAAATTATTTATAATAGTGAGTCCTGACTCCACTTTCCACTGAAAAACGAAAGAAAAGAAAGTTGCACATGATTCATTCATTCATTCAGCACAATTTAATCAGAAATCCAAAATGAAACAAACCACCACGAACAACCACTGTCGCCCCATCAGTTAGTCACCGAAAGATCCCTAATGCAGAGCGAACAAGCAGACAATCCAACACCATACAACAATACCAAATAAAAAAGCAACAAATCAAATCAGAAAATTCCATTTTTTCATCACCGCATCCACCGCCGGAGATCCGTCGTCGAAGACGGAGATACATCGCTCTCTGTATACATCGATAGAAAATTCGAACTTTGCTCCGATCCAGGCCCCGCCATTGCGCTCTTGAAGCTCGGGCTTCTTAAACTATTCCCGCAGTAAACTTCCGGCACCTGATACGACAGTCTCTTCTTCACTGATCCCACCCTCTCCCTCTCCCTTTCCCTCTCCGGCGTTGCCAATCTCTGCCTCGGAGCACTCTGCGATCTCAGCCGCGCTTTCGCAGACTCCGTCGCCACCATATAGTTTGGCACGGCACGGGCCGCTGATAAGCTTGGTGTGTGGGCGTAGCGAGGGCTCGCGGAGCGAACTTGTAAAGGCGGCGCCTTTGATGGTGATGGAGTTGCAGGAGAGCGGTGGGGTTGAGTTTTGATAGGAGGCGCCGCCGGAGAATGCCGGCGGTATGCAGTGTACGAGAATGGCCGAGCAGTGTCGATTTCAAGTGTCTTGATTGGGTCGCGGTGGTCAGTGGATCCTCTTCCCCAGCTGCTGCTTCGGTTGTCGAAGGATGTTCGTGAGGCAATCCACCGTTCCAGCCACCTCGAAGGCGTTGTTTCTGGCTCAATGTTATCCACCGATGGCGAGAGACTGTTATCTGATCTCCAAATCTAAACAAAAAAAAAAAAAAAAAAAAGAAAAAAAAAAGGTGTTTTTTTTAGTAACACAGAAAAACAGCGGCGGCAGAGTTACTTGTTGCGCAAACAAATTATTTTGCCTTCTCTCTTCTCAATCCATCTTCCTTCCTAATCTTCGGCGTCGCCTGGATATCCTCTATGGTATGGAGATGGTCGTCGCAGTTTTCGGCGTATATTCTTCCTTCTCTCGAGTTCTAAAAGAAAAAAAAAATCCGAACTTTGAAAGAAGGAGAACATACATAATCTTGAAAAAACGATGAAACAGTTTTTGTATCGTACTATAGATCTCCTCTCGACGAAGTTCTGAAGATATCTCAAGTCTCCGATATTGGTGTCACAGCTAAGCGAAGACTTGTAGCTACTGCAATGAGCGGCGTCATGTGATTGAGACAACCGCATGCGCTGGTCCCTAACTCGCGCCTGAACTCTCAATAACGCTTGCATACATCTAAGAGTCATGTTAGCTTGCTTCCGAACATTGTGCCCTCTAACCAAAGCTTGAAGCTTTACCAGCCCCTTCAACGCCCGAAGAGCCCTCCTTGCCTTTATCACCATGAAAAAAAAAAAACAGAACTTTCTGTTTACATCTCGAAGCAGAGGAAAAAGAAACATAAAGAGGAAGACGAATGGAATACGCACAAGGTAGCCACGAAAGGCCGTTTGGATAACAATGGCGAAGTAATGCTCCCTTGCAAAGCAAGCCGTTGGTCTGGATAACCGGACCACCTCCACGGCGGCTTGAGCTGCCGCGACTGCCGACTCTGCAGCCGCGGCAGTTGCGGCAGCTAAAGCCATGTCGCGCCTCTGCTCCTGAGTTACCACCACCGCAGGCGGCTGATTTATATTAACTGGTTGCTGTTGCTGACCGTTGCTCGAAGACTTGAGAAATAACCATCTCCTCTTCTCTTTCTTCTGCGAGCCAAAATTGGAAGAAAGTTAGAAGAGTAGCACAGTAAGAGTGAGGAATGCGGTCTGCACGCAGCCATGAAACAAAAACCTTGCTAATGTCGTTCTCTTCATGCGCAGTTTTTTTCTCTGAGTCTTTTGTGGGAGACCTGAAGGCTCTTTTGACCGCCGTCAGCCATGAGCTTCTGCTCTTTCTTCCCATAACTACTCAAGACATTACAGAACTATCTCCACAAGGTTTATTTAGGTCTTTCGGGCCATAGAGTCCTTCTTAATGTGACTGAGTGAGTGAGAGATAGAGAGGGAAAAGCGTTGCAGAGTACGAGTTGCAGGAGTTAAGGAAAGAAACGAAGGGCTGGCGAGACGGTCGCTTTACTTTTTCGAGTGGACGACGCTGCGGCGGCGGAGAGATAACGGAGCTGAAGCATAAATGCTCATAAGGTAGTGGGACCCGTGGGCCCGGACACGTGACGTGGCATCAATGCAGGCGATGAATGCCGCAGAAGTGCTGGTGAAGTGCTGGTGAAGTGCTGGTGAAATATGCGTGCGAAATATGTTGAATAGGGTAATTTTTCCAAGTAAAATTGTCAAGTTTGGAGATATATCCGTATATCACTCAGAATTTTTTATATAAGGAGGCCCCCATTTATTATAATTTACACCAAAAGGCTTCAAAACATGAAAATTACGCCTTCGTCCCTTTCTGTTCATTAGGAAGGTAAATGAGCAAAGTTTGAGCGAGCTAAGGCTTGGCTCGTGTTTGACTCGTTCGAAATTGCTCATGTTGGAAATCGACTCGTGCTTGAAATTGGCTCTTGAACAGTGTGCTTGTGCTTAGCTCAGTTTAAATGTTCATGTTTGTGTTTGGCTCAAAATTGGCTCGTTAAACTTAATAAAAAAAAATAGATGTAGAGTTTTGGATTCAAACTTAATCTAAATCTATGTAAAATAAGACACATAACCACATTACCACATGAGCTCTTATGACATAAACTTAGATATAAAAAAGATATAATATATTATTATATAAATAATAATATGATTTTTTTTTTATTTCGAGCTAAAATTAGCCAAACAAGAGTGAATAAATAATTATTCGTGTTCAGCTCGTTTATAATTCAAGCTTAAGAAAACTATTCTTGTTCGGTTCGTTTACTCAACGAATGAGCCGAACATGAGCTACTCGCGAACAAGTAATATTTCTGACAACCCTACTCTTCATCATTGTCCTCTTCATTTATCACAGGCAAGAAATGAAGATGCTCGAAGGAAGCCTACCCTGATTCTAAGTTTTGTGAGAAGTACATGCATAAAGGAAAGAATCATTCAAGAAAGCATGTGGAAATCTCTCTTGCTGCTAAAACGAAATCACTTTTCTTCTTCTTCTTCTTCTTTTTCTTCCTCCTCTTTTGCGCAGTCACCATTTCTTGCCAGCATTTCAAACTCCCATGGGCTTATTTCTGTGCTGATTCTGGAGCTTCACATCTTCAGTTAAACTCTGACCAAATCTTCCTCTTTTTTCATTTTTTTATGCTTTCGATCAAAATGTTTTTTTAATATATTTGTTTGTTTCTTGAGGGATGCAGATATGGAGGAGATGGGATGAAGGATTCGGAAGGATGTCGTTTCTTTCTGGCATGTCTGGAACTGAGAGGGAGAGTTCATCTCAGTAAGCACTTATGGGAATGAGCTCCATTGGACAAGCAAAGCAGAGCAGC